>BMAW01021635.1:0-27627 GCA_019974015.1 Nephila pilipes | reverse complement strand
GCACATCAGAATGGAGATATGTTGAGGGACAATTTTTCCATTATTTTTGGTGAGGATGATAACTAATAATCTGTATGAGGACGCAAAAAAGTCAGAACCAGTGGGGTAAGATTTCTCACTGTTGTTTTTTACATCTGAGTTTACTTTTGACTCACTGTTCAAAGGAAAGGTCCTTTGACCAGTGGCGATTTTAATGCCCTCTCAGTACTTTATTTCAACAAGCAAATATCTGTTTAAACCGCTGCTTTCAAGAATTTAATTTGTAGGCCGTAGACAATACTCATAGTGAGCACAGCAGGCGGCATGGCTGGGAGCTATTGTTCCATAGAACCTTTTATCAGATGTTGAATAGCTTTATGTTAAGAATCCATCGCATGTAATTATTTTTAAGTTCTACAAGCTGCCAGTTCCATATGGACGCTGATAAGTTTAGTCAAGATAACAGTAAAAGCATCTGCCTCTAGGTCACTGATATGTTGCGGCATAAGAATAATGTTTTCTCCATACGCCACGCTAAGATTTAAGATAATTTGCATTTTTGACCCGACAGGCTTGTCATGCCTACCGTCAGTGTTTAATTATTTCATCATAGCTGGTGACAACCAACATCACAAATACTCATTAATCCGCTGGACCATCCTTCAAAACAGACAATCAAGGATCCAAAAAATCCTACGCCGTTAATCATATCCGTGCCAAAGTTGTATATATCTCAGCAGCTTGTTATTCATCCAAACTCACATACATAAATATATAGTTACATACATATATATATATATATATATATATATATATATATATATATATATATACATATATATATATATATATATATACATATATATACAAACTCATGGACAAAACAATTAGTGCACCAAGAAGGAATCGTCAAAATGAAACGAAATCTTACATACGTAATGACTACTTTAATATAAGTAAATGATTAGAAAATCAAAGAAAAAGGCTAAAGAGCGGAGGATTTAATACCCTGTTGAACCCAATGTAGCGCGAATGCACGATACGATACGATCCGGCATTGAGGCATACAAGTTCTGTATGATGTCTTGAGACATTTCGTTCCATATATGCAGTAACCTTGCCTCTAATTAGTTCAAACTCGTGGGATGCCCAACTCGCCATCGCAAATGATCCCAGATAAGCTCGATTGGAGAAAAATCTGGGAATCGGGCAGGCCAAGGAAGGGTAGTAACAGTGCGGAAACAGTCTTGTGATACGCTTGCCGTGTGAGGCAGAACATTGTCTTGTTGAAAAATGGCTCCTGGAAGCCGTTGCATGAGTGCCAACACATTCGGGTGCAGGATGTCATGGACATACTGCTAGGCTGTCATGGTGCCACGGATGAATACTAGGGGTGACCGTGAATTGTAGACAATGGCACTCCATACCATCACACCCACTGTGGTAGTGGTGTGTCTCTGTAAAGCAAAGGCAGGATTGAGGCATTCAACACGGGGTCTCCACACACGAACACGATTGTCAACACTGCTGAGATTGAATTTGGATTCGTCGCTAAATACGACCTGGTTCTATTCTACTGCAGTCCAGTTTCCTCGTGCGCGGCACCACTCCAAACGGAGGAGTCGATTGGTGGGCGTCAAGGGCAACAAACGCAATGGGCACCGCGATCCGAAATGTCCTTCAGCCAGGCGCCTTCGTATCGTTCGAGAAGACACAAAGGCTTCTAGTGAAGGTGCTACCTTTGCATGGAGGGCGGCTTATGAAGCAGTTGGCTGTACGCGTGCATTTCTTAGGATGTGGCGGTCTTCTCAACGACTGGTATGTTGAGGCGTCCTGAGCCTGGTCTTAGTGTAAATAACATCTTTCGGATCCACTAGTCCCAACACCTCCTCACAACACAATCAGAGCGGCTTAATTGAAGAGATTTTCGCCTAGCTGAACACCCAGCTTCCATCATGCCGATGATACTCCTTCTCAAACTGCGACAGCTGCTCGTATTGTCTTCGAAAACGGTGTAATGGCATATCTACTTCAGCTCTTCCTTTATAAGCGATTCATCACACTCAAACAAGATTTGGTTACCTGTTTTAAACTCCACGGAGAAAGACGTTAAATGCCCTCTACCAGCTATACGTAATGCGCAATCACGCTGCATTTCTAATCATTTGCATATCTCCCCGACATGTACCTTCATGCCAAGTTTCGTTATGATCCCGCAATTAATTCTTGGTGAGGTAATATTTTTCCATTAGTATATATATATATCTATATGATTATGATGAAATGTAAATCCAAGGAGTATGCGATCCGTTTTATGATCTCGATATCTTTTATTTTTAGTATGTCGAATGTTTCTGACTTCTCGACTAGGTTGGCAATGTTATAAATGATTTAAAATTTTGGACGCACTTCACATTATAAAATACACATTCATTATAAAATTCAATTCTTCAGTGCAGGGTTGTAAAAATAGCGTTAAGATATTTCTGAAATTTTGATAAAGTTGTGAAGTAGCATTCTGTCATTATAGGAGCGTTTTTCCTGTCTCCATTATTCCATCATTACAAAGACTGACATTGAGAAGCTTCTTTCCACTTTTTCTCTTCATTATAGCTTATCTACAGATTCATTCTTGAATTTAAATTGAATCACTATCGCTAATCACAAACAAGTATGGTCATGGCAGCAACATAACCATTCTTTGTATTATTTTGCAATAAAATAATAGTTTCTGGTACAAAATCTGTATAACATACGCATGTATACCAGGCATGGTAATTAAATTCTTTGATTGACGTCATAAGTGGAACATACATGGTAGTGAACAAATGAAGAAGCAGCAGTCAATCGGAAACGTTATTTTCGCGTATTTGTATGTCTTTAAATCTAAAATACAAGCTCTAATATGGAAAGTGGATGCAGTGATTGTCATGAATTAAGAAATGGGACAGGAAATTAGTTTAATGTTCCATTTCATTCCTGGTAATTCTGCAAAAGAAATTCACTATCTGCTGAATAATGTTTATTGAAACTAAGCGCTGTTCTTAATAATGTTTATAAATGATTTAAATAAGGTTTAGGGAAAGTGGTTTTTTCTTATCCCCTAAGAGTTTTATTCATATTTTAATAAATGAAACACCTTGTGTCTTCATCGTACTTTCATTAAATCACATGTAAGTATTCAAAACCTTCATAGTTTTAAGAATTTAAAATATTCATAAATAAATATGATTAACAGGAAATTCTTCTAACCTCTATAGTTCCATTCAAAAGGCTCATCCATCTAAGGGCTTCCATTTGTCCAATGCATCATCAAATTCCTTAATTGTATTTGTGATATTATCGAATGCATCTGCAGGCTCCTTGATGAATCATCGCTTTACATTACATAAAAACATATAATAAAGATATAAAGCATTATCGCAGCTACGTGTGCCACATAGGTATGATTAAATGCTTTCTTGGCATAATGACGACTTTTTTCAGGGTGTTGTATGGGACAAGTTATAAAAATGTTCTGGTATGTTTATTGTGAAAAAAAATCATCGTGTATGCCCAGAATACGCTGTGTGATTGTGGTGAAGATTTTTCGTACTTCCTCTATGATAATGCCCGCCTATTTTCGACCTACTTCGTAAAACAGTTCCTAGCCAGTAGATGACTTGCAAGCCTTTATCATCATTCAAACTCAACTGATCTTGTTCCGTCATATTTTTTTCTATTCTAACTCTATAAAAAAACTATAAAATAGAAATATTGTTTTTGGATATTGCAGAAATTCAAAGGTAAATCATGAGGGTTCTTCATGCGATACCCGAAAGAGGTTTTTTTTCCTCGCTGTTTTCAAGGCTGTTCAGCCTATGTAAAAAAATACATAAAAATTGATGGATATTCTTTCAAAGAAATTAAGGCATTGTTTCTAATTTAAGTAAGAATCTCTCGTTTATGAACAGATTAACATAATGTGATTGCCATAAATTATATAAATAAACATTATTTAATTCCTGAGAAACTGATCTTGTTTTTATGCTAGTATAAACAGAGTTTCGAAAGCTTCCATGAGTAAGGTTTCTACCATTACACAATATACATTTATTTTAAGTTCAGCAATCGATCCTTATTTTTCGCAATATTTATGCGTAATAGTTCACTCTTAAGAGACTTTTCATCAGTAAGATAAATTTCTGAATAGCATCCCTGTTTTCTTATTATCAGCCTACTTGTTTTTGTATAAGTGATATCTCAACTAGTAATTATCTTAATTTTCCTTTTTTTTCTGCTTGAAAAAAGAATAATGGGCTTTTAAAAGTAGGCTTGAAGTGTTAAATTATTGTTTCATAAATTTGATAGTAAAATATTTTCTTCTCAACATTTTTCAAAGTGTTTAACATAAAATGACGGATAACTTTTCTAATTCAAAACACACGGAAAAATAAATAAAAATAATAGTATTTTAGTTAGGAAAAAAATTTGATTTTACCTTACGAAAATTTCTGTGAATTAGTTTCCGCATGTCAAGTATAGATTTTAAATTCAAACTTTCTTGTGATTCCCTCCAGTAGTTCGGGAAATACTCATTCCAATTATCCGACAATGTTTACAATTTAGGAAAATATTATGAATATTCCGACGAAATCATTTAGTATAGAGCTCTCAACAATTTCCTTGGAATAGTTATAGAATTAATTATGATATTCGAATCAATATCTAAATATTTACTTTTTATAGTTTCATAATTCAAAATTTTATTTTTATAATTATGTTAATTAATAAGTTAATTAAAATATTATAATTATCTGTAAGCTGTTAAAAGTAATACGATTTATTCAGCCATATATATATATATGGCTGAATAAAACGTATTTTCTTTCATTGTTACATTTCCTTCTGGATTTTTGTCTTTTTAAATATTTTAAATTATTCTTTCATAAATTTTCGGTATATATATATATATATATATATATATATATATATATTTGTATACCTAATATGTACCTTTCGAAATGTCTAAATATTATTTTTTAAAATATAATGATGGAACTCTCTCTCTCTCTCAGAAGGAAAGATAAAATAGTAAACGCTAAGAAAAGTTAGAGAAAAAGTAATATAAGAAAATATTGTGAAATTAATTTAATAGGTACAAAAGAGCGAACTTAATGTAATGAAATAATGTCCTCAATTTTCAATTTAGAAAGTAGGGTGGGAAACAAGAAAAAAAAATTAGAATTTTTTTTTAAAAAATATGTATATTTTATTATATTGTCTGCAATAAACTAAGCATACGTGTAACCATTTCTAGCGTTTTGCACTGAAACAGACTTTATGGTATTCATAAGGTCGTAAAATTAAGAATACATTAAAAAATCGTATTTTTGTTAAACGCTCAAAGAATAAAGAAATTTAGTTTTTTCAGGAAACGTAAAAAATGCAAATGGTTAGTACTTTAATTTATTGAGTAGTTGAGTGACGAGTTGAAAAATTCAAAGAAAATTAATTTTACAAAACTTCTAATTTAAGGCATAATCTCATAATATATTTATAGTCCTGTTATGATTAAAGTTCGCGAATTCAATACGATCTAAATAGATTCGGTTCAATGGTTCCAAACGAAACATAATTGCAGTAGCATGTAATGCAAGCGATACGCTCAGTACAAACCGCATATATATATATATATATATATATGTATATATAATTTTTCCAATTTTTTAAAATGAATTAAGACCTAAAACTTAAAATTTGCTAATTCAGAAATCTCTAGCGCCAGATCTGTGGTTTCAAACAGGACCCAGGAAAAATAAAGAGGGAAAGAGATAATGTCTTATGATGAAACAATTTACGTCAAAAAAACAATATTAAAGATATTGAGTCTCTGTTGACAAACTTAAAAAAAATGTTACTGATGATCAATGAAACATGCATTATTTTCAATCTTGGATTCCATTGGAATACTTTGTTTTCTACTGCATACCGTAAGGCGTCCTATGTGATTGAGAAGATGAGAAGTATAATTCTATTCTTGAAATCAAAAATTAACTGACATCTGTCTTCAGAGATAGATTCTGTTTAATTCACACAGACAAAAGTCGCAATGGCGAGATCTGGCGATCGTGGAAGCCACATTGTTCGAAAAAGTCTACTTATTTATCAGTCTTGAATGGAATAGCGTCTTAAGTTTGAACTTGGCAATTTGAATGTGTTGGTGCACCGTCTTGCGTGAAGATGGCATGAAGCCAGCCTTGAGTTTGCCCTTCAGGAATCAATAAATTAGAAAATATGCTGCGAAATTTGATCTAATTTACGGAACATCAATTGAAGGGCCGTAGCTATTGATTCCTTAAAAGATTATGATTCTTCTATAAAATAGCGGTAAAACAAGTCCATGCCGTCACTTTTGCTTCACTTAATGGAACTGTTTGAACAACTATAAGTTCCTCTTTCGTAAGCAACCGATATTTGTTTGTGTTCACTTGTCCTTTTAAATAAAAATGCATCTCGTGTTGCCACAGAATATTCTATCAAAAAGTCATCCATATTCTTTCGTTCAAAAAATTATATCTATCATGCTATGTGACTTTTGTATGAATAGTAACGAAATATGTTAGGCATCATTATTTTCACCGACGAAATCGGCATTTCAACATAATTTGCAACAGCCGGCAAACTTCGTTTGTATATGGAGACTAGATTGATAAATCTACTGATGTAGTAGCAATATCTCTAACACTGGAATGGTCCTCTTTTTTTTATACACTTCCAGAAGAAGGTCAAGCTGCCTCAAATATTTTAATAATTTTGTTAACACTACGGTCATACATTCGTCCACATATAAAATTTTTCATTCACCAGAATTTTCGAAGAGTTGTCGCTGCAATGTTGTTATTTTGACAAAATAATTTTACGAAAACAACCTTTTGTTTCAAAAGTAGCGTTTTCCACAAAACGTAAGATCATAATGCTTTTCAGTTACAATAAACTTATTTGGTATGAAAAATATGAAACAATCACTAGTTGCCGTTTTTTGTAATCTTAAATTGACGTGAAGAGTATTTTAGCGTTTTTCTAAGTTGTGAAATCCTTACTGCTGCATATAGTTCATCAAAGATTTCATTAAATGAGTTATCTTCTTCAGAGTTTTTAGAGTACCTGAATTAAAAGAAATCTAGTGAATTTTGCTTTAGTAATAAAAACAATAGGCAAAATTTGTCTTAGATATTAGCACAACGCCACCTAGTGATATAAATTGTAACTATTTTTTCAAGTTATAACAGAACGCAATTCTTGTATTGCATACTAGTGAAATTATGTATCATGGGAAGCCATGGAACCAGCTCAAAAGCCTTCTCAATAGGAGAACTTGAATTATAAAAATATATTTATAAGAGCAGAAATAAATATTTAATTATTCATCTGATAATACATTTAAATTTCTTCAACGTAATATAACAATATTCTTATATATATTAAATAATGATAATTAAATTTTTTTTAAAAAAAATACCCTTCTTTCAGTTTTTTCCCCCATTCAAATCGTAAAACGACTTTAGCCTAGTAAAATAAAAATTTACGACATTTTGATGAATTTTTGAAAAAAAGGTATGGCAGGATTTCGAGAAGATATTATATTATTTTAGTTTGTTATTTGAATTAGTCCTTATTTTTACTAAAATCAAGAAAGTTTAAGGAAACCCATAATGTCAACGAAAAAGTTAAGCTCATTTAAATTACTTTTCATGTTTATTTGTTCATTTTATCCATTTGTGTTTCAAGCTCATTCTTTAAAGTGTATTCATTTTCGAAACACTGAAGAAATTTTAGATTTTATAAAGTATATATTGTACTTCAACCATGAAACAATTTTTGTTTATATATGCATTTGTGATTCATTAAATATTTTCCAACAAAATGCAATATTATGGATGACATTCTGATCATTCAATTATTATTCAGATATTTAAAGTATTAAATTTATCTATTATTCTTAAATAAATAAATAATTAATTTAAGATTTTGGATAAAAATAACTACTTTGGAAAAATAAATTTTATATTGTAAAAGTCGAAGAAAAGTAGTTATATAAATATATGTTTGAAGAAAAGTAAATATTAATTTTTTTTCTCTGACATAATCAAGGATTTTATAAGTGATACGAGTATGATTGTTAAATTTGCAAAATATTTTCAAATAATATTAGTGAAAGAAAAGAGAATACACATTTTAAGTAAAATGTATACAATGTAAGTGGAAATTGTTAAATCTACAAATATCGATATACAAAATCAAAATCTGCGGAAAATAATAATTCATTTTCAAAGAAAAAATTTTACTTACTTTTTCTTACTTTCCCTTTAAATTATTTCTTACTCTAATTTTCTTATGTTGTAGGTAGATAATTTAATTCTTAAATATATGCACTTTCAGTAGTACTTATCTTAGATATTTCACCAACTTTAATTTCTTAATTACTGTGTAATGTTGTAAAAAATCATCTATTCTATACAGCGATTTGGTGTGTCAATAAAAGAAACATACTTTAAAAAGGAACCAAATTATTTCTTTTGAGATAATGTTGCATTAAAAATACGCTTAAGTAAAACTTTTAATGAACAGAAAATTAAGTGTTTCTTTGAAAGATTATTTGCGGAGGACTTCAATGGTAAAAATTAATTAAAATATTTTAAGCCATATGATCATGTTTTGATATTTCTAAACTTGAGAATTTTACTATTTGAAATACTTATTAGATTTCTAGTTTTTTGTTATTTTCTATATGAAATAAAGAATAATTTTAATGAAAATAAATATTACAAGAAATGCAAGATAAAACTTAAAGAAATAATTTTTGAAGGATTTTCATTTCTTTTCAAGACAGTAAAATTCTATCAAGGTATTGTTTCTAATCAAATTCTCTCAATATTTGTCAAGTTGAAATTTTTTTAAAACAACATTGTACATTTTTTTTATTATATTGTTTTTAATTATTTCTTGAAAACTGTTTATCAAGTTTAAAAAACATAAGAAATGTGTAAACATTGTTTAAGACGAAATTTACGGGGAAAATTTACAGTATTAAAATCACAGTTTCCTTGTTATTGAATATTTTTCTTATAGAAGAAATAAGCTGAATTCTATTAATTTTGTTTCTTATGTGGAAATATTTATGATAAAGAAAGCCTAGAATTTCGAATTATATCTTTCTTCTTTAATAATAATAATAAAAAAAACGTTGATTGTGTTTTCTATTCTTATTTAATTTAATTGTTTTCTATTCTTATTAAATTTCTGAGACAGATAAAACTAACTTAAAGAAACCATAAGCTAAATATCTATTTTTTAGAAATGAAGAGCGACTTTTCCATTCCAGTGAATGTGAATGTTTTTTTTTTTTTTTTTGCAGATTTCAGAGAGCTCTTATTTATTGCATTTTTCATTTTTAAGTGTATTTTTATCTCAAGGAAGATTCTTGCGATTCTTATGGCCATCATTTAATTAGGAGCGCATATAAAATTTAAACGATCAACAATTGTATTTTGTGGTAACATCTGAAATAGTGTTTTATGATGGTATAGTTTCTCATGATCTTAAAACTGTAGATAAAAATTAATTTATGAAAGAAAAAAAAAAAATATTTTAAAAAATTAAATCGTAAATTTTCTACAATTTTCTAGGTAATCATAATAATTTAATTATTACCAAACATAATCCAGATAGAAACTTAATTTTTCTTTATAATTTTTAAGACTTCTCTACTATTCAGAGATACGCAATTCTTGACCTTATGAATGCCAAAATCGTAAGACTCAGCTGATTGAAAATCTTCTCCATACATCGGGTTACTTCAATCTTTGATTCCTGACACCAAACATATCAAATTTTATAGCTGAAACTGATGTTTTTATGAACAGAAGAATCAATTAATACATGTAATAAATTTTATCCAGATACAAGGTGATAAATTTAAAAGAGTACCCGTTTATTTTTTTGAATTTCCCACATATACAATGTATGTAGCAAAACTTTCAACATCATTACTTATTTAATATGTCTATATTTAATGTACGGGTATAATCTTTTTTCACATTCTTAATGAGAAAACTCGTTTTTTAAACATAAATTCGAGTGAACATCATTATTAATTTTTAATCAATTCTACGCAAATGAATTGAGTAAATCATCTATTTTTTTCAACGTTCTTATATTTAAAAACTCATTTCGTAAGATTATGAATGGCTGTAAAGCTGCATGAACTAATTTTTTGATTGTAATGAAAGTGGATCGTTATTCTGTGGGAGAACGTGTTTTTTTATGAGCATCAGACTGTGAGATCCCTTTGAAATTTTACCCGTATCGTTCACAGTCGGTGCAGGAATTGGATCTAAATGATCGAGGAAAACGACTACATTTTTGTGTTTGGTTTCACTGATTTATTCGCAACAACATTCAAGAGCTTAGTGATGTTTACTTCTCAGATGAAACTTGTTTACACCTGAATGGCTATACATAAGATAATCATCTTTACGCATCCAAAGGATTAACATGTGGTGAGCACTCTCAAGGCGAATAGTGATAGGACTAATTTTTTTTTACCTTAAACATTAATTCCGAAGACCTGGTAATAATTATAATAATTTAATTCTTTGACATAATCCATACTTTCATTGGAGATATAGGACCGTCACTACTGGTTTTCAGAAGACGGAGCTACCCCACTCTAGTCAAACCTAACAATGGAAGTGCTTAAGGAATTCTTTGTTGAACGTTTAATTTCTATAGGCCTCTGTCCACCAAGGTTACCAGACTTCTTCCAGTTACACATTTTTGAGAGGTTATCTCAAATATAGGGTTTTCCAAAGAAGTCCTGCAAACATTGATGAGTTAAAACAAATAATAACTGATGGAATTTCGTCATTAATACTAACAATGTTGCAAAGGGCGTCAAAACCTTAGTTCCACGTGTTCATGTTTCCATTCAAAATGGTGGCAAATATTTCAATAATTTTTGTAAGGAATGATAATGTAAAAAAATTGGAATGAAATTATGGTTTTCAAAAACAAAATTATCAGAGGATTAAGTAAGATTGTGCGTCTCCATTTCTGTTTTTCCTCACAAATGAAGTTGTAAAAGTCCAACAGTGTTGAAAATTGTCTCACACGCTTTAATATGATTCAAATAATTATACTTCAGTGTTAGAATAGTTCCCATATCCGTCAGATTTAAGGGTAATAAAAAACCCCATTGCGTACTCTTTTAAACTGATCACCCTGTATCTCCATAATTTCTTGATAATAATTAAAGTAACAGTACACTATCGAAAAAACTTTTTTGCATTAACTTGATTTTTGAATACAAATTCATGTTTTCTGATCATATGGGGCTTCAAAATCAGAAAAACACACAAAGAAAAGTTTTACAAGTGAGTATTTTTGCTGCCAAAATGGTATTTTACACAAGCATAGACAAAAATTAGAGCTTTACCTAAAGCTGAAAAGAAAAGGAAATAGACTGAAAAGAAAAGAAAATTATTGAAATTTTTAAACTGAATAATACTGAATATAATTTTGTCTAGAGAATAAAATTATTGTTCTAATGATATAGACCTTATGTAGGCCGTTATGACATTTCAAATTTCTGAACACTTAAATATACTTTAAAAGTTATTGTAATTTTCAGTTTATTGCAACATAAAAAATTTCAACTCAACTTATAATCTAATGAATATTTTATTCTATCTATAAATATTTCAAAAATATATAATAAAAGTTTAGGTTAATTGATCTATATCATTTTAAGTTATTGTGTTTTTCAGTAATGAAAAATGTAATAAAAAAATTCATTTAGAGAAAACGAAAAAATAAATAAAAAAATAAGTAACATTAAACTAATTTGTTTACATTAAAAACGTTTACTTCATTATTAAAATATACCAGATTTATAATTATTACCATCTTTAACTTCCAATACTCTAATTGTTTTATTTTTGAGAATTGTTACAATTTTTCAGTGTTTCTTTGTCTTTGGGACTGCATTATGTATTGATTTGACATTTTACATTTGTCTAAATATTTATAACCCCTTTAAGTGAAATACCCAGGATTTTCGTTATACATTTTAATAAAAACTTTTAAACAGCCATTGAACCCTTCATTAATCTGAATATCTGCATCACCCGATCCAAATTTTACAGCTTTGAGCGGTGGAATACCTCTTTCGGTATTTTTCCCCAAACTATTCCATTAAATCATTCGTTTGTATTTTGCGTTCTTAAATGTAAACATTTTAAAAAAAATTCTTTACCGTGTAGCTCTAAATATACTAGTTTAATTTTATTTAAAATCTTATTTCATGAACCAGCTTATTTTGAGCTGGATATTTATCCATTCGGCAACCCACGAAGAAAATAGCATCGGCTCTCTTTCGTTATTGGACATTGACCATGCATTGACTTCTTATCATTTGACACACAGTGATATAAAGCAGCAGTTACATTTTGTTGCATATAATTTAAATTAACAACAATACTACGTATCCATAATAATTTTGAAGTCCTTCAGTAAGATTGTCAGTTAATTTTCCTTTACCTGACAGGCTTTTATATTTTGATTTTAATTCTCTCAGACGTTAGCTCACATTATATTGTAAATGATCGATGTATTCATGTTTCGCAACACTGCTTGTTCTATTAGTGATTTTAACACTTAAAAATATTTTGAGTCATCATCTCCATAATATTTGGATTATTGAAGTACGCAGGGTTTTTCTGACCGAAGAAATATTCGTGAAGCAACATTTCCATCTTTGAAGAAGATCCCATGAAGTTACACTGACATACGTGATCAGCTTTCAACGACACATATTCAATATTTATTTGCATTTTCAGAAGTCTCTTACATGTTCGACAGAATAAGGATATACCTTCCTTGTCTATGGCTTTCCCGTTATCGACTCAAATAGCACGGAGACACTTATTCATATACGTATAGACTCTACGCTGCCATATACCATCAACAGAAACACCACATTTCACGACGTCAGATTTAAGAATTTGTTTTTCTTCCCCTATTTCAGTTGCAGCCTTCATCATGGATTTCTCAGCTATTTCTGAAACAACTTTTAGAAGCTTTGTTTCCTAATTTTTGTATCCAGATTCTGTAAGTCTACGCAAATTTAATATTGAGCATAATTTAGAAGCACCCACAAAAATTTTAGCTACTTGCCGCATACCGTATAATAATATGTTGTTTATTACAGGGACATTTGCGACTTTCTTTAAAGAAACAAATCCAAAGTAAAAATCACAACATCTACATTTTAGTGTAAAATGGGAGCATATATCATATCTAGATTCCTACAGTAACTCCACCTTCTCAGCAAAACAATTTAGGCAGCAAAGTTGAGAAAAAGTATCAGAAATAAGTTCTAGGTCAAAAATTCTATTTCCCAACACTGGATCAGAAATTTTTTCCGCAGTTGATAAATTAATATTTTGTAACTTTAATGAGCTAGCATTGGATACCGAAACAGGTGTTGAAGTGCTGTTATTTCCCGAAATTTTTTAAAATCTACTGGCATAAAACTGACTTTCAGGATATCTAGTAATATTTGTAACCATATTTAAGTAAAAAAATAAGAATAAAATTAAGAAATAAACTTTTCTACGCAGTAGAATCTTTCAACCTGAAAGATAAACGCAAATGTAAACATAGTCACCATAACATCAAACTTTTTTGCCAGGTTTTACGCATAAGAAAGGAAAAAAATGTTTTTCCAGATACATTTATTTTTATTCTTAAATATTGTATTTTAATTTATGGTTAAGTATTTGTATACTAAGTATAATATTTCATATTAAATATGTGGAAAGAGAAACGTAGATAAATGTTTCTGTTACACTATCGGTTACCACTATAGCCTTTCCGGTTAAAAGAATTCATGATCGAGTAATTTTAAAACAGCTATAACTTGGTTTCTAAATAAGATAGGAACATAATTAATAAATGTAATTATAAAAACAAGGGTAAAATATTTAATTTTAATATAAAAGGAAAATAGATATTTTGACTAAAAATTGTGTTTTGAAAGTGTACGGTAGGACTTTACGACACTAATTTGCGATTACTCTGATCCAATTTTCCCAGTACATCGGCTTTACTAGTATCAAACAAAAAAATATCCTTTATTTTCAAGTTGTAATAGAGAAGAAAATTGTGCAAATAATTATATTCTAATTTTCATAATTACTGCAGTTTAACGATTGTATATTGATTACACACACACACACACACATATATATATATATAGATATATATACATATATAATTTCTAACAATATTAAAATTGCTGAAGGCTGTTTTGTACTTTATAAGGTATTTGAGTTTAATCGTTATTTTATCAGTGAAATGAAATAAATACCTTTGACATTAATAAATATTCGTATAAAATAAAAAAAAAAAAATTCACAAGCAGCAGGAAAACTATTTTATTGTAAATAAGATTATAAATATCACAGAATATAAATTACTGTTCAATATTCTTACATAAAATCTGTTTTCGATTATTTATCTTGAAACAAATAAAATTATTACCAAGAAACAAAATCTTTACATAAACATAAAACATTTTAAATTCTGACTTGTTTCCGTTTTTTTTATCATTGAAAGTGATTCTTGTTTGAACTTTCAAAAAAGCTGGGCATGCGTTTTCTGTGTTTCGAAAACTTAAAATAAACAATAGGACGAAAAATTATACTTTCTATTTTTGTTTCATAACTGAAATTTCAAGTCAAGAGCCAGTTTTTTGACAGTCTAATTTAAATGGTTTCTTTTCCTCTTCCTGTTGCAATATATTATACCGTTCAAGAAAAATGATTCATTACTTTGTTTAAAATCACGGGATGAAAATAAATGCATAAAATAGCTTTTACATAATATTTTGTGATGAAATTTACACTTCAAAAATAATTTTTTATAACTACTTTTGGAGATAACGTTCAATTTATAGAACAATGTTGCTTAATTTAGCTTGAAGATTTGCATATTTTATCCTTGGGTAAATTTTTAAGTAAATATTCAAAATGCGAATTGTTTGAGCTTCCCACTTCAGTTACGATATAAATGAATGGAACGTCTCAGAAGTAAACGAAAAATTAAAAGAAATTTTCACAAACTCCTAGAACAATGATTTTTTTTAAAAAATAAAGATCAGAGTTCTCCTTAAGAATCTGCTGACGTTAGAATTGGCCAATTTCATGCAGTATATTCTCACAATTGCTAGATAAGTATACATTCTTCTATATAAAAGTTGCGCATTTTTCTGTAAAATAGTTAAGGAATATATTTTCTGCTTTAATGTAAACTTGTTAACACAAAGTAACGTAATATTGAATCTATTCGCCCGTGCATACCTACTCTTTATAAAATTGTCACGAAATTAGTTTTCAATTCCCAAATTAATTCATTATTCTGACTTTCCAAACAGAAAAATTAAAATTCGATAATATAAAAATACAGAGAAAAGAAATATAACATTATGTAAAGTATTTTAAGCTTATGAAATTTTGATTAAAAGGGAAGAATAAGTTTATTATCTAAAAATAAATGTTATTTTCTAACATTTATATATAGTGGTGAGTGTACAAATGATTAGAAGTAGGATTGAATGCATCATAATGGTTCAGTTTTATTTTCCATTTAATAAAACACTCTCATTCGGTTTATTAAACAAACTTAATCTGAATATTAAGAATATCTAAAGTCTAATTTGTGTACCATTATTTTATACCTAGTATTTAATATTTCTCCCCAACACCTAATCCCTACGATCACTCTGTTCCTTAATTTAGACATTCCGAATTAAAAATTTCATATCGTACAGCTTTCTACTGTGATTCATATTTCTCAGCAAGAGTTTTAAAAATTGTGTCTGTAAAATAGAAGTGGCAAAAAATGCTTATTTCAGTTGTATCAATCCTTTTGAATTCTTAATAAATTATGCCTTCCAATACATCAGATTTGCTTCATATGAAAAGTGTATAATAGAATACTCCACATAATACATATGATTTGGATCACAATACTAATTCTAAATTATGTTTATGTTAACCCATTATGAAATGAAAATTCTCTTTGTAAAATATTTTACTGGTATTTTATATATTTTTTTAAATTTTCAATCCGAAAAATTAATGTATTAAAATATTATAACAAAAGCTCAGTAGATGTTCAAATAAATATTTATCTTCTTAGAAATAGAATGCAATATTCAGATGAACGCTGATTTCAGACAAGATTTATGATGAATTTCAGAGTTGACATTGATGAATATTAGTTGTAGTGATCTGCTTTAAAAATATTGGATATTTACGACTGTTATACATTTCTGAGCTGAAAAGAAGCTCTTACATGAAACTTGATAATTTTTTTTTGCATTTAATCGTAGAAAAAAATTAAGAATATTTTAAGAAATGTTTTTCGATTTAAGAATCATGGTACGTTGGTTTCTTTAAAACAATGTTGGTCTTGGGCAGAAATTCTTTACCAGGGGTCAAACAAACCCACTCAGAATACATGGAATGATTTCAGAGAATCCTCATTGACATATTTTAAAAAGGAGATAAATAAAATTTACAATATTGCGTGCAAACGATTTTTGTAAGTGACAATTCTATTTAACACTTTTATATTCCCCTTTTTTCTTAAAATTTTTCTTTCATTCATATATTAAATAATGTATGAAATGTGTTAATGTCGTATATATAGAATAAAATTAATCAAAACAACTATAAGTAACTACTAAGAATCGTACATATAAACGAATCATAAAATGAATAAAATCGCACTTTCTAACAACAAGAAATCTACTAAGCAACAAACATCGTATTAGTAATGAAACATTTGCTGAACTAATTTTAAAAAAAATGTATCATCCTAAATTCGTGATCGAAAGAGAATACTAATAATAAAAGATTTATAATAGAAAACTATATATTAATAAATCTAAAACAATAGAAAACTAAAATAAATGATCACATGAATCATCTTGGAGTAACACATTTTGGAATTGAAAATAATTTTCCAAGATTCAGTCTTAAAGACGAAAAAGTTATTCTTTATCACATCGTTTCTCCACGCAGACTGCCAACCAGTCGATTGAGACACTTTTGTCTCTAAGCCACCGAGATAAAAATAAACAATAAAAGTGACTTCCGTCAGCAAGCAAACATTGCTACGAAATGGGTGTTGATTGTGTATGACACCTTTAGCTATAACTTCGGAATTAAATTATAAATGAATAAGCAATAATTCACTTACGAATTTTCATGATAAGCTATTGTGAAACCCTTCACAAATGTGTGACCAAAACGAATGTAATTCAAGAAAAATATTGGTTATTTAGTTTGTAAAGATATCAAAAAAATGACATGTTATCTAGCACTGTAAAAGTATTGTGTTGTACAATAGTCTTAGCAATTTTCTTATCGTGTTCAAGCGAAACCGTGTTGTAAGAGGCCATGATGTAAGAAGGCTACCTGTATACACACACACATTAAAGCATACATATAAATATATATTTATCATTCCTACTTTCTATTCATTTTTAAAATCATGCTGTATGTTTGGATTACATGGCTTAGTTTAAAGATGTATTGTACAAAAAACATTGTTTATTATGCTTTAAGATATCTTACATTTGTCAAGAACTATGTTCGGTTAATGGGAGCTTAATCAGCGTGTCTTATACAGAGAACACAGAGCGAAAATATATCACATGTTAAGAGGCAAAGCAAACATAATGGAAAAGCGTGGACTTTGGTTAGAGAAAAATTTTATACCAGAGAAAGATGGAGACCTTCAGTATTTTATTAAATCAGCAATTAAATGGGCCAGCTACATTATTATATCACTTACGACACTGTGAAGCGGAGGTCTTATGTAGAGAAAAATCTGTAGTATGGATACTGAGAGATTGATTAAGCCAATTTCTTTGGGAAGTCAAAAGAAAAAGTATGCGAAATGAGAAAGTTAAAAATTAAGTCATAACAGGAATTCATTACAATTGACATCCTCGGAAACGCCTTCCCTGTGGTATAGAACTGCGCGATCTATTTAAACAAAATTATTACCACTTAAAATATGACCAATTTATATATATATATATATATATATATATATATATATAACAAAGAAAACGACACACCTAAACGAAGTGTCCCGATTGTAATAAAATTTCGCTTGGAATGACATTTCGACTGAACATGCAAATGATAAAAATTTGGTGACCAATGAAAGAATAGCTAGAGCTACATTACATCAGAACTATGCATTCGGGATGTGTATATAAGAAGCGATTCTCAATCTGATGGTCAAATTTTATGTTGCATTACGATTTAGGATACCTTTTATGGACTAAAAAATGCTTCGCCTCAGGATTCGAGCCGATTACGAGCAAATGTCAGAGTTTCAAAGAAGTCATATCATTGGATTGAAGGATGTATGGAGGGCAGTGTGATTGTAAGATTAGCTGTCACAGCACCCGATTCATCGTTATTAACCATTAGACGTGTAACCCGCACACGAGTGCCCACCATAACCATTCACAGACGGCTGATAGAGCGAAATCTACGCTTCTACGACCGCTACACCACCTGCCCTTCCCACCGGTACACTGTCGAGTCAGATTATATATATATATACATGGAATGATTCGTGTTTCCTTTGAGATTGTGGAGATGAAACTGTCCGTTTTGAGAGGTCCCCGTAATCGGTCTCTATCTCACCATTGAAAGACCCTTGAAAGATTATTGTACAAATAACTCATGTGAAGCAGTGTCAATTCACACAGGAGGAAATAGTTTTTATTCTGAATTTCTGATGTTTAATCACCACTTGCGATATCCCGAAATGAAACTTACGACATGATTGACTGTGACTTTAACAAAATTTCATCAATCATATACTCACACTTAGACGTTACTTCACAGACGTATAAAATTTTAACTTACTCATTCACCACGCAGAATATTAAACGAATTAAAAACAGTTACTGAGAGTGGAAACAGTTTTTCTTCCCTCATGTTTGCTAATTCAATATGATGATACTTTTAACTTTTATTATATGATTTTAAATATACTTAATTGCACCAATTCCTAATCTTGTTTTAGTTAAATGATGTTATTTTCTCTGTATGATCATATTTTCTCTTTCTTAACACCATTGATCACAAGTCTGTTATTTAATTTAGCTATTGAAATTAGTAATTAATCATGTCTGATAGGTTCGCGTATCAACATCTTACCATAGTCTTAAATTTGAGTGAAGTATAAAAGTGTTATATATTAAATCATTATTACTCCAGAATGTCTTGTAAAATTAGCATCATCTTAATTTAGGTCTAAACATCATGTACTTAGGCATACATTCATTCAAAATACAATTTTACCCTCTTCAAGGAAACTTTGTTTTGGTTTTTATAGAATAGAAATAAAAGATTTTGCTGTAACAGAAAAACATACAGAAATAAGCAAAACGTGGTATTTTAGAAGAAAAAAAATAGTTATTATTTCAATTTTTGCTTCTAAAATTGGTTCTTTAATACCTATGAATTATTCTATGTGACTTGGTAAAAAAGTAAACATCTTGCAATAAAGAAAATATTAATAATATAAAATGCTAAATGGGTGGTCAGTTTTAATTAAAGTTATAACTGAGTTGGATTTTTTGTGTCACACACATTTTAACGATGTCGAAGAATGTGTAGGAAATATATTTTTGCTTTTGCAATGAGTTATGCTGACGCTTGTTTCAAGATATATTATTAATCTCTCGTGGTATTTGAATAACCTCCCTCTATATATTTGTTTACTAAAATACTTCTTTGCAACATCAATACAAACGAAAAGCGTAGAATAGGTGTTACTTTATCCTGAAATGGTTTGTAATAAGATATATAGGTGACAATTGCATAGAGTGAAATTACTCAGTCACTTTGGGAAATGGAGTGTGATAAAGTAGATTCAAATACTTCGGTATTTCAAAACAATTCCTACACATGGAAGATTATATATATATATATATATATATATATATATAACTATTATTCAATTTTCGATTACCTTTTTGTTGCATCTGACACCATTTCAAATTAAAATAAAGCCGTTTGCTCCAAAGAACATGCGTTTAATAACGGCATACACAATTTATAATAATCATATAACAAAAATTATGGAACAAATTTGAATAATAACATTTGAAAAGAATAACTTTTGTTGATATTTTCAACAACGTAGTTTCGCCAATTCAGCTTACATTACGAACTGGAATATAAGCAATAGTGGTCGTTGTCATTTTCAATACGAATTTTAGTAAAGTGAAAATAAAATTTTGATTCCTGTGAAACTGTAACACCCCTATTTCTCTATTTACACTTAAGTGCCCTGATACATAAATCTGAAGAGTAGCCAATAACATTTTTCATTACGAAATGTTTACACTGATATCTTAGTTCTTCGATGAAAGAAAGAAAAATTACATTTTTATTATCTTTTCCAACTTGCTTAACTTCATTTTTCTTTTATAGAAAATAAAATAAAAGCTTCAGAGTAGAGCGAATTTAATCTCATTTTCATTTATGTTCTGATTTTGTTAATGTATTTTCTCCCCAAGGAAGGGAAACCCTTTCGCGCTCATGCATTGATTTCTTTAAATGCTTAAGCAATCAACACTAAAAAGTATGTCCTTGCATCTAGAGTGCAACTATTCCTTTCGCTTTATAGACTACCAAGTATATACTGATATGCTTTACTAACTTCAATAATGCAGACGAATTTTATTATGCTTTGTAGTTATTCATTTTTATTGAAAAATTAATTTATTTTTTGTGATATGTTACACCAAAAATGATGTAAAAAGGCTATTCTTGAGTTTATTTTTTCCTATATTTTTTTCCTTTTCTTTTTTAATATTTTTTGCAGACCTGAAATATCGATACCAGCTTCTTTCAAAAACATGCAAGTAATATTAAATAATGATTAGAAAAATTCTTGAATTCATCTTTTTTTGACCTCTTTAGTGTCTGTATTTCAACAACAGCTGTTTTATTGATTGCACTTTCACAAAGTTATATCTCAAATGCTTTGAAAGTTTGCTTTTCATTTTGTAATTTTTCCTTTCTTATAAAGGCATTTTTTTTTTAATTTGGGAACAAAAAAAAAAATGATAAAATTTTGCGATCCTTCGAAATGGGTATTTAATATGCCTTGATAGAATGAATTTGTTTTTAATGCAAAAGTACTTTGTTCTTCGTGTTAACAGAAATATGGGTATGATTGATCAACACATAAGCGTACATTAAAAAAATGGGGAAGCATTTAATAAATTATTACATTTAACTGAAAATCAAAATAAAAATATTAACCTAAGTTAAAAAATATCCTAAATAATGTAATAAAAAAGGCATAAATTTTGCAATAAAAAATAATAAACGATAATGGTTTGGAACTTCAAAGAGGAAAATAATATATTTTCTATTGTAACAGGCTTTACACTGTTATATTGGGTTGTTCTAAAATTGCCCGAATAACTATCCCCATCAACAAAATATGTTAATAAAACTGAATATTATACCAAAAAATATAAATTATAAAGATTTTGAAAATTTAAGCTCAAAGAAAAAATTTTCAAGTTCAACACACAAAAAAATTAAAAAAATAATTTAAAAAAACTAATATAAAAAATCCAGAAATAAAAAAATTAAAACTAAAAGATTGAAAAAAAAAATCTATTAAACGAAAAAATCTTTAAAAACACCAAAAGCAAAGATCAAAAAATAAAATATAAAAAAATTTTGGGAATTTCAAGATTTTCCAAATACACCACCACTTCATGTGTATTAATATTATAAACAGTAATGAAGAGAAATGCAAATAAATTCAAAAATTTATAAAACAAAAAATTTATCAAATTTAGAAAAAATAATTATTCCATCTGTTTACAAATATATTCAATAATGCAATCAATTCAAGTTATAAAAATACTTGAAAAGGCATAAAAAAAAGAGTCAAAACAGGCTACTTAGCTAAGCACTATCAATCATCGAACAACACCCATCAATCACATTCATCGAAATTTTCAACTATTGCTAGAATACGAGCACGGAACACTAATCAATTAATTTTTAGAAGATGTCAGAATATAAATTTTAAATTCTAGACATACCAACAAATCTACAATGTGCCAATACAACAATTAAGAAAATTGAAAAAAAAATTATGACCAATAACTCACAAAATAAAAATTTCAAAAATGTATTCTAAAACGTAATTTTTTTTAACTGAATTTAAAAATCAAAAGAAACGGTATATAACAACGCATCATCTATGAATATATCCCATAACTAAATCTAAAAGAAAATATCTTAGGAATATATATGATTTCTACGTAGCAATTAAATAACAAAAAGAAAAAAAAATGAATGTATATAAATAAATTTAAAAAAATAAAACATAATAAATGAAGAAAAATATTGTTGAAAATATTAGGAAAAAGAAGGTGAAAATCAAATTAAGAAAAATCTCAGAAAATTATCAAAATTTCAAGAAGTATAACAACAAAAATCTATTAACCTATTTTAAAATTTTAATATTTAAGTTTCACTTAATAATTAATAGGAGAAAATCAGCTTTATCACTTGTAGAAAAAAAATATTTTAAATGGTTTTGAATATTGGTAGACCTGTATACTAAATTGATACAGCTAAGTATATATATATATTTTAGTACAAATACAAATTTTTAATTAAAAACTACAACTAATTTAAATATAAAACTACCTTTAACAGCATAGCAAAAATAAAGAAAAAAAATGATTACAGAAAAAAAAAAAAAAAAAAAAAAATTGCAGAATCTGCATTTTAATTCTGTCCCATATTTTGAAAAAGAATATACAGTATAATCTGCTTTCAAGGATCCAATTATTACATCTTCAGTAATACATTATCAGAAAATATATGGACAATATATATATACATATTTATATTTTTTTCATGTGATAGCTCATGCAGCACTACCTATTCCTGGACAAAACTGAGTGACATTTTGTTCTCGCTCACTTTCCTCCACTTTCCCCTTCTCTTCTCCTCCGAATTACCCTCGTTGTAGGTGAATACCGAACTATCTTGTATTTTATTAGAGTCTGCGTTGGCACGGCAGAGTGCGTGCCAACGCACATTGCCAATATGGGATAAAATTAATTGGACTATCATCTACCTGTCTCAGAAGAACTATTTACTCCAAATAGAGATAACCTGTACATAGATTAATCTGTATATATTTTCCCTTCATCTCTCCCTTCTAATAAACTTATGCAAATCTACTTCAAGCATCATCATTGAATTCCTACAAAATCATCATAGAATCTGGTAATGGAATTAATCCCCTAGACAAACTAGCTCTTTTCGTAAGAGCAAACCAGTGTAGATTCGGGATATACAATCTCATCAACTCCGTTCTACAAAATTTATAGGGAATCGGCCTGGGATGCGTGCAAAATTTATGAGCGTTCGACTCGACATGCCTACAAAATTAATGGGAGATGAGAACAGGAAGAAAAGAAAATGCCCTCTCAAGATGAACAAAATTTCTCATTTGCTATTGCTGACGTATGTATCTACAGAAAGAATAGCCAGTATCCAGCAACGACAGATCTACTACAAAAGAAATGTGTACATTATCCACAATTATCCACAATTAGTTTTATGCAACGAAGAGTGTGTCCCACCTACAAGAAGAACCGCCTTTAAAGATCCACAATAGTTTTTCTTCAATTGATGAAGTCATCAAATGCTTCTTCGCATCAAATGTTTATTGGTATTGGTCATCATCTAAATTGTGTTTAATCTATGCTCTCAAAAACAGGACGTCGATTCCTGAAAGAGCGTTAAAAAAATCCAGTGTGTTTTCGTGTAAAAGTTTCACCTCAAGATTCCAGGTAATACTGTAAAACATATTTATTTTTTTGGACAATCCATCTAATTCCAATGAAGTTATCAAGTAATGTTTTTTTTTTAATTAAAAAAGAAATATCTGAAGAAAAAGTAAATTTAACCTATTATTTTCTAAGAGCATTTATATATATATATATATATATATATATATATATATATATATATATATATATATATATATATATATATATATATATTCAAATTGTCATACTTGAATTCAAAATCTAGGTGTGTCCTTTTTTTTATTATCGTGTGTGTGAATTGATGTGCAATGGTATTTCAAATCACTCAGTGTTCTCAAGCGAGAAATGAATAAATGCATAAGTAATTAGACTTCCTTGTACAGACAAAAAATAAACCTTATGATTTACCCATTAACATTTATCAGCGTTCGCCCAAACAATGTCCGCTATTTGGTTTCACTCTCTCATTGAATGGTAACTTATTACTTTGTGAAAAAAATGGGTTTGGTAGATTCTTTAAATCTAAATCAAGCAAATTGAGCGTGTATTCTCAAAATAGATGATTTTGTTATTTTTCATTCTCTGATTATTTCACTGTATACCAGAATATTTTTTGGTTCTAAATGAAATTATTTAATTTATTTCACCATGTTTAGTTTTAGTTCTGTAGAAAATTTTAGGAAATTAATTTCAGATCGATATGATAAATAATTCTTCAAAAAAAGTACCTAAACAAATTATATAACAACAGACTGAAAGAAGTTTCATATATTTATATCATTTTCACAATTTATTTCAATTATCCTTCCATTTACATGATTGTGTTTAGTGTATATTTTGTTACATATGTACCTATTTAAGCTAACTATCACTTATTGTTGTTATTACATAAAAACGATTAGAGTGTAAATTTTCAAATTAATTGACTCTATTTAACTGTTCATATATTAATTTTAAAATGTCATACCTCGCTAAAGGATGTCGGGAAGATATGTTTGTTCTCGCGGAACAATCAGATCTAAAGCATGATTCTTCAATGACAGTTAAGAAACTAAGGACTTAATCATTAAAAATACAGAATATAATGAGGAATTCACTAAAAACTTGTTTAAGAGTATGATAGAGCAGCGAAAAGAAAAAAGAGGAAACGTTAAGCCTTGAAACTCTTGCCGAAACACAACGGGAACAAGAATTTGAAGAAAGGCTGCTTCAAGAAACCCTCGCTATAAAGAGAAGCGACGTCAACGTAAACACGAAATTGATCTAGAGAGATTAAAATTAGAAAATCAACTCAAATTACACTCAACGATTGACGAAACCGACAATTCAAAATTACTAGGCACGGAAATATCCAAAGTTCACCATAAATATGAAGTTAAAGAAGATATTAGTCTATATTTAGTCTTATTCGAAAGTCAAGTGCAACGTTTAACTATTCAAAAAACATTGAGTTTCATATCTTTTAGGACTCTTACCTTCCGAAATTTCTTACATAATCGCACTTAAAACAGAGGAGATAGCAAACTAAGACCACGTAAAAAAACTGCTGCTAAAAGATTTAAATTAACGTCAGAAAAGTTTCGCCAGTCATTTACCACGCATGAAAAAGATAATTGCCGCACTTGGACCTAATTTTTATCACGAACTTGCAAAATATTTTGAAGAGTGGACATCAGGGTTAAAAATCTAATCTTTTGATGAATTAAAAAAACTGATCATCTCGGATCAAATGAAAAGTAGAGCTCCTACCAACTTCAAACAACATTTTCTAGACGTTTGGACAACGATAAATTCGCCAGCCAAATTAGCGAAAAAATTGAAGAGTACAAATAGATAATTTTCTTTTGGTGCCAGTGAAATTTGTCCCATTATCAGAGAACAAATATTTAGGAGTGCATCTTCTGGTTACAAGCCGTCTGAAAGCAGCAATGAATAATGTTAAAGTCAATGCAGTTAAATTACTTACTGCTTCGATATGAAAAAAAAACGTTGTAGCATGGCATATGAATAAAGCAATATAACTTTAAATCGGCTTGCAATCTCGGCCTTTGTAGAATTTCACTGTTACTGTATTTGCATAATCAATAACATAGCTAAAAATAGTTTTCAAGAGTAACTCTTTGTAAGGATAATTTCCCCATTAATTGATTATTAGATGTTGACTTAAATCTATGACTCACAATACAATCATACACAATTTTCCGATTAAGATTCTTGTCTTTAATAATCCAATAATTTTGTTTCAAAATGTTTGCCAATAAACTTGGTCAAGCATGACAACGCAAAAACTGAAACTGTTTAACAATCTGAAACTGTTTAACAATCAGCTTCAGATGATTTATGTTTACCAAGGGTTATTACTGAGTGCTTAGCTTTGAAACTTAGCTGAGAGTTCTAAAGACGACCTCCCACCCGTAAAATTCGCTTCTCGTTAAGAAAAGGACACAATGAAGCAATATACATTATGTATGGATACGTTATGAAGCAATATATATGTGTGATGAGTATACATTATAACAATATTTAAAATTTGTCTTTCTTTTGTACTTAAATATGGTATCAAGGTTTGGTGGGAGCATTATCAACAGAAGTGACATATAGTCTGCACCTGAAAAAGAATCTTAAGCAATAAGAAATTATATTTACAATTTTAGATAAACATTTTCAAATAAAGCATTATAAATATTATTTTCAATTACATATACATTTCCAATATAATTTTGGTCTTCTGAAACAACTAATATTTGTCGATACATATTTTTCTACATCAGCAAAGAATGGAATCTCGAGCATTTGAAAATTTATCAAAGCTGAAAATATATCTCTTTGAATATTTGAGCCAACAATCAAAATAAAATTGAAAGATACAGAGTTGGAAGCTTTACAAAAAACATCAAAATTAACTCATAATTTTATTGAAGAGCCACCAGGCTTCACAGATGTAAGATGAGAAAGAAAATAAATTCGATTATTAGAAACAAAGTTGTCATTTTTTTCAAATTAATGTCTTATGATTATGGTCCCTAAATTCAAACATAAAATTCTTTATACAGTTCCTCATTTTTTATGTTTAGCTAATGTTCTTTCCATTGACAAAAAACTATAAAATTAGTAATAGTTTGGAGTTTCCTAATCTTTCCCTTCATCAAAAATAGGCAATTTAGTAACAAATCTTCAATTTTCATCAACGCAATAGGTGTTTTGAATATGAGCTTCGCAAAATTCCTCTTCTTCTAATAAGCGAGGGGTCAGTGAAATTAAATCTCAAATTCCCCCAAAACGTTTTAAAGCTTGATCAATGCCTTGCATTCTAAGAACAAGCTAATTCAATATGAATTAATTTGCCGATAAGTATCATCCTTGATTTTCATTTTACCCGATAATACCTAACTAAAAATAGTGTTTTGAGCTATTGAATCTTTGACAGATAGCTATTTGTCCTTGCAACAAATATTAAAGAAATAATTCACTCCTATAATTAAATCAATTTTTTTGAACTGAAAATTTAGAGTCAGCTAGATTTTTTGAATACAAATTATTTAAACTCTCACATTGACATGATCAGATGGTAAATAAAAGTTAACTGATTAAAATAAATGCATCTATTAGAAAAAATCTGTTATCTGATCAGTATATTAGATCTATACTGCTGTTTGTAGAAAATGCAACACCATGAAAGAATCATCAGA
>BMAW01021634.1:628796-695978 GCA_019974015.1 Nephila pilipes | reverse complement strand
CACAATTTATTCATGAATATATAATTATACAAATTGAACTCAATGAGTCATTTTGCCATAAGTAACTTTAAGGTTGTAGAGGTTTAATTATTTTAAAATGTTATTATTAAATATTCACATAGCAGTTACTGATAATCACATTAACCCAAGGATAAGAAATTTGATATATAATCCAAAATCAAATAATATATTGCTTTGTATCAAATATATTGTTCGAAATTCATCATAGTGTCATAAATTGTAAATGTATTTGAGGAGACATATTTAGCTTTTATTGTTTTAATGAAGTGGTAAACTATTAATTGTCAGTATTATTTGAAAAGTTCTTCTTTATAATTAAAGCACATGAATTTGTTCATTAATAAATTTTAAAATTTCATTCAACGAAGCATTTATTACAAAACAAGAATTCCACCGCTTAAATTATAATTTTTCCTAACTTTATGCTATTTAATGTGAGGTTAATATTTTGTAGATAAATACGTAATTGACATGTTGTTTGAAGATATTTATAAGCTTTGATAATCTTTATAAATCTATTTTTATTCTAATCCAATTAATATATTTATACTTTGATTTAATCTATATTAATAATATAAGAGAGCAAATTGAAAGATTTTATAACATGCAATCTTCCTAAATCAATATTAACATGACCTCGAGAAAATTGTTTGAACAATGGCTTAGCACCATGAACAAAGTCGGCCATAACATTTTTATTACTATTGTAGTAAAAATTTAGGAAATTATAAATTCAATATTTTATTCCAAAATATTTATATGATATTCATGTTCAATTCCCAAATTAAGCATTTAAGTTTAATTTAACTTTCTAAAAAATCTTTACAGATATAATCTTACATCAATAAAATATTTGTTTCTAAAAACTTCAGTAATTTTATAAAGCTGAAGAATTAAGCAATGGGCTTTATATGTATTCTGCTTATTACTTAATACTTTCAATGTTCTATTTTCAGTTAATTTGTTATAAAGTTAATTAATTATAGTCTTGGAAAAAATTTAATTTACTTAACTGCATTGTTGACAAGAAAATCAATTAAATTCACTTCCTAAAATAAACTCAAGTCCAAGGTGATATTTCTTATGCTTCGTAAACTTTGCAGCGACGTTTAGACTGAAATGGAAGAAAAAAACGATGCTATAAATGACGTTCTGTTTAATTCCATAATTACGCTCCGTAAACATTAATTAAGTATCATGGTTGTTAGAAATTCTCAGCAAAGTACTTCACACAAGAATTTCAAAAATTAATTCACGTCGTTACTTTATTTACAAAATGGCAATATATTTCTATCCTTTTCATGATTTTAAAGTCAACGCTGACAGGAGTATTAATTATTTTTGCAACTAATTATGCTAACATAATAGAGAGTCATTTTGAGAGATTTTTCGACTTAACTTTGAAGTTAACTTTGAAGGAAAGTTTCTTGATATATATATTTATTTAGTTATACGAGTTTTAGAACAATGGACTAATACAGGAAGAATGTTTTCAATTGTTTTATAATACGTAAATGAGCTTAACATATATAGAAAACTACATTATTATTAAAATTTGTAGTGGAAAAAGTATGGCAATTACAACTTAATTTAATTACTTTTTCAATCATAATTAATATTTATAAGCATAGAGTCTGGGTAATATTTTTCGAGTAATAATAAGTTTTAACTCAGTGCATTTAATAGTCATTTAAGTAGATGAAATAATAATGTTCCTTTATTTCTCAATGATGAATTAATTTCTTGTAAGTAAAATAAAAGGGAATATGAATATGTGCTTATTAGTAAAATATATCATAAACAATATACATGATAAACAGTCATTAATGAAATTAAAATCTAGCACCAACAAAACAATAATGATCGCAATTTTTTAAATATACTTACTTTTTCACTATGTAGTACATTTTTTTTTGTTTAAAAGTCATTTTATAAAGTCCCACGAAAAATTTAATCATTAGATTGTAATCTTTATCAAACTGAAAACTACATTTAGACAGACTAAACTATTTTAATCTATTTATGTATCACTGTTACGAAACTGTTTCACATGCTCATTTCTCATTAATGAATTTCCAAAATATTGAAGTACATGCAGTGTAACGTAACTGAATGTAACTATTATCTTTGTGTTTATTCACACCTCATGATATGGTTTGTACTAGAATAAATATACAAATATTTAATTACGTTTTTTCTGCAATCCACTGAATTACATTTTATGTACTTTCAAATTAGTGCATATATAACTCAGACAATGTTCCGGAAAATTAATTTACTGCAAGCAACTGTATACAATTCACTGAAATCATTTTGAGGCCAAAAAAATTCTGCCTTCTATCCTATTTTTCAATGAATATAATATGAATTTTCTAAACAGCTGTAATTTAAGGGGTATTTGTTTGAAGATACACATAGCAATTCAAAAATAATAAAATATTCTCTATATAAATATTAATTTACATCTTATTTCCAGAACTCAGTTGTATACTTTGTAAGAAAATATTTTATTTCTAGTGAAAAGTAAGTATATTATTTAAGCTATTTGCCTACAGAATTGTACACAAAGGTTATGATTTATCTATGATTTTAATGTTTGAAAATGGGAAACAGATATTCACAATACATTGATGATAAAGCACAATAATTGGTGCTTGAAAGCTAATTTATATGGTGAAAAAAGTTTTCAAATTTCATTAGGTGTAATGAAGATTTCTACATTTAATTGTTTTGGTTGCAATTAAAATAAAAGCTATTAGTTCAATAGTTTTATTTAGTTTATGATAAATTTATAATTTATTTATTCCATAATAAGGAATATAGTTGGAGCAGTCTAAAATTCAAAGTCCCAAAAATACTATAACCCATTCTCAATTCTGTGCACTCATTGATATTCATATATCATTGCTTATTTTAAATTTTGCTTTATATTTGTTACTTATAATAAAAAGGCAGGGAAATATAGCCTTTTTGTTTGATTATTATTTTGGCATTCTTATAAATTATGCGCAGTTCCTAAAGAGGTAAATACTACATAAACTACTAAGATTTAGTTTGATTCTCATGAAAATCGACACAAATAATTTCTATGTATATCATATACAAAATTTTTATCTTAAAAACACCTATATTACTTAATATGTTAACTGGGATTTTAAATTTTAGGATGTTTTAGAAAATTTCTATTACTCTTAAATATAAGATAATGAATGAGAAGCCCGACATCTTTTTGAATTTACTTATTGTTACAGAAAAAAATTAACATTTTAAAACTATTTATTTTATTATGAAAAATATCCAAATAAATGTTATGTCATAAAATTTCTAAATAAATTACTCAGTTTCAAAGCCAGCAAATGTGTTTATGTTTACATTAAACTAAAATAAATCATTTGAAAATAGAATGTACAAAATTTTCAGTAGTTAATCACCTAGAGTATTTTGAATACAAGCTAAATTTTCTTTTCCAGAATAATTAATAATATCAAAGCGAAGATTTATCAAATGGTTATAAGAATCCAAGTACAAAAAAGGACACTAGACAATTAAGATACTGTCCTTTTTATTTAAATGAAATTTGTTACTCATAATATATAGTTGCTAAAAGAATGTTGTTACACAATTGTTTTTCTAAAATCTAACACTTGTTGTGTTATACCTTCTCTTAAGAATTTATTAAAAATTAATGTTTCTATACAATTATTTAGGAACTATAAAGTTAAGTTCTCAAACAATATAATAAAAATAATTATTTAAATTGATTAATATTGATGCAAAAAAGAAATTTTTATAATATTATCAATATGAATGAAAAATACCAAAAGTGTTTTTAATGAATTAAAAGCCGAAGTAAATGAAATTCATTTTAAATTCATTCTTATTCTTAATTTTGATTTTATAAAACTTCCCATTATCATTAACTTAAAAATATTGAAAATTATGTAATATATACTGTGTAATTTTATATATTTGTATTCATCTTATACTTTATGATTGTACTTTATTCAAAATTAAATTTAAATTAAAGAAAAAAATGTTTAAAATGGCAAAAATTATTTTTTTTGTGAATTTTACCGAAAAGATGCATTCTTCTTACAGTTGTCAATACATTATTAACACAATTTTTTTAAGAAATTACTTATTAAAAGTTTATTGAATGAGTTTTGAAATAATAATAAATGAAATTCTTAAGGTAATTATAAGAAAATTTTTATCAGAGAAAACATTTTATCTTCTTTATCATACCTAATAAAGTATTTTCATTTTTAACTTAAAATTTAGCGAGGTGGGTTTTTATATACTTTCAATCATTAATCAAGATACGTTACACAAATACTTAAAAACCATCGCATGTTCCCGTTTCTTGCTGAATCAAATATTATTTTATTAGTAATAATATTTCTTATGCAAAACTTTTCGAAATAGTATAACCTTAATAATTATGCGGTTCCATTTTGGATACCTCAAATTATGTCAAATGATTATATTTCAAATAATGTGGATAAATACATTTATGAAAATTAGCAATCTCAATGCTATCTTTTAAATGTATTACTTCAATTCCTTTGGCACTATTATTCAATAAATATTTTTATCATCAATAAATTTAAAGTAATGTTTTACGTATTTAAGACGTAATTTATATTAATTATTAAAAATTTCGCTCCGAATATTTATTTATTTCCATTTCCTCTTTTTAAAACGAATTGTTTGATATTTTCTTGGGTCGTAAAATTTAAAAAACACTAGAAGTTTTACTTGACTTTATTCCTTAGAAGAAAATCAATAGTTATAATGAGGAAGGATACAAAGAGTTTTTTACAAAACATGGTACTCAAAGTTTCTATAATAAGAGTTTCTGGAAATATTATATTAAAAGTAATTACGTATGCAGATTAAAGCGTAATTTGTGGATGTAGTTTGGTATGTCCAACCTTCAAAAAGTAACTTTCTTTAGAAGATATTTCTTTTTTAATTGCAAAAAAGTTTGAATTTAATTTAGAATAATGTTACAATTAATTTCTGCAAAATACTTTCATCTAATTAGTACAGAACATCAGATAAGAGTTGTTTTTTTTTAAAAAAATACTTTAGATATTAAAATACTTTATCAACTCTCTCTCTCTCTCTTTATATATATATATAGTATTATTTAAACTTATAGCAATTTTAGATAAAATTGAGCAATAGAAAAATTCATTATTATTCAGTTACATACTTAGAATGTTAACAATTAACTCATGAATCGATAAGAAATGTATATTTATTAATAATAAAGATATTTTATTCTTTTAATTGGATGAAATAATGCAACAATTTTTCTTGTCGAAGTATTTCTGACCATATTTATTGTTTGAAACAATTGTATTAATTATTTGTCCGATAATTAAAGTGAAATATTTAGAAATATTAGTTGTATTTAATGTTTTTTATACTGGAATTAAATTTGATAAACTCTTAATTCTCTAAATATCAATCCATTATTTTATCTACGTTTATTTCCATATTTATTTATCTAGGATCTATATTTATAAAGTAATAGAAATAGTAAAGAACTTAATAGATAATATTACTTTTAGGTATTGAAGTACCTTCTTTCTGAAGTGTGTTAAAAATCCCAAACGTTATATGGTGAATATGGTGAAATATTATTGAGTAATTTAGGCCTTTGAGTTCTACAGTACTAAAAAAAGCCTTAAGAATACTTAATATTTATTTTAATAACATTTTATCAAATGGAATTAATAGCGACTATGTGCGTACGTGTTTAATAGCACATTGTTTAAGGAATTATACACATTTACCGAGGCAAGCACGTGAACAATTACCTTTAGTAATTCATAAATAGGCAGGCATATGTGTTGGTGAATTAGGATTGGAAAATTAACTGTCTTAAGAAGTGAGTGTTTATAATAAAAATGAAATTACGCATTGTTTTAAAAATATATGACAATTTAAATTGTTTTATAGATTTCTTACTAAATAGCATTTGAAACCCTCTCTCGGTTCTTTTTATACTTAATAACATTTAATCATCAAATAATATCTAAACGTTTCTCTACTTTTTCCCGATTAGTGTTGCATTCATCTTCTTATTAGATAACTTAAAAACAGCTCAAATATTAAGAATGTTTTTACTTAAATTATTTTTATTATTACCGTCAAATATGCCATGAGAAAAAATGACACTAGTGAAAGCTAGAATGAACTCATGGCTCTATAATATAAAAAAATTACTTTCACTGTGCAACTCTAAAATTACATATTTGAAACAATTTCCATAGTAAAGAACATAGCATTCATCAAAGCAGAATACACTGTCAAAATGTTAGTAAATAATATCATCTGTATTAAAGTTTACTAGAGATATTATTTTTGATGTTACAGAAAAAGAAGAAATATTCAAATTCTTAATTCCATTTAATGATAAAGGCGTCGAAATGTAAAGTATAATTACCTTTTATCTCCTGCCATGCATTTATAATTAATAGGATTTCTTTTAAGAATGTCATGTGAGAAGTTCAATTCCATTTTTATTATTAATATCAATATATTTTTTAGCTTGTTATAGCTAAAACGCTTGATATTTAATGAAATAACGATTATAGCGATTCCCCCAAAAATATTTTACGTTTATATATTTTTAAATTATTTGAATGGAAACTAGATTCAAATAATTCAAGAATTTCCAAAATTTATTGATTTAAAAATTTGAAAATACTTTGAGCATATAAAAATTATCACGTCAATGACACATTAAAAAAAATAAAATCTAATTTAATAAATTGCTAATAGCAAAAAATCATGGAAACAGAACCAACCTGTATGACCAAGAAATCATACAGTTCTGATATTAAAAACAAACAATAAAGATTAAAAATACAAATAAAAATAATAAGTATAGAGGACTCTAAATGATAAATAATCATTTAGAATCTAATATTTCTGATCTGAATGATAAATAAGCATAAGAGTTAACCATTCTCTTCTAATTCCACTGATGCTTTAATATTAAAAAAATATAACTAAAATTATAAAAATAAATTACTGGATTTCTTTCTCAACAACACTTCAAAAGTTACATCTTTCACTTCGAATATTTACTCAATCTACGAATAATAAATAAAATAAAATAGCAACATTTTCAACCTTGTCTATTACATTGAACAATGGGTCTTCTTCAGTTGATTATATTCCTACTCACAAACTTTTCCATACAGAAGTATTGTAATTTTGTTTTAATTTAAATTAATGGAATGCTTAAAAATTATTATTTTTGATGGTTAAATTAGTTAATAGACCTTCCTGTGTTAGCTAAAAACTTTTAAACTTCTTTTTATAAGGTTATGCTTTTATAAAATTTATTGAGATTTGGCAAAAATTTTCCAAATTAAAAACAGAATTTACACTTACGATTTCAGTAATACAAGTACATTCTACCAAAAGTCAACTTACATATTATATGATATTGTTAAAATAAAAATTTCTGAACTGACTGTACGCTTTTAGAAATAAATTTTCACCTGTTTAACCTAAGATAACAATTTATAAGAATGAATGGAAACTAAACATATCCCTTCACTTCTGTTTTAATTTTTAATTTAAAAGTAAATAAGAAAAAATTTAAATTTTAAATAAAAATACTACAATAATAATTTAAAAATAATTTGTGGTTTTCATCACAGTCGAAGAATTAATTTGTTTTATTTCTATTAGAGTTATTTAAAAATAGACGTTACTTAGATGCCTAAAAAGATGGAAAAGTTTTGAAAGTAATAATGAATGGTGATGTGTCAGACTTCGATATTAGAGATGAAGATGAAAAAAAGATAAAACGGCAAAGAGCATGAAGTTTTAATATCTAATGAAGTATTAGATGTGTGAGTATGCATAATTTAAGTGAGAATGATGAGCCTTCTAATAGTAATACAAAAGAAATATCTGACTAAGAAACACAAAAGAAAAATTCAAACAAGTAGATGCCAAATTTGGAAGAAAGCTGAAAAATAAACGTCACATTTAAAGAAATATGATTCATGATACATTTAATTGTAATGGTAAAATAGACTATTAGATTATTTATTGTATTTCCCTTACTAGGCATTCAACTGCGTAGAAGATATCATTATGAATAGTAAAAATTCTAAAGCGGATAGACACAACTTGATATCGACGGAATATGTTCTTTATTTTGGTATGATGAACTTTTAATGGAAATGTGCAAGTACATGAAAATGAATTTTCATAAAGAGAGATGTAATATTTTAAATATTTGTTTAAATGACATGAAGGCATACTTGGGGGCAAACCTAATGATGTCATGTTTAGGTAATCCAAGAGTTCGCATATACTGAAAGAAAACTACATGTGTCCCTGCTATAGCTAAGGCAATAGCTAGAAACAAATATTTTCAAATTACGTTGCTGGCCATTAAAATTGCAACATAGATGTGATAAGATGAAGGTCAAAATAATAGAGTGGAGTGATAAGACTAACGTCAAAATAATATAATAGAAACTGTCATGCTAATATGAATTCAATGGCTCACGCGGGATCATACTAAACGGCATGCAGTATATCTGCGCCCTGCCATGACTAACCCCCAAGAGAATATAGTGAGGGTGGTCCTACAACCACATCACAGACCATTAATAAAGAAAAGGGCAGGTTTTCAGCTTGCACAGTATCCGCTCTTACGGTGTGTCGATGTTTGCAGCAGTGTGAACTGTCAGCACGGAAACTATTACTAAGGCATCCCTTGACAATGCAGCATAACGAGAGAGTACGAATCTCGAGCGTCAAAGGATGAAGGTCGATAATGATGTGGCACAATGTCGCCTTTTCAGACGAGTCCCGGTTTCGCCACATTATTTTGATGGCCGTTTAAGTGCCTGGTGGCTAAAAGGAGACCGCTCGCCTCCTGCTTGAATTCTATATCGACAAGGAGCCCGCGACATAGTGTGATGGCTTGAGAAGCCATTGGGTACACGACACGTACATATGTAGTTCGTATCGACAGTGATTTGAACGCAGATCGGTATATTTCTGTACAATCGTTTTGCTCTATCTTCGAATCCTGCCTAACGTCATCTTCCAAAAGTGCAAGACCACATATTACACCTGATTTTCTGACTTTCTAAGATACACAGAGTATTTAATTGTTATACTAGCCTGCACGGTTTTTAAATCTTTTATCCATTGAAAACATTTGGTCAAGGGTTGCTGAGAGACTAGCCCGCCACACTTCTCCAGTTAATGCGATTGATGAAGTGTGGCATAGACTTGAAGTATCATGGACTGAATTGCCTGTTCCGGTCATACAATCCCAGATCGACTCCACATCTAACAAGATAAGGGCCATTTTAACTTCTAGGAGTGGCAATTGTTTCTTCTAATTTTGCACCCCTGTAAACCCCCAACTGCTTGCTTATTTAATCATTTTGTCTTCATACCATATTGCTTAAGTACAAAAAAAAAATATTTTTTTCTTTTGATGTCTTTCATGGTGTAAAGATACTAATGGTCAGCAGTGCAAATCTTAGAAACAGATTTCCTTGATGTTAATTTAAAAGTTGCTAATAATTTAAATATGAGAAATATTTTTTTTTTGTGAACAGATATATTCTAATACTCTATTCATAAGAGAATAAAAGTCTTATATTTCCATTTTAATAAAGTGCTTTCCTTTGATAGTAATTTATAGATTTTTAGAAATAACTTATATAATTATTTACTGAGAAATATGAAATTAGTTAATGTGCCAGTTAATTTGCAAAATATCATAAATGATTTTTTTCTGCACAAAGGCTGATTATTTCCTTGTTAAGAAAAAGAAATTTATAATAATTAATTTAAATATAACTAAAAATTATATATATATATATGTGTGTGTGTGTGTGTGTGTGTGTGTATGTGTGCGTGTATACGCCTTTTTTCTTTTCTCTCACATGACTTCAAAATTCTCTATCTTTATCTTTTCGTTTCATTTGTATTTTTAAAAATTTTAATATTAAATTAATTTTTTGAATAAGAAGGTTTCTTCAATTTAGATGATGTTTCCCTTTTAATTTTGTTTTTGATATTTTTAAAATTTTTATAGATTTATCTTCCTTTATCAATTGATAATTTTCTTTCTTAAATTTGTAAAATATTGCTTTTTTAAATATTTGTTCTTAAAATTTTACATAATAATTTTTGCAAGTAAAAAACATTTTAGATCATTTTAAGTAATCAATTTATTTATGCGTTTTCTTTTAAATCAATCAATTAGTGTTTACTTTGGCGGTCAATTATTTACTGGAGAAAGTAGTAGTAGCCATACGTATGAACTTGGTGTTAAGTTACACGTGTTCTCCAAATATTGTCAATAGTAATGTCTGCTTTTTTTTATTTATTTGTAATTTGTTAAATTGTCTTATATGCTTATGTAATGAATTCTTTCAGCAGATATTTTTGTAACGTTTAAAATATTTCTACACCATTTATGGTAATGTCACATTGATAATAATTTACATTTTGTTTTGTATGCTTATTTTTGGTTTAATTAATATGTATAATTAACAAAAATTAAATTAAGCATATTAAATTAATTGATATGTTCAGTTTTTCTTTGATTTTTTTCCCCTTAGATTTTGATTTGTTTTATAATTTTTTACATTTTCTTTAGGTGTAGTTTGGCTTTATTTGCAGATTAGTTAAATTTGCTTAAATTTACTTCTGAAATTGCTGATTTTTTTGTTTGTTACTATATTCTTTAACATGTAATTTACTGGTGTATGATAATTTGGTCTGTAATAACAGTATAAATACACATTATTCCATTCCAAAGAATGGAAATGTCATAATTACATTATTTTCATTATTCTAGATTACTACTTTTTCTTTCACTGGGCGTTTTCTTACAAGTGTTCTGTTCTTTAATAGATTTTTCTTTGTTTTTCCTTTTTAGGGATAAATTTTAGTTTTTTTTAATCAATCATACTAATTATTTAAGAGTTGTATTACTTTTATTTTTATTTTTAACAAGTGCTTTAAACATATAGTTTCTTGATATTAATAGTATTGAATATGTCATTGATTTGATTAGCTTGTTAAATGATGTGATGCATATATATTTTTACTAGTAACCGAAATTATAAGAAAATTCGTGTATTTTTGAACTTTGATGGCTCATACGTAGACTCAGTTTATATACCAATGAAAACAAAATTGAATCAAAAATCTAAGGCTATAAACTTTAATTAGCTATATATCGATCTAATCATTTGGTAGTGATGACATATAAATGTAAGGAGAAGAAGCGAAAAAGATCTGTATCCTGATAGCATGGAATTTACTGCTATACACACGTTTAATATTATGAGCTGGGGCTCCTGATAGCAAAACAATCCAAAAGAATTCGCATAATTAATGGTAATTTATATTCTCACTCATACCAAATTTAAATAATTAAGAGGAAAAACAGTTCTCCACTATTCTCTTTCCAAAGAATATTCTGTCCTAATTTTTGAGGGAATTCACTTCATAATATTTTGCTGACCTGTATAAAAATTAGATCAATATAATTATATACCTCCCATGGATAGGCTTGTGAATTGTTCAGACCTTAATGGATTAAAAAACTTCAAATTAGATTATGGAACTTGTTATTCAGACGCAATAAAAGAACAACATCCAGATAATAGAAGCAATATATCAGTCTTAGATTTTAAATTAATCTGGTAAAGAATAGAACTTGGTACATTCTAAAGGAAGACGTCACCAAGACATAATTGAGGTCGAATATGTTTTATATGAAAGGGCGAGATTTTTTTTAGTAATGTTGAATTTTTCAGTGTGATTCAATTTTCTTTTTTAATTGCTGTTCTAATAAAATTTTCATTTAAAAAAGTAAAGTGTTCGAATCCTGATTAAAATATTTTCCACTGATGTATAATTTTATATAATTCATAACTTTTGGTATTACACGTAATCAAATTATAAATAAGTACTTTTATGAAATGAATTCCGCAATTCTAGCCAACAGTGTATATGTTACTATAAATGTAATAAACAGGTGATTATGTATAACTACCAGTTATTATTCATAATCACCAATAAATTTGGTAAATGTGATAAATTATTGAATATTTATCACATTTACCTGTTAGTTTATAAAAAACCCAACTCGTAAAGGGAAATGCAGTAAAAGTATACAATTTTTCCAAAATTTATGATGTCAGAAGCATGTGATGCATACTGTTGATGTCAGATGCATTTTATTTCAGTAGTATTTCTAATATCGGGCTGGATATACATTTTAAAATGAAAAATTGAACAATGGAAGACATACATGAGCGTTTTAATTCCAAGTTATTTGATGTTTTAGAAAACAAAAAAGAGCGAACAGCGGTTTTCTGACGAAAGAATGCATGACAACATGTTAATAAAAGTGAATAATAGTAAAAACAAAAGTAGAGGGAAAAGACCGGGGGATTATCAAAGACTAAAAAGATACGACGTAACGAAATTGGACAAAGTTGAAAAACTGATTTTTCCCACAAGTAAAAATCGCTTTAATATATTTTGTGTACTGGGAGTTGTAATTAAAGTTACACTATTAATGGGCCTGTAGAACCCGTTCTGCTAATTGGATTTTGATGAAACTTGGGATATATGATATATGAATCAAGAGAAAAAGATTTTTGCAATAGAAAATATTTCACATTTTGAGCCTTAGGAGGAGATATGGTGCTCAAAGAAAGACAAAAAAATATGTTAAAATCCTTAAAATTTATTCAATTACAGAATATGCTCAATATGTTCTCCATTGACATCAATAGCGTTTCCAATGGCAGCGCAAAGCAACTCACGAGATATTTCAGCCACATGGCGTATAATGCTAGCTTTCAAATCAAGTAAAGTTCTAATTCCTCCTCTATAAACACATTCTCTAAGAAATCCTCATAACCAGAAATCACAGGGATAATCGGGTGAAGGAGAAAACCATGCATTTGGAAAATGTCTGGGTATTACGCGATTATCACCAAAGTTAACACTAAGCAGTTCTTTGACTTGACGCTCAATGTGAAGAGTTGCACCATCTTGCATAAAGATGGTGGTTTGGAAACATTGTCGTTCCTGTAAAGCAGAAATGACCTGCTGTTGAAGGAGTTCACTGTACCGTGCACTCGTGACAGAATATCTTTTAGGACCTTAAGGAGTGAGAGTTTCAAATAAAAAAGGTCCGAAGATAAACTCAGTAGTAAATCCACACCAAGCAGTCACATAAACAGAATGCAGTGGTTGTTCATGCAGGACATTAGGAGGTGAAGTACCCCATACGCGACAATTTGGATTATTCACAGCTCCATCTAAATAAAAGTGCGCCTCATCTTACCATTGAATTTTCCAAGGCCACGCGTCATCAACTTCCATTCTCGCCAAAAATTGGCAAGCAAATTCAAGGCGAGTTTTTTGAACCTGAGGTTTCAGCGTTTGCTTCACGTGGATCTTATACAGACACCCTATTAGAATGGATCGCAGAATTTTTCGCATTCTCGACCACGGAATCTCCAACTCGCGTGACATTGATTGACCACTTACTGAAAAATAGATGGAAATATATGCTCTTTTAACCACAACAATAGCGACTTTTTCAACAGTTCCAGTCTCAACCGGTTTCCATCCTCTTTCAGGCAGCACACCCAAATCTCCAGTCTCTTCAAATTTCATGATCATCTTCCTCAGATCATTTAAACGACGATATTCACGAAGAGTAGTTAAGTGGTTGCTGCCGTTCTGATGAAACAGTTTGGCCAGTAAGGCTCGATCTTTTTTTTTTTTTTTTTTTTGTAAGGGCATGATTAACGATAATAAATGCACGCTGAATGATTCTCTGGCAAAGACTGTAAGTTTATATAGAGGTTTTACGGAATTTGCATAAGGATTATTCGATAAAAGCCACCTGGTGGTCAAAATTTGTACTCATTTTTTTATTGCAGAAATTTTTCCCCATGGTCCATATAGACTAATATATTCATGTTTCTTCAAAATCCGATAAGCAGAACAGGTTCTACAGGTCTCTGAATAGTGTAATTTAACTATAACCTGCCGGTAGTTTGAAGTACTTTTTACCATAATTTATGAAGCAGATTTATCAGTTGACCATGGTGGCAGAAACAGCATGTTAAAAGTACTTCAAAAAGTGCAAAAATGTTACTACCGAATTAGTGATGATTTACTTAAACTTATGTGTGAGCGTGTGTGAAAGTTGTCAAATGAAGTTGAAGCTACCCAAGAAAGGACTTGTTAGATTCCGAATTAAGATATTGTTAATCTACAAACTAATCTGAATTTATTACATTCCCCATTACGTGTTGGGGATTTTATAAACTTCGGGTAAATTAGATAAATATTCAATAATTTATCACATTTACCAAACTTAATGGTGATTATGAATAATCACCGGTAATTATATATAATCACTGCATTAATTAATTTTACCGTTGCTTATATATATATATATATATATATAAAGAGGAAAAGCAGTGAAATCAAATATATAGAAATTAAAAAGATCTAAATTTTCCATATATATATATATATATATAAGTATATTAAAATTTCTTTCGGGATATATAAAAAGCAAAATGTTCCTCACATTATACAGTGAATCATTTTTAGTTATTTTTCTTGTTTATATTTATATGAAAGCACATTTTTGAAATAAGTGGGAATTCTGTCTATCAGGAGTATCTTGTATGGCATTTTATCATAACATTAATCTATTTTCTGCCTTTGTCAATTTTTAGAAAGATTAGAAATGTCATTTTACCAAGAAATAAAATAAGTTTGCATAGCATTTCCTACATATCGTGACTTAGACAATATATTTTGGATGTCTGTCAGGAGAGTATCAAGTTCTCTACTGTTAAGAATGTGTGAATAAGGCAACAAAACTTATCATCATAAAATTTTACCTAAAGCTTCAAGCTTTATTACGTGATCCGAAATTCAAAATTTGAATTTCTAATCAGGTGGGAATAGTGGATTTTGCCTATAGTTGCGTGTAAAAGCGATTTTTCGTAGTTCTGAATGAAATGTAATATACATTTTATTATTGCAAATAGAAGCACGTATAAGAAAGCCGCTAATATTTAATCCATATTTCAGAAGGAAAATAGTCTCTTAAAGTTACATAAGATTTACTGTGGAGAAAACATATGCGTGTATGTATGATTTACTTTTATAATTCTAACAATAAATTATTCCATAAATGTTTTGGTAAATAATGATAATTTTCGATTAAATAAGATAAGCACCCAAATTCCTTTTTCTTCTAAGGAACAGGATATAAAAATTTACATATATTTTTTCGGTAAACTTAAGCTAAATGTCATTAGTTGGACATGTTTCTATTTTTGGATGTGTTGTAGTCACGAATATTTTCTATCGTTTTCTCACGAATTTTCAAAACTTTTTTGTTCTTAATTCTTTAAGATTATCTTTGTTAAGATTATATTTATATATTTTATAAATATTGTATTTGATTATCTCAATAAAAAGTAAAATTTGCAATAAAGGTTGCTCACAAATGATCTGGAACCTTACATTTTTATAGACTTAAATTCCTATATTATTTTTTTTTGCATATAACCTTAAATACATAAAACAAGAGAAAGAAATTCTAAACATACTATAAATTCTTAAATACACAAACAAACAAAAATTAAATGACTGGTTTTATCATAATTATTATTCTCTTGGAGTTAATTAAAATGGAAAATATAAGAAATGTTTTATGTGTTCAAAATTTAAAATATACGAAATCTTGAAGGAAGTTTCTTTTGGCTTTAGTAAAAGCAATTTTTTCATCGAAATTTGGATAGTTATTATAAGACCTCTAACTGACGAAATTACAAAAGTAATTTTTAATTTTAAAAATTGAAATAAAAATCCCTTGAAGTGAAAAAATGTATATGTAATATACTTTTATAAATTTGAATTAACAGGTCAATTGAAAAGTCCCAGGTCTAGCACATAGATGGTGCTACTAGAATTAAATCCATACGTTTTTAAGTTAGCCCTAACCCTCAAAAGATGCGTATATAAATTTGACAGCTGTCGGATCATTAGTTTGTGAATTATAGCATTTTGAGTGAAGCAACTTTTGTTATTGAAAAAAATGGATAAAAAGGAATTTCGCGTGTTAATAAATTATTACTTTTTGAAGGAAAAAATACAGTTGGCTTGATGCCGAGTTTCCGGACACTGCCCCAGGAAAATCAACCATCAAGGATTGGTATGCTACGTTTAGACGTGGTGAAATGAGCACCGAAGACGGTGAACGCAGTGAATGCTCAAAAGAGGTTGTTACCGACGAAAACATTAAAAAAAAATCCACAAAATGATTTTGAATGACCGTAAATTGAAATTGAATGGAATAGCAGACACTCTAAAGATATCAACTGAACGTGTACATCATATCGTTCACGAATATTTGGGTATGAGAAAGCTCTGTGCAAATTGGGTGCCGCGCGAGCTCACTTTTGACCAAAAACAACGACGAGTTGATGATTCGGCGCAATGTTTGAAGATGATCAAGCGTAATAAAATCGATTATTTGCTTCGATATGTGACAATCGATGAAACATGGCTCCATCATTTCACTCCGAAGTCCAATCGACAGTCATCCGAGTGGACTGCACACGATGAGCCCGCTCGAAAGCGTGGGAAAACGCAACAGTCGGCTGGCAAGGTTATGGCGTCTGTATTTTGGGATGCGCATGGAATAATTTTCATTGACTACCTTGAAAAAGGAAGGACCATCAGCACCAACTATTACATAGCGTTATTGGACCGTTTGAAGGACGAAATCGCCGAAAAACGGCCGCATTTGAAGAAAAAGAAAGTGCTGCTTCACCAAGACAATGCATCGTGTCACAAGTCAGTGAAAACGATGGCAAAAATTCATGAATTGGGCTTCGAATTGCTTCCTCATCCACCGTATTCTCCAGATCTGGCCCCCAGCGACTCTTTCCTGTTCTCAGATCTCAAAAGAATGCTCACAGGGAAGAAATTTTCGTCGAATGAATAGGTGATCGCCGAAACTGAGGCCTATTTTGAAGCAAAGGACAAATCGTAGTACAAAAATGGTATCGAAAAGTTGGAGGGTCGCTATAATCAGTGTATCACCCTTGAAGGGAATTATGATAAATAAAAAAAAAACTAATTTTGCCAAAAAAATGTATTTTACTGTGGTAGGCCGGAGACTTTTTAATTGACTTGTTACATAACATATTTTTTAAAAAAAATTAATGATTTGCGTTTGTATTTGAAATATATAGAGAGAGAAAAAGATTATTTAAAATTACTTAAAGAAATAGCTAATTGATCATTTAATTCCTTATACCAATTTAAATTTTCTTAATTAACTTAAAATATTTTTAATCGGTGATTCAATGAAATAAGTTTATATTTTGTGATTGATTAATTATAAAATCATATATAGAATATATAATAAAATAAAATATTTATATATAGAATTTTTATTCACTTTTTTGTGACTCTACATTAAGTCCTAAAATGGACCACGAAAGAGAAAAAAAGAAAGTAAAATAAACTAAGGTTAAAAGATACAGAACTCGCGGTATCGTAAATATAAAAAGAACTAATGAGAAAGAATGTCGCTAAAGCAATCTATCCTGCTTAAAAATTGAGGTCTTTCAACTTTCTTTGTTCTAAATTGAAAAGACACGGAAAGTGTTAAAGGTAAAACAGGAGCATAAACTGAAGGTTTTCTTGTTGTATCCTATTTAAATTTATAATACCAATTAATGTAATAATTTCGTTTAAAAGTAATGGCAAGTATTTATTATTGAGCAATTTTACTTACATAATTTCGAAACTTTATTTCATATACTAATCATATAAATTAGGAGCAAATATATTATTGTATTCTTTTAACATTGTGCTCATAGCAAAAGGGGTGATTATCTATTGCATCCCTAATAATACTGAAATACGTAAGCAAAATATAAAGTTTAACATTAATTATAAAAAATCTACTCAAAATATTTTAAAAATCACATATAAGTAGGGTATTTTGACTCTATACGTAAGAATAATAAACTAGAGATAAATGCAATGTCATTTTTTATTCTTCTAAAATGATTATTTCAAGTAATATTTTTTATGCCTGATGTAACTATTTTGAATTTTAAAATATAATTTGTCTAGAAAATCAATAAATATTTCTTATTGTTAAATTTTTCTCCACATATATAATTGAGTTTTCTGGCATATAAACATTCCCATACATGTCATCATCTTCCCAACTTCAAAATGCATATCTATTAAATTAAACGGCTGAAGATATGTCATCAAGTTAGAGTATCTGAAAAAAATGGAAATGAACATGAAATGCAGTCCTTGGTCTGCCAAAAATAGTCCGAGTGTACATTTAATTACTGGATAGAGCTATGTGAATGAGGAAATTTGATAACCCAGCAGCACGGCATTTCTTCAAATCCCTGGATAAAGAACGGCAGTCAATGTTATTGCTGTTGTTAAAATCTATCTAAACTCTCTCATAGAGTTGTCTGGTTGCAGGACAAAGCTAGATCGCACACATCCAATGCAAAAAAAAAAAATCGTAAATTTCAGAAGTTACTCTATAAATAGTGCTGTAACACTCATTCGCCTTCCTGTAGACCAGTACTGTCCCCATAAGATTTCTACATATTCGGTGAATTCATGAAACACTATTGAGACAAAGGTTTTATAAGACAAAGATTTTAAAGGACCAATAAAAATAAATGGATGCATACATCTATGACTAGTGCCATAAGATAAATGTGTAAAAAAAAGTTTGGACAATGCTTTTGGGGTTTATTTAATAAATTCTCTGAAACATATTCTGCCATATTTTTATTGATATATAAATATACAAATATACATACATACATATATGTTGTAAATGTAAATACTGATTTATTTCTTAAATCTACTAAACTATTATAGGATCACAAACGCAGCTTTTTTGTGTCTGAACTGAAAATATTACGAAACATTTAGAGTTATTTCACATACACATTCACTTACAATTTTTGATAATTTACCAAACACCAACTACAAATCACCAACCAGATACATATTTGTAATATTTTCTAATTTACTAGTAATATTGCTCTTGGAATACTTATAATCGACTTTTAAGTGTTCCTTTTATTTGAAGATTGCTTTATGAATAATATACATTCTTGTTTTGATTTTCATTCCTTTTAATTCTTTCGTATCTTTTTTTTTTTCTGCATTACTTGTATAATGTTTTGATATGTTTTCAAATCTTATGTTTGTTAAACCTATCATTGCATCATTTTTTGTAAAAGGTTTTTGGGATATTACTGTATTAAATCTTAAGATATATATGTGTGTGTGTGTATTTAGTAATTGTTTTAGCTATATGTGCGTGCTTGTGTGTGCAGTAATTATTTCAGCAATTGTACACTTTTCTCAACATGATATAATTTTCTTGGATAATTTTTGGTTTCATCTGGACATTCCTACATACAACACTTCGTTGCATTTAATGACAATGACAAAAGTTCTACTTCAATAATCCAATTATTAAATTAAATATATTACACTATATTTTCTTTTCTTATTTTTATGCACAGCAAATATATTTAGTAAAATTTTTATTAGTAATTACTAAGTAGAATTTCAGGAGCTTATTTGATTTTTTTATATTGTAATTCTAGATATATGAAATATAGAGATTATTGAAAATTATATAGATTGCATAATTGTTATTTTTAAATTAATTATTTTCTACCTTTTATGTACCTTGTTATATCTTGTAGATTGTTTGTAGAAATATGAAAATAATTGTCTTCAAATATTTTCTAAATTGCTTATATTGAAAGAAGTATTGCAATAAATAATTTATAATTTATGTTTATTTAAAATATTTAACTTATTAATCTTATAATGAATTATTATGCTAAGGTAAAAATTGTATAAGATTTTTAAGATCCCATCTATGAATTATTGTGATTTCAGGACAAGTATAAAGGCTATGATTGTTTATTAACATCACATGCTAAGGCATTTGTATCAGAATTCTTATGATTTAGTATAAATTATGAGTGAGTGATTGCTTATTAACGTCTCAATAAGAATCTACATGAGGACTATTGATTATAGAATTGTTGATTTTGAAACACAGTCAAGTGATGGGAATAATATTTGAGATAGCCCTCTCTTTTACTAGCTTCTACACCAAGCTACGTTTAGAATTAATGTAATGCAACAAAATTAAAGTAATGTAATTTAAACTTTCTCCCCTTAAGTCTAAGCATTTTTTTTTTCAGAAATTAACATGATGTAAAATAATTTAAGAATTAAGTTATAAATAAGTATCATTATGAACTTTATGATATGATTCTTAAAGAATTGAAACATAAATGTTTCATCAAGCATAGAATAAGAACTCAAACTGCACATTTTTGAGACTCTTGTAAGGTGGAGGCGTGTGTGGAGAGGGAAGCAGATAGTAATCTTCATGCCTCGTAGACTCGTAGGTTTTTGATGCCTTGGTTTAGTGAATAATTTAATTTCGCTATAACGGAATATTTAGAAAATTGTAGAACTTTTTAATATGCACATAGGACGTCCCCCTAATATTATGTAGACTCCTGAACTCATTCCAAGCAGAAGAGTTTTATTTTATTCTAAAAATTTAAGAAAAACGGGTCAAACAAAAGTAAAAGGTGCTGGAAGACGAGAAATATTAAGACTTCCGAGAACTTGGAGAATATATGAATAGATGTAACATTGCTCTGTCAAGTTCCACAGCGTTGCTCTCAAATTTCGACTCAAACAGTGAGGATAATTTTAGGTAGTTACTTGAACCCATGGATATAAAATAAACAAACAGTTAATGCGTTGAACCAAGGAAAACCAATTTTTTCGAGCTGATTTTTGCAAAAACATGTTACAGATACTTAAAGATGGTCCACAATTCGTCGATACTATACGGATGATCGGTGTAACATTCTCCAGGTTCTCGGGGTCCTAACATTTCCTAATCTACAATCATTTTTTCTTCTTTTTTTATAATTATTTTTAAGCTGTGAGGACGGAAAAAATGGCTTTCCGGCTTTAAATGGGAACAGAAACACGAAAATATGAACAGAATTTCCAATGTGCATACATAAAATTTCGACCATTTTCTAAGTACGTTGTAACAAGGAAGCCTATTTGTTTTCTCGTACAATTCTAAATGGTTGTTAAAATCTCATATGTGTGGAGCAGACGCGTGTTGTGTAAGCATTACTTTTTATATTATTTTAAATGCTAATAGTGAACGCTCAGTGTGTAGTATTACTTTTTACTTTATTTTAAGAAATTTATATTCGGTTGAATTTCACAGTTAAAATTCATGCTAATAAGAAATGCAGCAACTCTCTTCGATTATAACGCTATAAGTTAAAAACGCCTTTGTATAACTACTGATTGCATATGCTTCCAGACGCAAAACAATTGCATCTGTACGTCTATCTAAGACAACCGCAAATAAATCACGACTAGTGATATCCAACTTCAGCGCACGTGCCGACAAGTTCCACCACTCAACTCGAAACAACCGATGACTCTAATGGAAACTGTTCCAAGGGAAATTCAGTTCAACAGGTAAGGATGCATATCAATGGCAGTAATGGATGAAAAACAGCAATTACTTCTACAATTACTAATATTTCTCTTCGCATCATAAAGATGATACTAAAGGTGGAATATGCAGCTACTCTCTTCGACATCAACACCAGAATTTCAAAACTCCTTACTGACTAGCGAGAATAAGACGTCTTTTTCAACTTGGTTGGTATGTGAGCGGTTAACTTTCTTTGGGCTCATTGCTCCAGGGTTCCAAAAAACTGCCACCAACTACCAAGGTCACTAACTAATCTCTTCCCCTCCTCAAGGTCGGCGAAACCACAATACGCTGAAAAACCATCTACAAGTATTGTACTATTATTCAACTGCTTAAGCCTTTTTCAGTCACTTTAAATGCATTATGTCTACGTCCTTTCAGAAGTTTATTGCTTTAATATAATAAAAATAATTATTATTATTCGATTTGCATTATAGTAAATATTAGTATGTTTAATATCAAAAAAATGTTATTGTGTTCAATGAAGCATATTAGTCAAAAATGAAAATAATGACAATAACATCTTCGACACACTATATGTATACAGCATGCTTTATATTTGATTTCTTATTATTTAAAGATTTCATTAGTATGTATGTAAACATATAAACATACTTATATAAAAACATATATATCAGTATGTATATACGTTTTTGTTCTGTGTTCCTTCTATCATTAGATTGGTTTAATGTGAACACCTACGATTGTCAGGAATAAACTTTTTCCTGCATTTTTATTATTTAAAAATTTTTGAGTGATGAAGATGCTACGAATATTTGCGAGATGAATAAAAAAGGCATAAGTTATCAACGTAATTAACAAAAACTTTTCGTTTCTTTTCTGTGCATGTAGGGATATGTGTGGGTTGTCGTTTAACGTACCACCTGTGAGATGTAAGTTTTTTTTAAAAACATTAGTTATTATTCAGGCATATAAGCAAATAAGCGGATCTAAGCGAATTTTGGAATATAGCTCTTACAAGAGTCGATTATCTTTTTTATTTTGAATAATTTATCAAAAAATCGATCGATTGGAACGACACATTATTCAAAGGAAATGAACATTTGGCTCACTTTTAAAAGAAGGGAGTGAAAATAGATTATATAAGTGAATATGATTCAGGTTCCTAATTACTCAATCAGGAAGATAAATTTGGATTTGTCGCCTTTTCTCCGACCGCAAAGGAAAATTACCGTTCCGTTTCACAAAGATGTGATGTTAAATGTAATTCTAATCTTGCTTCAGACAATTTATTCTTCCTTGAGGGTTTTGGGGATCATGTAAAATTAATCACTTGTTTACTTTTTGCTTCTTTTTTGAATAAATCTTTTCAAAAATGCATTCTTTCAAAAATAAAATTCTAATTTTGGCAACACGCTTGGAGTATCCAGTTATTTTTTGGAACTGTTGTTCAAGGTTTGCTGTAAGCTGCTTACTTCTGGATTATATTTACTTTTATTTCTTAGAAGCACTGGCATTTCGAGACTGGTACATGAGTTTCAGCTGTGATTGGCTAGTTCCCCTCCAGAAGGGTCTAAATTTAAATATTTGATAATGCCATGTTATTTGCTAGATTCTTCTATCATTAGAGGTAAATTTTCAATTCACAAATGTATTTAGAAGGCTATTAAAAAGTACGTTATTATTTAATTATTGTTTTAGATTTTCGAAAATATCTTTTTAAATGATTGGTTGTGGGCTCTCATTAAAAACACCATGCCAAGAACTAGACGCACACAATCACTTCTCCACATAATTTCACATTCAATAGCGTCGAAAATAGCACATAATAATGGCTACAACAGAAACCCTCTTTTAAAAACATATTTTTATATACAAATAAATTTACTATGCGTAATGACAATAAGAAATTATTTAATTTTCAAGATTTTCGTTTCTCGTGATGAGTTTACCCTTCAAAACTTTCATCAAATTGTAAAATTAAATGTAAGGTAGATAATGCGTTGCGTAGTCTGAATCTTCATTAAAATTTCGATCCTAATCCTCAATAACACATTATTTTCCCTTACATTAAAATACATTATACTTGGCAGGTAATACCTGCTTGATGCAGTCAGGTTAAAAAGAATGGCTAATAAATTATCCAATACCACAAGGCAATTTCTTTATTAATAACTTATGTACCATATAAGAATAATTACCAATCATTTGTGTAAGATTTATTTCAATAAAATCATGTAAATAATAGTACATAATTATAACCATTTTCCTGCACTATATGTCTCTGGAGCTAAAATGCATTTCCTCCTCGTTGAAAACAGAGTGAAGAATTTTATAAAATCAATAATAATGGAAGTTCAAAATTTTCATACGAGCCAATTATCAAGTCTAACAGATGTAAAAACGAAAGAAGTATTCCAGTACAAAAACCAAGGTGTTTCAATACGTAACGTTTTTTTTTTATTATTATTATTATTCACTGCTTCAAAGGTTATTACACTCGTAACTTTTCTAGATTATAAAGAACCGTTTCTAGATGAATAATAATAAAAAATTCTTTTAAAATAACAAGTATTCAGAATGTCAGACACCACGCATAATTTGCATGTAGTTTTATTTCCTGATTTGGCGATTTCTTTAAAGATTTCAGTACTGTGGAAAATAATCAAGATTGAAAAAAAAAATTAAGATCTTTATGGGGAATTATAGTGATAAAAAATAAATAAGAATACGATTTTACGGATTAATTTACAGATTTTGTAAAAACAAAATTTTATACTAATTTTACCAGGGGAGGAGAACAGATGAAAAAAAATTCAGTTTTATTTATAATTAGAAAAGGAATTATGGAACAAATTGAATTATTTCATATTGCATTTTTTTTTAAAATTATCAGCTTTCAAAAAAATCACGGCTTTTCAAAAAAAAAAAAGAAAGAAAGAAACTCCTACTTATGCAAAGTTTTTACAAATGATAAGTGTTATGTTCTTATCTTATACTATAAGTTAACTTCAAATTATTTTCACAGATAATTTTTCAAGTATTCTGATGCTTTTTTTCTGCTTTCATTAATATGTGTATATGGTTTTGTAATTTCATGTGATAATTTTTTTTATCAATCTACTACTCGAAAGTAATTAATATTTGAAAGTTTAATTCAGCAGTACTGATAATTCTTGGAATGTGTAATTTTCTGATACTGAGACGATAAGTGCTCATTATGAAACTCTTACAGTCTTGGTTTTATGCACGAATTTTTCTTTCAATAGCACGCGTTATTTTTAGATTTTCTGTTAAGATTATTTGTTTGTATCAAAATATAATGTCCTATTAAGAATTGCAAATTTACAATTATTTTATATGATTAAGTAAATTTAATAAAGAAAAAATGGATATGTGTAATTAATTTTTACAGTACATTTTTAAAATTCAGTCTTATTATTTTATTACAAACGTGGAAAAAAAAAATTTCTACAAACTTTCTAGCTTAAAAATATGGCCACATGAATTGATATTCTAATTTAGTTCATGAAATTTATTTTTGTATTTGCAACATACATCCAACTACAAATGGCTTCATATTAATTATTCTAAAACAAAGTCCATAATTTTTATATGGCTTGTATGTGCGGTATAGTAAACGTTTATTACTTCTTCATGAAAATACATTGCAAACGTATATTTATTATATTTTACTAAACGTACATCTAAAATGACTCAAGGGTATTAGGAATTTGAATAATATCTGATGATGGAAAACAAATTTTTTGTTCATCTATGTATTTTTGATAGAGTAAGAAACATGAAAAATAAATCATGCACTGAATACTTACATTTCATTCAAAAGTTAGTAAAAAAAATTCTCGTTTATATAAAAATTTACGAAATATGTATGTTATTTAATGAGTGAATGCGAGTTGTACAGAAGTGTATTGTTTCATATGTTTGAAACTGATAGGACAAACTATGATTTATGGAATATATGATGGTTCCAGACAGAGTTTAGGGAATTCTATCATCTTGGACAGAATGGAACTTTCCAGCAGCGGAATTGTTTCTGGAGATTATATAGACAAAAAGCTATTGTTTCTGCTATATCATACATGTTGATTAGATTTATATCTAGGGAATATATATGCCGCCAATTTATTGCAAGAATTCCTTCAACGAAGAGGAAATCGACCATTGGGTGACAATGATATGGATCTGGCAATATCGTCCATTAGATGGTATTCATCCTTTATTAGAGCAGCGCAAGGGCCAATAATAAGCCTTAGGAAATCATTCACATAACATTGAACATTATTGAGCCCTTCTGATATTATACTAATTGGTACTGCATGGATTGAAATATCATTTCAATCACGCAGTCTTTAATTCGTTTACTTTTATGCACGAAAGCAGAATTATTCAGAATTTCTAGATTATAAACCACCCATTATCATGCTGTATATTAAAGTTCAACCTATACATGAAGAGAATGTCTTCTTAATTGTATCCCCTTTTCTATTTTTGTAAATTTCTTCAAATGCTAATTTGATAATTAGTTTCTAATTATAAAACCCTGTTCTTAACCTATGAGATACATAAACTTAACTACATGGGACTTGCACTTTCAAAAAATTTGATTTGAAATTCTGATGTCTGCAGTCTTTTGAACCTGCTGGGGCTTATAGAAGTGTTTTTACTAATATTCCATCTGGTTGCTAGTACTAAATGTCTATGATAGTTTTGTATTACTTCACGTTTATACCATTATCCTGGTGTTTTGGCTAATATTTGCAGTTCTGAAGTATAAACTATTTGTCTAAGAATAAGACTTTGGTACATTTAGAGGGGTTCTGATATAAATAATTATATTTGATTTCCATTTAAGTTTCCAATGACCCTTCAGACTATTAATTTGGTCATGTCATGTTGTTTGTAAATCATTTGTACTATTATGAAGAACTGAACATGAGGTGTATTTCTTATTTCTTCCTTCATGAGGAATTTTCAAAGTATCTTTTTTAGCTTTTTATATTGTGACGTTGGGATATTCACAAATTTTTCTTCAAGAAACTCGGGGACTTTTCCTAATTTGAACTGCATAAAATAACAATCTATTTCCAACCAAAATAAAACGTGATTAAGTAAATTAGATAAGAAAAAAAAGCTCAGGGAATTCAATCAGCGTTAGTGACGTAAAAGCGATAGAGAATTGAAAAGAAAGAGGAAGAAGATAAAAGATAACAACAGGATGATATTTGTAAATTGAATTTAAATGTTGAAATCATTCTTTTGATTTGGAATGAATCATAGTTAAAGTACTGAAATACTAATCACTACTTATTAAAAATTGTTTTATTCAGAACGAGTGATTTGTTAGCTAGGACTTCATAATTAGAATGTAAGCTAAGTTTGACTTAGTTATGAGGAATTCAAATGTAAAAATTAATGCAAATATAATTTGGTAGATAATAAAATATTTTAAAGATAATGAAGCCCTTAAGTGTCTTCATTTGGTGTTTTGTACTTATTGACAAATTAATTAGACTTAAAGTTGGCTGTAGAATTAAAAGGACTTAGTGCCTTTGCACTTTCAAAAATTCGATTTTTCAAATTTGTTTTCAAAAAATAGTGTAGAATGTTAGGAGCATTTTAAAGTAAACCGCGTCAAAATCCGACAAATACTTCGCCCTGTGCATTACATTTTTTGCAACAAAAAATGTAATTGTTAAAAGCGACTTTTTTCATTAAATGCATTGTAAACAAATCGCCTTTTCTCAGTTTCGTTTTTTCACACTTTCCCACAGGATTAAAAAAATGTTTCGTATGTAGAGTTTTAAAATTTTACATGAGTGTTGCACTTGTAAGTTTTTATTCTCTTAACCTCAGTTTTGTTAATGGGATGTTTAAATTTTATTTCATAGCATGATACATGAAAAAAGTTATTAGTTAAAAATTTTAAAGTTAGTTATTAGTTAAAAGTTTTTTAATTTTTTTCAATTTTTTCAAAAGGGAGATAAATTTAAAATTTAAGTTTTGCAGAATGAGATCATTATTTAACTTTAATTTGGTACAAGAATTATGGTTCTACTGTACATCTTTCAAATGTTATCTTGTGGATAACAGAAGGAAAGCTAATTTATGTTTTAAATTTTTGTATTCATATGTCATGTTGTTTAAGAAAATATATTAATTTAATCGTAAAACTGGATCCAATACTTCAAACTATATACTTTATTACACAAACTGGCAAAGTTTCTTATTAAAATGAGCAAAAATGGTTGATATATGATGAATCAAAAAAAGTGTGTCAAAATGTCCTACTTTTGATTTCGAAAGGTACTAAGTCCTCTTAAATAACGTAGGACACACATCACAATATCCAGTTGTCTGATATCGATACTTATCTTTTTAACCTCTTCTAATTCATGCGTTATATAGTATTGTTTTTTTTTTTTTTTAATTTTCAATAATCACTAGTATAACTGAAGATGTATATTTTTCAGCGTACTGATTGAACTGTTGAAGAATTGAGAAAAAAAATACTAAGTAATAAGTGAAATATTATCATATATATTAGATATGTATGACTTTATTATTTGTAATTCTCTGTTACACAAGATTTGTTATTATTGAAGGTATCAAACAAAATGTCGGCAAATATGTTACAATATTTACAATGTTACATAACATAGACAAGGTTTAATGAATTTTGTAAGAAATATATTTGACTGAAAATAAAATTCGTATTACGGAAAACAATAAAATAAATGTTTTTTTTTTATTTATTTATTTTTTTAAATTCTTAAGGATAACATTATCTTTCTACTTTATGTTAGATTAAAGTATAAGAACCCTAGTGTACATAAGTGTAACACAATTGGTAAATATGAGAGTAATTAAGTAAATTTAAGTCGTAATTTCAGAAAACGGAATATGGGAATGTAAAACTGTTATAAAATAAGAATATTATGCTAAAGAACTATAGTAAACAGGTTCAGTATCAAAATAAACAGTCTGAAAGAAAACTGGGATTAAGTCTATTCACACATTATTGAAAAACAAATGAAATAAAAAGGCAACGTTGCAATTTAATAAGGTGTGTACTGACCTCCAACAATCAGGTACCCTACACAACTGTTTCCTACACTTTTTATGACATTGTGCATGAGGTGTGACCTCAAATAGTTCCAAATGACACGAAGAGCTTTTTCTGTTTTGGAACAGAGCTTTGTGGTTCCGAAAGGATTACAAGACCCAGATATATATCACACGTGCTGAATAGAATTCAGGTCAGGTAATTGAGTAAACCACGGCATACGTTTGATATTTTCCGTTTCAAATAAGTAATTGGTGAGACTCACATTCGACTCGAATTATTTGCATAATTCGTCGATGGATTACTTCGTTTCTTTCGTTCAATACGTTTTGTAAATTGGGTGTGGTACATAAATGCTTTTACTTTTGTACACGAAAACAATTTAATCATTTTAGTCACAGCCTAAAATATTTTGATTAGTTATAGGAAAATAGTTTATTAATATGATCAAAATTTATATCTTAAAATGAAATAATTTTTACACTAATATTAAGTCTTTTTTTAAATAGAATTCACCCATGTGTTTATTTTAAACAATACCCATGTGAAACGTTTTACACTTAACATAGATGTATAATTCAAATGACATATTTCTACTTCAACATTCATAATATCTAGCGTCCATTCAACACACTTTTTTCGAATCCATCAACATAGTTTTTTTTCAAAGGCTCTTCTTTCAATTTTTTGAACCACTGGTTTGAATTACCATGAGGAATTTTCAAACTATTATGTAATAGAAAAAAATCCCAACAAAACCAGTCATTAGGTAAATCAGAAATTGTAATGGAAAACTCAAAAAAGGTATATTTTCCTCAAACTGAAGATGTATTTTAAATTATGTGAATAAATCTTGTACTCAGTAGTAATTTAGTGATAAGAAAATAAGAGATTGAAAAGTGGGAACTATTCAACAGATGAACACGCGTGTGAAGTTGCTTAAATATGAAAAAATAAACTATTTCTGGCAAATGAACATTGGAAAATAAAGAGAAATTTCCATTTTGACTTTAGTTTGAGGATTGAAGATTTCAAGATTTTCAATTGAGAAATACCTTCCAAACTATACATAATTTTCTTTCAATATTTTCAGAAATATCTTTATCCTTTTTTTTGTATTTAATCGCTTAGAAAACTATTTGATGGAAAAATACTGAAGATTATTTTTTTTTTATTAATTACTCAGAAACAGTATTGAAACGCTTTTCTATAAGAATATGCGTACATGTCACTAGATGGCGCTTTCTTTTGTCGAAAGTGTTTCATTTTTTTTATATCAGAGAGAAAGAGAGAACGTGGAAAGTAGGTTGAAAGCCATTTGCCAATAAATATTGTTTGTGAAAAGAAGGATTATTGCGTTCTATATACTTCCTCATGTGTCTATATGCATCTACAATATGTATATAGAAGAATAGGTTCTCAGTATTTTTGGAGTGTGCAATTTAAATTCAAATTAAAAATAAGTTAAGACAATAATTTGAAAGATTCAATGTTTTTGCATTAAATAAATAAAATTTACATAATAAAAGAAAGGGAAACTATTAATTGCATAAATTTTGTACTACTTGTGATTTTGTATGAAAATATAAGCCTTAATCTTAAGATTTCAAAAATTTGTTTTACTGAAAAATACAGTTAAACAGAATTCATAATACATAATTTCACAACATATGCAAAATCTGACATTTACAGACATTAAAATAATTAGATGTTCAACAATTTTATGATTTATATAGTTCTTATATGTAAATTGTAGAATATAAAGAAATATTTATTAAAATTGTGTTTAATTTTAGATTAATTATTAAATTAGATAATTGTACGGCAGAGGTCTTCAAACTGGGTTCCTAGAAAAACTAGGCTTCCAACTATTTGCTAGTCAAAATCTGAAAATTTTAATTTTTATTGAAGATCGAATTCTTAGAGGGAAATTGCTTGTAAAAATAAATATAAATAAATATTTTATATATAAAATAAAATCTTAAATTTCATAAATCACGAGCTCCAAATACAGTAATCGAGGTGCATTTGGTCACATATTTGGCTCAGGTGATGAATCCTCCACTTATTTCACTATTTTCAAGGTATAAAGTAGAACTGACTCCACTCTTTTAAACATGAATTTTGGGTAGATTGCATTTTGAAAGATAACATTGAATGCTTTCCGAATTTGCGTAATACTTTAGTAGACAGTAACGCTAAAACTGATAAAAAATATAAAAATTAGTATGATATGATATTTATCAGATGTGCAAAAAATATTTTTTGAATATTTCCTTGTTCAAAAAGAAAAATTATGTTGTATCCAGAATCCTTCTTAAGACAGTGACCCCTTCAAACTCCCAATAAAATAAAGATAATAATAAAATGATACATTGAAATTTCCAAAAGACCTATGAAACATCTAATGTCTTGTTTTAACCTATACATGTGAAAAATCTTTCTTTTTGAACGCTATGAAAAAAACAAAATATAGAAACAGATTAGTTGCTGAAGGGGATATCAGACAGCAGATTTCAACAATTATTCCAGAAGTAAAAATACTTTACAGTAAAAAATAATCACAGTCCAGTCATTTAAAAATTTCTTTTAATTTGTCACAACTTAAAGTATTATTGCTTTTATTTATTATTCATACAATATATTTTAGAATACAAAAAAATACCTATTTGTTATCATACCATTCCTTTTATATTTAAGCCATTTCTATTGAGATAAAATAAAGATACAATAATATTTTTGTAAATTTAAGTTGGACAAAGGTTTGATACCCCATTTCTTCTTCTCTTTTATCAACAGGATCCTTTAAGAAAATAGTAAGATCAAAGGTTTCCTTAGGGCTTAAAAGGTTGAATATCCCTGCTGTACGGCATGTAGGATCTCCACGCCATCCCATAATTAACGCCTAAAGGGACAGATATATTGTGAGGTTTTCCCTGCAAAACTGTACAACAACATCACAGACTAATCAGGAAATGGAAATGTTTGCAGCACCCTCAGTATCGGCTCGTACGATGCGAAGACGTTTGCAACAGCGTACACTGTCAGCAAGGCAGTCATTATTTGAACTTCCCTTGACAATGTAGCACAGAGAGAAACGGTGACTCTGGTATGCCGAACGACAAAGCTGGATACAGGAGTGGAGCAATGTTCTCTTTTCATACGAGTCTCAGTTATGTATTCAGTATTATTACGTACCAAATGACAGAGCTGAATACAGGAGTAGTACAATGTTGTCTTATAAGATGAGTCCCGTTTTCTGCTCATAGTACTCTGATTGCCGCATAAATGTCTGGAAGTTCCAAAGAGACCTCTCGTCGCCTGCTTCCATTCGATATCGGAATAGGAGCTCTGCACTTGGTGTGATAGTTTGGGCAGCCATTGGGTACATAACACGCATATCTCTAGTTCGGATCGACGGTAATTTGAATGAAATTTTGTACATTTCTGACATTTTACGTCTAGTTGTTGTGCACTATCTAGGAGGCCTGCCAAACTCATCTTCCAACGAGATAATGCAAGACCTCATGTTGTACATCGTATTCTGACATTCCTCGATAAACAGGTCATTCGATTGCTCTCTCACCTGCATGATCTCCAGATCTGCCACTCATTGAAAACTTCTGATCATGAATTGCTAAGAGACTGGCCCACCACCTCTCTTCGGCAAATACGGATGATGATGTGTGGCATAAAATTGAAGCAACATGGAATGAGCTGCCCATTTTTGTCATACAAGTCCTGTTCGCAATATGTATGGCAATGAATATTTTTTACCATAAATGTTATAAATGACAATAGATGTTTATCGCCTGCGCGTGTTTTTTAATGGTTTAAGCAGTTTCAAGATGAACGAGAAAACGTTAAAGATGATTCAAGCTAAAGTCGTCCTTCTACGTCAAGAACGGATGACATTATTGTAAAAATACGTAATCTGGTTTAATGTGGGTTCTATTAAATATTCGTGCAATTGATGAGAATAAATTGACAAATACTCCATACAGCAAATTTCACATAACAATTTTAATATGCAAAATGTGTGTGCTAAAATTATGCGTAAAACTCTGAACAACAAGAAGCTCTCAAAAATATTTGCACTGACGCTTTGAATGCCATTGAAAATGACCCAGACTTATTGGAAAGTATAATAACCTTTGACAAATCGTAGTTTTGTACTTAGGATACTGAAGCGAAGCTCCAATCAAGGCAATAAAATAGTTCATTTCCATCGAGAACCAAAAACCCTCGAATGAAGAAATCAGAAGTCAAAGCAATGATGATAGCTTTTTGGGATATTCTTGGGATAGTGTACTTTTACTGGGTTTCTAATGGTCAAACTATTAATCAGAATTGCTACCCTTACGTTCTTACTGAATTTGGTTAAAGTTTAAGGAAAAAAAGGACCTGAACTGTGGAATCATAAGCCATGGGTTCTACAACAAGATAATGCGTTGCTTCTTTCTGCATTGCTTATCAAGAGGTTTCTAGACAAGTACAGCCTCTTAGCGTTACACCATACACCTTATTCACCGTATATTGTTCCATGTGACTTCTATCTCTTTATTAAGGGGAAACATGTATTAAAAGGAGCAAGATTTAAGTCTATTAAAGCTGTGAAAGAGACAGCAGCTTATTTCCTGAAGGAGCTGAAGAAGACTTCCAGCACTATTTCTAAAAATGGAAGATTTGCTTGGAGAGTTGTAGTTATAGAGAAGGGGAGTACACTGAAAGTGATAGTTAATATGTGTGAATTCAAATTAATATGTATTACAGCGTCAGTCTCATTATATATATATATATATATATATATATCGTTTTCCCTCAAATATTTGCTGGCATAAACACAGTGAGAGATTTAAAAAATTTAACAGACTTTCTTAAAAATCTGTCAGCATGTATTTTTATACTACAAGATATTTAATTTCATCGATTGTACTACCTGAAATGAATAAGATGCTCTGCATAGCATTGATATTTTTACAAATAATCTTTATAAAAAGTAATATAAAATTAAAAGTTATATGAATGAAAATTATATTTTAAAATAATATTTTTCCTCCTGTTTTTTCCACCTAATCAGTTCTTTTAAAATTAATTTTATTTTTACTTCGTTTGAATGCGTGATTTTCCTTGTAAATATGCTAATTATTTCCCAAGACGATAATAATAATTAATAGTAACACAAGCAAATAACTAGAATAAGTCAATATTTCAAATTAATTGTTATAAATTTAATATCATGACAATCAGTCGTAAGAGAAAATGATAATTATATATTCGTAAAGTGCACCTTTTGACGAAATATTACCGTAAGCTTATCATATATAATAATAGTTTCAAACTGTTATGGTAAAATATTGATAATGTTTTTTCTCTACTTAATGTGAGAATTGCATTTTTTTCGTTCGAAATGCACGTCATATATTAGCGTCAGTTTTTTTTAATTAATTATATATTTATCTAATGCTCGATGCATCTGAAATACAGCATATATATATAAAATCCTGAAACCACTTTTGAAATAATACTTTATCAAAACTATTTCTTCACATGTGTATTATCAGCACAATAATACAAAACAAACAATTATGAATAATACAGGACTAATGTTAATGTTATATAAGTAACTTTAAAGTTGGCTGTTTCGTAAGTATTGTTCATACATTCATGTAAATCTCGAGATAATGATTAATTAATAATCGTAAAACTGATTTAACATAAACATCCCGAAAACATCATTTTAAATGAATAATATTTTAAATACTACAATATACAAAAATAAATTAAAATGAGCTTGCTTGAAAAATAAACGTTCTTCGTTTCACTTTTCGATTTTATAATAAACATAGGTAATGAATACACAAGAAATCTAACAATTTAATTAAATGAACACAAAATATAAAGCAGTAGATCACACAAAAAGAAGCATATTCTGAATAAAAAAACTAATCCTGCAATTCCTACTTTTTAAATATTTAGGACTATGAGAATTATTGCTGAAAAGTGAAACGTTGCAAACGTTAATGTTCAACATTCTACTGTGTTGAGTATTAGATTAAATATATTTCTTTGTTTGATCTTGTTTTCTCGAAAACTTCCTTCTATTCACTACTAATACATCACGCTGATGCTTACTCATGAATTATTCTATTTTCTTTCAGGTTCCCATTTTGTACTTTTTGGAAATAAATATATATTAGAACGCGATGTGGGAAAATAATAACAACTGAAAGAACGTAATTGAGAGCTTAGCTTTCGAGAAAACAAAATCATTTTGTTCTCATTTTGCCTTGTGCAAGTTTATTTTGCATGAATATAAAACAAATATATTTCAAACATATTTTCTTCAAAATTGGAGGAATTATATATGATTTTGTTCTTATTTTGTTCAATGGAAGAGTTTAAAATTTTGAATTTTTATATTACGTATCTCATAAAGGAAATCAAGTAAATTTTTAAAAAAATATAACACTTAATTGAAAAATATAACATAACAAATATTTCAAACATCAATTAACATATCACAAAAAATTTCAAAAGTAACTCAAAAATGAATAGATCAATCTCTTTAGATATTATTTTTCACCTACATCATTATAAATATACATATTAAGCAGTACGTTAAATTTTTTACTTATTTCCAAGTTTCTACCTATTAACTGTAATTAAATAATTAATTACAGATTAGTAAATATATTAAATAGAATTTCACTTTTATTTAAAAATGATAATTGTTGAGAAGACAGATTTTGTATTTAAAAATTCAATTTTCGAAGAAAGTGTATTCATTAAAATGCCATTACATTATGAATAATTTATAACACTCTCCATGCGCTCATAAATATATAGAGGCTCAATAATCTCAAGTAGAAATTATGCAGAGCTTCAGAGAGTAAAGTATTAATTCAGGTGTCATCTTCTTCACTTGTGGCTCAAAATTAGGAAGACAGTCATGAATAACCCTAGTGTTTCGCTGCTCTGTGAAACTTTAATAAGTTATCAATTAAATTAAGAATACGCTTCATAAAGACGAACATTGAAATTTATATGTATCTTAAAATAATATTTTGCATAATACACAAACATACACACAAAACAAAGTAACAAAATATCACACATATTTTAAAATTTAAAACCAAAAGATGATCATACTTCCTTTTAAAATATTTTATCAACTTTTAAAATGTTGCATCTGTTTCACTTTTACAAACTTTGTAATATAGTATTTTAAGAACATATCACTAGTTAAACACATGACTAAAATAAGATTATATTGAAGTATTTTAGTGTTACAAGTAAGTAATTTAATTAATTTTAAATGTCTTTTTATGCTTAGACGATTCTCTTTTAATGCAAGTGTTGCGGCAATTTATTAAAAGTTTAACCAATGATTAAATATTTCGCCAGAGTTTAGGTTAGAGGCTTGATAAATCTTTAAATAATTATAATCGCATTCCACAAGATCTCTTAAATTATGAAGAAACACATTAATTGTTATAGAACTGTTTATTATTTATTATATTTAACGAAATTATGTTTAAAAGCTATATTAATATTAACCATGGTAAAAAAGCATGATCCCTCATTTTTGCTCATTTTTTGTGAAATATTTTACGAATATTTCTTATAATATATATATATATATATATATATATATATAAAGAGAGAGAATTTACTTCATTCATTTTCTGTGAGAAGAATTGTAAGCTCCGACGATAAACGAATTATTTATGTCAACAGAAAGTGATTGAAAGAATGGATTATCCTTTGTGAGCATGTAAGACATACACTGAAATCAGCTATACTTAGCGCAAAGAAAAATATGCGGACTGCAAGATAAAATGAAAGGGGTATCGTCCATTTTTCATTTCTAAGGCCTGGACAAACAATAACTGCGGAGTGATATTGCCATGAAATCGTGGAAACGCGTAGAAAGTTTTCCCAAATGGAACCTGAATTAATGAATGTACAATGATATCTCCTTATCCCCCTTCATAATAATGCAGGACCTCATTTGATGCAATTAATCACACAAAAACTAAACCAATTAGGCTACGAGATCCTGCTGTCTCTTCCATATTCACTTGATTTTTCATTAATGGGTTTCCTTTTTTCCATTAATTTGGAGTTTTACGTACAAAATAAGACTTTTCATAATAGGACTGAGGTCAAATTGTCTTTAACGGACTTTATATCTTCCAAAGTCCTGGTATCTTTGGAAAAGGAATCAAATTGTTCTGGTAAGAATTTGTTTAAGTGAATAATACATATTTTGTTTAATAAAATGCTTATTTGAAATTAAAAAAAATCAATCATTCCTTTTTTAAAAATACGACAGTCCATATTAAGTGATCTAATAACTCTGTGCACATTTAATAAGTGTTTCGTAAATTGGAGCTTTAACGTGGGCTGTTCACATTGCTTCTCTTAACTAATATCCAGAGTTTCTAATTGACTTTATATTTCAGTTTCCAGTATCTTTCCAAGTAAATAAAACGTCGTTACGTAAGTCAGAGATATTTTAGAAGTGAAGTGAACAGATTTAATTAAGTCGCGTAAAAATGACAGAGAATTTAGTATGAGGAATATATGTACAGAAAAGTTACGGTAACAGATAGATTGATAATGCAAAAGCCTTGAATAGTGCTCAGGAATTTCTTACTTATCTATGTGATTTATAAAGAGTAGCACCCAGCGATGTCAGGTCAAATTACTCCTTAGTGTGTAATTCACTTCGTATTCCGGTAAGGGTATTCTTTGATAGATTATAGAATTTATTAGAACTCACAAAGAGGGACATTGAAATGGTAGAGAGGATTTCACTTGTTAGAAAAATGAATGAGTAATAATTTCAAAAACAATTGACACAAGATTCCTGAACTGTTGGTGTGTGACTATTTTAATTACTTTTCCAGCGCATGAATTTAAATTAAGAGTTTAAGTTGAACAGGTCAGATTTGAGATTAGAATAATATTTAGGATCACAGATAAGTCGGTAATAGAGATATGCCACAAAACATTATTTTGTATTTTATGTCTCTTCATATTGATGGGTTTTTTTTTGAAAAACTTTTTTAAGAATGGGCAGCCATTTTATACCATCCGTTTCATTATACAGATATCTTATTGTGTATATGTATTGATTGTTTTAACTTAGGCTTTAAAATTGTTTTGCTAACTTCATATAAATCATAATTGCTTAAAAAAGATGGATAATGAATTATACGTTAATGACATTAAAATTAGAGTTAATTTGATTAGAATGTCTAAGTAAGAAATTGCAGATATTTTTTCTTTCTTGCAATAAGTTCATGCGATTGGCAAAGCTTTTTGCTCCTGTATTCAGGTTAGCACGAATATTTTATAATATATAAATGTATATTTTTTATAATTATTTATTATAAAAGGATGGAAAATGATAAAAAGTAGTCCAGAGTTTTTCAAAGTCCTTTTTTGTAAAATTTTTTTTTGAATACCGTTCCTTTAATCATAAAAAAGAAATACGAGTGCTAAGAAATTATGTTCAACAAAAATAATATTGCTGCCTTTTTTTACGCTGAATAAACATACATACTTTTTACAATGCCAAATATGTATTCACTACAAATGTTTGTCAATATTCGCTTAAAACTTTCTAAATGCTTACAACTTTACTGAATATTCTGAACTAAATGATATTTTTAATATTTACAATTTTTTGTTTCAACTGATTTCTGCGTAAAATATAATATATTGAGCTAAATATATGTCATTACATTCTCGAAAATTTATAATAAATTTATTGCAAAACTTTTCGTCAAGATATCTATTAAATTGTCCTTCTCAAAAAAGGCTATGAATAATATATATCTTTTAAAAATTGTAGGTTTATAGAACTGAAGTATGTAACTTCTCTTAAAAGGAAAAACGCTTGTTTAGGAAGAGTTTTTACTACTCAAATTGAAAATATAATAATGGTTAACTAAAATTAATAAAAAAAGTAAAGGATATTGCTCATGCTTGAATAAAATATGTATTTGAGCCATATTATTAGCTGTTATAGTTACCCATTTAATCTATCAGTATTTAAGTTATGAAAATGCGTATTTAATGTTTATATAGTCTTCTGACACAGAATATCTTATCCATAATCTAGAATGTAAACACGAATGAAATGGAGAAAATACTTACAACCCTATTATAAACGTATCATTTCTTATGGCTAATTGTTCGTTTCAACGATAAAGGTAACTTATAATATAATCATAAAAAGTTATATTATCATATATCTTCATTAGTGATAGCTTCAAAATGTTATTACAATAATAATTAAAATTTCATTGTTTTCTCTTTTCAGCAATAGAGATTTTTTTTTGTCAATAAATTTAATCTCGCTACTTTTTGCTATCGTGATAGCAATTATTTTATGTGCAGTCATCAGAAGAGAAACTGTCGCAACTCTCACGGAAGCTAGACAAAATTGATAACCATGTTAATGGCAAAGAAACAACTAAATTATGTTATTTTAATGCACTTTTTTACAGAATTACGTAGAGAATCAATCGTTAGGGAATAATTTTAGAAAATTTTCTTCGAAGTTATTTCATGCTTTTCAACACTGAAACATAAATGAAAATTGATGTAAAAATTATAAACTAGTATTCTGCCCCTAAAACTCTATTATTTTAGATGACAAATATAATCCTTAATATTTCTTGAATTATTGATAAAAATGCATAAACTATTGAATTTATGTGTTTTATGATATTTAGGTGTATTTTATATCTAAATAGTTAAAAATTTAGGTATGTTGCTCTATTCCCTTTTTTTGTTTATACTGTATTCAATAATTCATGTTTTTAATAAAAATATATATATTAAACATTTCTTTCTATATTCTTCTATTTGATAAATATTTACATTCTGATTGCTGTTAGTTTTTTTTTAAATAAAAGATTGAGAAAAATAACTTTGCATCCTCAAGAGCAATCGTCATTTTATATTCTATAATAAACAAGATTTAAAACTGAATTTCAGTATATATATAAGTTTGAGATTTTGCTAATTTTAAGATTGAAATACTAATATTCAGGAGAGAAATAGACACACAAAATGACTTCCATACTAACAAAATCCTTTTGAGAGAACTTAGTTATTATTTTTTATTTAAGTTAGTTTATTAATATATAACAACGTAATTTAGCTTCATTTGAGTTATTAAGAATGATATAAATGTAGCTCAGCTAATTAATGATAATTACTAACAGGTTCCTTCTTCTGATTACCGATTGTTTAAAAAGAAGTATTTTACTTTGAAATCCTAATTTATCTATATTAGAAAAATACAACAAACTTTATTTCGTTTTACCTAAACTAACTATTTGATTGCAGAACATAAGAAACATTGTTACAAACTGATAAACATAAAAGCAAATACTTTTATCAGATCATTATTAACTCAAAAATATTTATCTTATTATAAAAGAATATAATATTTTACATTGGATTCTACAAATGTATCATTTTATCAGATTTCTTTTGCCACACACATAAAGATGTACTACTTTATTTTGTGTATATCTCAACATTTAGTTATTAAAGAATGTTGTATTAAATAGTTACAGAATCAGAGGTTATAAAAAGTTTTGTTAAACATTACAACCAGATAATTTAAATAAATAAAATAATTTTCAATCTTTAATAAGAACAATCGGTTACCTCAATGTTATTAAGAAATCGAATTTCATGTTAAATATTTTGAAATCAACAATTTATACTTTTCAAACTATGTAAGATATCAGCTTCCACTCCAATTTTAAGTATGTTTGAAAGTAATATTTTATAATAAAATAAATTCATAAGGTTGGAAACCATACTGAATTTGTTAGATAAACGTAAATACAAAGATACCTTTATATTTTGAAATTTATGGAATCCAGATCATTGTAATTAATCTTTCCATCAAGTTTCTCGTATGAGTCCTGATTCCATTAACGAGCAGTACAATAGTGAGGAGGAGTCCTGTGAAATATTTTCGAGACTCAAAAGTCCTCGAGTTAGCTTGGTGATATAATCAGCAGAGTGAGAATCCGGTTAGGAAATGACTTATGTCAAAGAATGATCCCATGTTGCTTTATGTGTGATATGTGTAAACAATCAAATATATTAAATAAGAATGTCATCGTTAAGTTCCCAGCTGTTTTAACTAATTGTTAGAAAAGATTCCTAAATCATTATAATTAATTGCAACCTATATTTGCAATTGCAATTTTTTTCTTCGTTAATCCTATCATCATCCCCGGTTATTCGAATATGATTAAAATTGTATGGGTTTCATTAAGATTCAGAATAAATTTAATTATATTTCATATCAAAAATTATAATAATACCTCCATCTTATAAAACTTTTAAAGCTATAAACTTGTTTTATATAAAAATACAACGTCTAGTTGTAATAGTATTTGTACATTAAATAATAATGCAAATAATTCTAATAATTATGGAGAATATTTCGAAGTTAAAAACACTAATGCAAAGCAAAAGAAGCATCCTGATTTAAAAGAGAGCTTTTTTTCGTATGAAAAAAAAGTTAAAACATTTTAAAGTCAGAATGAATTTAAACTCAACTATGTTTGTATTTAAGAATTGTGCACGATGTAAAGTAAGCGACAGAGTGACGTGGTCATGAAATTTTTGAAAAATAACTATAAATTCCCTTTTCTCGTTTTCAACTTTATTTATCATTAATTCTATTCACATTTTCGTTTCATACCAATGACATTTGATTCAGCTTCTATGAACATTATTATTGCAGTATTTCATATATATATATATATATATATATATATATATATATATATATATATATATATATATATATATATAATCGATTATATGACATTATTATTGCAATATTCCATGTGTGTTTGTGGAATATTGTAAGAATGGTATTAGCTAATTAATATGTCACTATAAATATTTGCAAATGATTATTAATTCAATTTATTTGAGTTAAAAGCATTCTTAGAATTAAGATGAAACATATCAAGCAACAAACAAAATTAAATAGAAACCATGCGGGTTAAAGCAAAAGGCACTTTTTCCATTACATTGCATTAAATGTCAGAGATCTTCATTTATCACAGAACCTAGCAATCTCTATCCGTGTCATCAGGGAGAATAGGTTAAAGTTAAGAAATTAATTGTTTTTTCTTGGTCGTAAATCACATGGTGACTAAAAACAAAGCTTTGCTGTATTTATTATATGCAGAAAAAAATTTACATAGTAATAATAGTTATACGTTTCTTCAAGATTTTTTAATAAAATAAATTGTATGTTTTACTCTTTGTTTAGCAAAGTTTCTGTTATAGTGAATGTGAAGAAAATATGCAGCGAATATAATAATGCTATAGAATAAAATCGTGATGATGAGGAAAATATACATAAAATATGATAATGTTATAATTTAAAATTTTTTTCGTGGGAAAAAATAATTCATTTAAAATATGTTTTTAATTTTACTGATTGTCTTTCTAGATCTCAAAGGAATTTGGAGTTAGAGAATAACCACAGATACTGATGAATGAAATTTACATTCCTACATTAAATGCAATTTAAATTCATAGACATTAAATGCAATTTACATTCATAGACATTAATTGTGCAAATGACCCGCTGCAAGTCTATCATGTGTAAAATCAAAAGTTTCAAGAGGGAGCATTCCAAATTAAAATTCATAATTCCCTGATCGTGATGAACTCCGAATTACACTTACCAGACTAGCTAATTATGTATCCCTTGTGACAAAAACCCTGAGTTTTCCAAATTTAAATGAAAAAAAGGAAGCTATTCGAAGCAACTATATTTTCTTTTTTAATTCACTGCCTGAAAGATCAGTATGCTCATAATTTAAAGAATGTCTTATTCACATAAAACCCTGGTACTAACAAGAATAATGAAAGAACTTTTTCAATAACAAGTACCAAGAATGTCAGACATTGCATTCGGTTTGCGTGTTTCTTTATTTTTGGATTTTTTTAAAGTTTAAAATAATGAATAACGAGAAAGATGAAAAGAATATAGTAATACATATATAAGAAAAACAACCAAATAAGAAGCAAGAAAGAATCTGTAAGTAGAGGATGTTTTATTGATTGTAGCAAAACACGAAGAGAGTCATTTGATTCTGAAAAAAAAATGATACCATAGAAAATATTCAATTCCAATCAAAATTTATATCAGTTTTGATATTGCTTGGTTTTTTGATGATACGAAAATATTTTCCACAACATCCCACAAAATACCACTGATAGACTAGCAATAAAAAAAAAGATTATTATTTCGAAAATACAAGAGGTAAAAAAATGAAGCTCCTGGCTTCTGAAGAACATTTAATAATAGTGTACATTATTATAAATATTAATTAATAATTTAGAAGCATTGTTATTTTGTTTATTATTATTGTTATTAATTGAATACTTTATAATATGATATAATAAGATTTTATATAACGATATGTGTGCTGTTCGGTAACCAACGGATGAAAAAATTTATTATGTGAAGTACTTAAGTAGTAGCGGAGTAATAATTTTTAAGCATTGCTCAAATGCAAACACTTATCATTATTAAAAAAATTTAAATGCTTTCAAAGTGCGAACAATAAACAAATAAATATCATAGGACAGCAAAACTTATTAAGAATATTAAGACATAAATTATGGTTGAAAACTTGCAAGATCAAAAAACTAATAAATTAAATTAATGTCAAGAAAAGAATTGAAATTAATTAAAAAAAATTCAAAAATTAGAAATAAACAAATTATTTTAAATAAAAGTTTCAGTTAGTTTTGTTCATAGAATAGTGGGTACTATAGCATTTTTTACTCCATACTTAATTTTTTGCATGTGTTTTGTTACAACTATAAAAGCAGATATCAGTTACAAATATCAGTTTTTTTTTTTTTTTTTTTTTTTTTTTTTAAATTTTAAAAGAAAAAAAACCAAACCATACAATTTTTATATTCGGAAAACAAACTGCATTCCACATGTTTTATATAAACTGCAACAAATGTAGTACAGTAATAATAACTTATCCAAAACAGAAAATTTACTTCATTTACTAAACACATATTATCAATACCTAGTTTTCACTTTGTGAAAGAAATTCTGTGATATACTCTCAGCTAAAATAACTGATACCTAAGAAATATGATAAGACTGTAGGGTATTTTATGAGAAAATAATGCAAGATGTAGATTCCTTCTAAAAGAAATATGCAAATCGTATAAGTAAAGCAATTTATGCATTTATGTATCACTATTTTGTACTGCTGCTGTATGTAGAAAAGTGGTTAAATTATTTTTTTAAATTTTTATTTTTGCATAAATAGAAATACAAAGAGAAGAGAGAACAGTTTGGTAATATTCTACAGCAGTTACGTCACATAATGTTGTTCTCAGTCTAAGTGATAGCATTCAGAAATATAAGTATCAGCACGAAATCGTAAAAATGTTTTTTATTCAATATTAACAAAATATTACAAAGAAAAAATGATTCAAAAAAAAGATTGAGAGATTGCTTAATTCAAACATTTGAGTATAATACAAGTAGGATTCCCAATACTAAAAGAATAATAAGTATTGAAGTAATAACAACAACATACTACTCTTGTAAACACACACACGCACACACATACACACACATACACACACACACACACATATATATATATATATATATGGATGGATGGATTTAAAATGTTTTCTAACATTAAAGAACAAGTAAAAGCACATTTTCCTAATTACTCTTATTTATCCATTATGATGAGAGAGAGAGGCAAAAAATGCACATTATTAAAATGAATAATGCAAGAGGCCTAGATCTGCCTTAAAGTTTACAACAGAGGAGAGCGAGCCTTCAAATTTATAAGAGGTATTTGATCACGTGGTAACTCGTGTGATAAAAGATGAAGATATTATGAGGAGTTTTGATGACATCTCTGAGTCTAGAAGGGATTATTTCTGACATATTTATGAATTTTGAGAAGTTGATTCAACAGATTTTAAGAGAGCCAGGTGGCATAAATTATAAATTACTGAATAATTTGGAATAGTGTCAACAAATAAGGAATAACTCCTTACTAATGAGTTATAAAAAGGGAAATTAAATTATTTTGCAAGATTATTATGAATTTAAGTTTATGTATATATGTAGCTGATACACTTGACTAGGAACTCCCTCATTCTAAAATTATATATCTTGTTTTATACATCACAGCGGAATATTCTTGAAAGTTTCAGTAATTATAATGAAAAACAGAATAGAGTTTAACAATACTTTAACACGATCTTCCGAGATTGCCATCAATGATCTTTAACACGGGACCTCTCGTTACGGAAACGAGGGTCATATCTTAGCGCCATTGGTTCTTTTCTTAAAAATTAGTACCCTGTTGTTTAGGAATCCAGAGGTACAACTCTTGTTTGCAAAAACGTCATTAGTCTATACGGATTTGACGGGATGTCTACTTTCCTGTTCTGGACGTACTCTTCTAGAATAGAGCTTCTCAGAAAGAGTAGAATTATCTGGAAACGTGATCTGTTCTTTCATATTATATTAAGGCTTAATTCGAAACCCATGTGACGTATCTATTTTCCTTCAGAGACTCGAGTTGTATTCAAATTCTTAGATTTCATATGTTACTTCCGATAGTCTTCGTATGGCTTAATAGAACCCCGAATTACACATTATCCCAACCTTCGCAATCAGTAGTAGCTGTATAAAAAATGCACATCCTAATATAATTCATCATGCAAAAAATGAGTAAGCTAAGGAAAAACGTTTGAAAACCTCTAACTTAAAACAAAATTTGTAGAAAATCAAAATATCAAAAATAACAAGATATAATGCATAAAAGTATAAATAAGGGAAGAAATAAAACAAGAATAAATGTGATGCATTTATATCATAAAATAAAATAAAATAACTTATTGTTAATTTTAAGTGATTCTGTGTTAACATTGTAATTGCTATGTAACATTTATAAAATGTTCAAATTTAATTTACAAAAACACAAAATTCCCACTTAAGCAAATAAATTCAGCTACACGTGCGTTTTCTTTTATTGCTAATTATTGAGTGATATCAGTTTTTCATTCTAATTATTTTAATAAATCGATAGTTATTATTTCAAAAACTTTATATTACATTAAATTTATATTTAGTTAATTTTTTCTAGGACCAAAATAATATATACTTATAGCTATGGTAAATTTAAAGTTTGATATCAATTTTCTAAGAAAGTCATTTTCAAGTAATACGTGCATAGTATTCTAAAATCATTCAACGGAATTAGATAAAATTTACATCATAGATTCTTATTATACCAGTACTCAAAATGACGAACCAATATGGTTTTTAAAGATGTGATTTTGAATCAAAAGTATTTAACGACAATTATTTTTTTTTAAATTTGAAAATTGAATTTTAAACTTTTGTAATTGATTAAAAACATAAAATCAGTGTCTCCTGCCTCAGCATTTTGTGGATCATTTTATTTCCTAGAAAAAATTTGCAAGCCTATATTATCAAAAAAAATTATAATAGGATGCGTAATATACATTACTTGCAAAAGGACATTCACAGTTCCTAATTACAATAAATCCATCTAAAGATTTACTTTAATCTTAAAATTGTTTGCTAGATATAATTAATTAATACTATATATACTATATATATTTATTGATGCCTCAAAAATTTACATTCCAGGAAGCAATGCTAAAAAGAATTAAAATATTTTCAAAATACATGTGATTTTGTTTCCTTTTTGGCTTTTTAAATGTATGTGACATCTTAAAGTAATTTGTCGGTCACAAAGGAAAGCTTAATAAATAACCTGCAACATTTGAAATGGCTTTTGATACCATTTTGGTGACTTAGCAGTTACGAAATAATTTTATTTTGAAAATCCTGGAATTGTGACTATAAATCTATTAGTTGAAAAATTATTTATTTTCCCTGCATTTTCTCAGCCTCCACACAACAGCTCGATTGAGATCTTTAACGAAACCTTTTATCGATCCCATCTTTAATTGTAGGAATAATATATCCAATGCTGTGACTAAATGTCGTTTAATCATATTTTTTTATCATCTAGCTCCAAAATCTTCCCAGCGATTATGAACACGATACAACTTTTAAACATGATAATTATCTTTTCACAACTGCATTACTTGCACATAAAGCATGAATATTTTGAATAACTTTGCAACATTCTTAAAAGAATAGAAAATACTTTCAAGTCTTCACACATGTTTTATTTAAAAGACATCGTATATAAATATAAGTAATTGCTTATTCAAGCTATCATGAATTTATATTCCCCACTGAACAGGATTCCCGAATATATTCATTTCCATTATCAAGGATAACTTTTTTGAAGTTTACTTTTCTAATCATAAGAGAAAGTCGACGTTCATTTGATTTATGACAAAGATCTAAAGATGCAACGATGAACGGAATGATATATTTCATCATTTTTTTTCCATTTTCATCATATTTCATCCTTTTTCATTATGACATTTTCAAAAGCTTATTTCAGGATTTTTTTATTTAACACCAAATAAAGTTTTAATCTCTGTAATGAAACATGGGATTACATGTATTATTAGCCAACCATTCAACTTCTGAATTCTTGATGAATAGAAGTGAAATAGGGGGCTAATTAGGGCTTAATGTGGTTTTAATGATTTGGCTTTAAATTTACTTAATCCCCAATTCACACACATGATCATTCATTTTTTTTTTCTTTTTTTTTGTTATCTTATGAGAATCCGAAATGTTTCTCTGATGGAATGTAATCCATGTCTATTTCCTTCTGAAGACAACAAGACAACATTAACTCTTCATTAACTAAATTGTAGTTAGAAAGTGGCTGTCATACAGGAAAAGTGTTATTGTGTGGTACTGACCTATATTTAAGAATCGATATGAAAGACTGAACAGGCTTCTGCGTCTTAAAACTAATTACTTTTACTGTGATAATCATACAAAATTAACAATCCCTTAAATTATTTTCAGGTTCCCTCTAAATCACTGATATAGCGAAAGGTATTGGACTATTCTGTTTGATCTACTCTCTAAGTCAGGAAAAATAGTGTGAACAAAAAATTTATGAAATCCATGACTATTCTGTTCACCAATTTCACATCCAAAATAATGTTTATAGGTAATTTTAATTAAATAAGTCGGTCATCTGTTTCGATCTGTGCTTCTAACACACTTACGAGACATTTTAAAGGTGATATTTTGTCAGAACTCGGTAAGTACTACACAGATTAAATATTTGTTCCAAATGGGGAATAAATACTTAATTGCATCGTAATATCTGATTAAATATATTTTAGTGGGATGTAAAATAATTATATCACTCTTTATCAAGGATATTTGTTTTTAGAAATAAATCACTGTAAAAAGCAATAAAATACACTATGTAACTAAAACATCAAACACCAAGAAGGAGTTGCCTGATTGGATTGAAATTAAATATGCAAAAATATTGGGACTGAACATGCAGATGATTAAACTTTGGTGTTTAATGAATGAATAGCGGGAGCTCCAGCTGCGCACTGCGCACATTCAGTAAGTATTTATAAGGAGAGATTCTCAATCGGATAATCAAATTTTCGGTTGCATTTCGATTATGGATATCTTACGTCGGCTAAAACAATTCCTCGCCGAAGGATTCGTGGGCATTACGTGCAGATGTCAATGTATGAAACAGGTCGTGCTATTGGAATGAAAGGGGCCAGTTGGACGAATCAAACAAGCGCTCAATATCTGGAACGAAACGATGCGGTGATTACACAATACTGGTCAGAGTGGGTCAAAAACAGCAGATATCAGCGTCAGAAAGATATAGGTTTACCAAGGAACACATCAGAATGAGAAGACAGAGTGATTGTCAGAGCAGTTGTTACAAAACCGGATTCGTCGTTATCAACTATCCACAGTGTGGCCTGCACACATGTGTGCCCCATGACCCTTGACAGATGACTGAGAGATAGGAATTTACACTCACACCGATTGTTATGCCACTTACCTCTTATTCCTGTACACTGTCAAGTCCGATTACAGTGGCGAACTGTCAACTAGGAACTGTGTTGACTGGGGACGTATAGTCTTTAACATCGGTCCCATTTCCAACGACAACAGCGGTCATGTTTAGAAACGTTCATGGCACCGTAGGGATACACACCTAAGGCATGCTTTACAACAAGATAATACCGGGCTGCACACGGCACGCGTTGCAATATATGGTCTGCAAGCTTTCACAACACTTCCTTGGCCAGCAAGGTCACCTGATCTTTCTACCAAAGAGCACATTTGGGACGTTATGGAAAGGCAATTGCAACAATCCCAGAATATTAATGATTTTGCCCAACAGCTGGTGACAATATAGCACGAAATTCCGCAGGACACTATTTGGGAATATTATCAGTGTATGGGACGCCGATGACAGTTTTCATCCTGGCCAGAGGTGGACCAACATCTCATAGACTTCTTCCCTTTGTAACGGCCACACTCTGAAGTAAATCATGCAATTGCTCTGAAATTTTAATCGTTTGTTTTTCTATATATGTTCTGCACATCCAACAATTTTTATTAGAATGGGATGAATCCTTTATGGTGCGTCTTTTTTTTCCTTATTTATAGATTGTAATTTGAAGTGATATATTTGAACTCATATATCTAAGAAATGTGATCAAAAAGCCCTTTTTTAAAAATATTTTTGAAATTCACAAATGAAGGTTTACTTAAAATTTTAAAAGTTTCTCCCTCCCCAAAAAAAGTTTATCATTGATTCAAAATTAACTCATTTAAAATCTGATTGACAATAGTATGATGTGCATTTACATTTTAAATATAAATCTTGAGCGCTTACAGCTCCTTTAATTTTTCAGAGTCTATTTTAAAAAAATTTAAAACATGTTATTATTTTAGAATAAGAAAAATGAGCTACATTATTGATCTGCATTTCCTTCATTTATATTGTTCAACAATGTTACCTTTGGGTTCTAGTGAAAAATTGATATAATTTTCAATAGAGCCAATCAATTTTAATGTCAAACTAGGAAGGAAAGATTTTTTTTTATCTGGTAATCAAATTTAACGAACTGTATTGTGTTGTGTGGCTGTAAATTTGAAAATATGGTTCTATATGTTGTGTTACATTTGATTAAATAATGAAACATTTTACTTTAAAGTAGTGTTCCTTTTTTACATTCTTTTGATTGTTACTATGATTAGGAATTCGTCCCGCGGTAGCCTAGTGTTCATTTGGTTCGGATTCATGACGTACGGTTTTCATTCAGTCGCGGATTCGGTCCTTGGCCACTAAAGACTTGCCGTGTAGCCGGGGCTGATTCACGTTAAATCTGTCCTCCCGTCGGTGTGGTGTGGATGTTAGGAGAGTGGGGTGCCAGCTCAGGTATCGTCCTCGTCACTTGACCGTGGTTCAAAATTACGAGGTCCGTCACCAATAGCCTTCGTGTTGCTTCGAGTGCAACACTAATAAAAACTAAAGCTAAAAACTAAAATTTATTAGGAATTCAGAAAGATATGTTTTTATTCTTTTGAAAAATTAAAGGCATGACAAAACTTAAGATATTGTTAAGCATTTTTTCAACGATAATGTTTATTTGATGTAAACCAACATAAGCATTTATGTTTGCAATAAACTAAATAAGTGAAATATTTCAGTAAAACCTTTATTTAAATAAGTGTAATTATGATTGCATAAAAAAGAAAATTATAAGCATGATTTCTACGCATATCCTGAATATTAGATGCATGTATTACTGACAAATATTTTGTAATTGTTTCTTCGCTCTAATAAATGATTGTTTCTTCGTTTTCGATTTCGCCGACAGATTGAAACTGTAACATTATGATGTCGATTCCGATGGATTGACCATTTACCTTCTTGCAGTCTTACGATGTGACCTTTCTAAAGAAGGTCAAACTGTTCAAATGGATGTCGTTTTCTTCTCAAAGGCATTCTAACCTTTAAAGCGATAAAGTATGCCCAAACACGTGAGTTAGAAACATCTTTGGCCCGATAGGCAAAACTTGTTAATTTGCATTTTTAAAAAAACTAAAACAATTGTTTTGAAATTTGCATTAATTTATTACAAATATATATATATATATATATATATACAAAATAAGGTGTCCCAATGTCATACCAGATATATTAAACTTATTTTACAGAAGGAAATAAAGATTTAAAGTTTGATAAGAGAAAATTTAATACTTCTTTAAAAAGAGTTTTTGTGATCTATTCTTGAGATTTTGTAACGAACTTAAATAATTGGAGTAGCAAAAAACCTGAAAAGCAAATTTATCAAATACTAAGAAAAAGCGTATTGAACAAAAAGAAAATCAACTAAACTTAAGTAGCTAATTCAGCAATTCATTCTGATTAAATATTTAGGTTTCTTTAATTCATTGCTTCAAGGTAAAGAGTTAAAAATACTAAAGCCCATCACTCCGTAAGTATTGGATTAAAAATAATATTTAGCCTGATCTAGAGGTTTTCCGAAAACTCTTTTATGAGCTAAAATTACACAACGCCGAAGCTCAGAATGAATTATTCCATTTTCCTTCAGATTTCCGTTTTGTACTTTTTGGAGGTAAATATCTATTAGCTGAAGGTGTGGGAAAAATATATCAACTGCAAGAATATAAATGATTCGTTAGTTCACGGCAAAATAGATTTCCTTTTCGATCTCATTTTGCCTCGTACGTTTTTTTTATGTGAAAAGAAAGAAGCAAAAAACTTTAAACGCATTTTACTGCTGGAAAAAGAGCGAAATTCGAGTAATGTACAATATTTTAGTTCATTGAAAACGGTCAACAATTTTAAAAAGAAAATTATTACAAAGTAAGGAGAAATGTTGTTAAATTGAATTCTTTATAATAAAAATAAATAATAAAAGTTTTAGATTTGAAGATTTGAAGCATTTCTAAGAGACTTAATCCCATATCATAAAAAAAAATTGGCATTTTTATTAATTTCTTCATATTTTATTACATGTAAGAAAATAAATATACATATTAAAAACATATATAATTTAAACTCACATATTCATTACTTTTAATATTCTATTCGTTATGAAACAGAAAATGCAACACATTTTCTTTGATGATTTATATTGCCTAAATTCAGCTTTAAAATTTTTATTTTCTAACTTGAAGGGAATATCTTTACTGACTTACCATAAAGTAATGTTTAGTAAAAGTAGATAAGGCCGTTATTCGTAACAGTTCTTAGATATCTACGATATGTTTAAGCATCTTACATATTAATACATCTATTTAATTAGTAAAATTATGTTTTAAAATGTAATTGAGATTCATTTTGTGGTTAAATTTATGATCATACTTCAGAATTTTTATTAATCTGTTATACAGCTTAATTCAAATGATTAAGCATTGAAGGAAACAAAATTGTACTTTTCAATTGAATTACTTCTTCTAACTTAAGAAAAGATATTTTTGTATTATTATTATCATTGCATTATAACTTATTTATTGTGAATTAATTACCTAGGTAACATAGTTAACTAAGTCTTTCTAGGAAACAAAATTGACAATATTAAAGGGAAATAATTTCTTTTGTGATTATATTTTTAATACATTCTAAAAATATATAAATAACAAGTTTAAAAAAAACTTCCATTCTGAACATGATTCTCACTCTTGAAGATACTTAACAGTATTTGATTTCATAAATATTTTACAATGAATAAGAATACTTTTTTAGTTTATTGCATAAAATTCTTCTGCTGAAAATAAATACTTGTTACTGTTTAGGATAAATTCTAAGTTATGAAATTTACTTAATGGAAAAACTTTAAGGTAATAAAATTTTCTAGGAGCTTTCTTTTCTTCTTTTACAAATAAATCAGCTTAAATATAAATTTTAAATACATATGGACAATGGTAATCATGAAATTGAAATTATTCGTAAAGGTCTAGAAGGAATATTAATTATTTTTTTTAAAATTGCAGACATAAGACTTTATTAGCTTCATAAAACCACAAAAAAACTTGTTTCTTATAACTTTTTCATAAGATTTTTAATTTTTCATTAATACTTTTCATTTTATTAAATCCATATTTGTGCAAGTGTGACTGTGAAAGCCGTTATTTTTTTCATTTCAAAAACAATTTTGAAAGCTTCATTTTAGATTTAAAACTGAAAGAAACACCCAAATTTATTTTAAACTGTTCAACACAACATGATCAATAAAAATAATTATATTATAGTAAATAATGAGAAGGAACAACATATTTTTAAAACAATTTCTTATTATTGTTTAATAGAAATGAAATGATGCGAATGTGTTATAATTCCTTTATCTGGCTTAGTAAGCATTCACATAAGTCTATCTAAACATACACATTATATTTAAAATAATTGCATTATATTTATTTCTATTATATCACCCATAAGTCATACTTAAAAAATATATATTATATATTCTTTCACATTTAATAGCAAATTTACACAGATTTATTTTCCGTCCTAATCTTTAATTATTACATTTTATTATCATAAATTTGGATTCGCTGATGTTTTTCACAAGTCCTTTTTGCTCAAGCCTATGCAAACCATTATATATATTTCATTACATGCAGTGATTTCTGCTGTAGAAATACTCAGTGTATAAAGGAAACATTATCCATTATCTGGTATTTACAGCGTTGTTATACAATTAGTGTGAGATGAACATAAGATTACAAGTGCAGTAAGTTTACTGAAAATTAATGTTATGGGTAAAGCGTATTCGAATTTAATTGTTCCAGGAATACTGTACACAAATGTACTTAATCAAACTACACTTAGCTGGCATAATGGTTTCAAAATGCTGGTATAATGCTGATTAAACAAATACAGAATGCTGGTTAAACGGATACAGCTTTAGTATTGTAATTGAGTATTGTGTGCTTACAAAGCTTTCTTATAATGGTTATTGTTATAGGCCCTAAATTAAGACATAAAAATAAGTTAAAAGACTTGTAAGTTCAAGTAGAGAAATTTCAGATATTTTGCACATTGTGTTACTTTAAATATTTGCTACTAATTGCTTCATTGGATATATTTTTATGGTTAAGTTCATTTTATGTAAGTCTGATTTGGCAAGACTTTTTGAGATGTATTATATTCCGTTATTGTAAATCATATACATAGATTTTCTATTGCTTAATCTTAAAAAAATATAGTACATACACCAAAAATAGTACCCCAAGAGAAGACAATGATGAAATTTGTGTTTTTAAATAACAAAAAACTTTTTACAAAATGAAATTTCCTTTATAGTTTATATATACATGTATTATCTATTAATGCGTTATTTCAAATTATATAAATTTTGTAAAAATAATAAATGTTAAGTAATCGAAAGTTAAATCTTGTTGGAAGAAAATGAAAGAAGGGTTGTTAAAAAAAAACATTGTAGCTAAATAAGAGAAATTAAAACAAAATAACTAAAAAAAAAAAATATTTATTTTAAATACTCACTGTTAGCAAAATTCATAAATCTCAAAGATAAATAACAAGAATTTTTAATTGTAGCTTTAACTACATTTATGATCGTACCAAATTTAAACTTTGTCCATTTTTTACTTCAAATACTTCCTCATTCGCTAAATATGGGTTTTCTGCTAAATACAATCAAATATAAGTATCATGTAGGAAATCAAAACAATACTGTGTTCTTTTAGCTAGAAGCCTGATTCATTCACAGTAGAATCATTTTCTATAAAAGTAATTTGGTACTGAAATTAATATCAAAAATATTTTTCCGCTAAAAGAATTCGCAATGTCACTTTCAGTAAAACGATTTTTCATGAAGATTTTCTGTACCAAAGTCAGAGCTATGCGTACCTAGATAACAAAAAAAGAGAATTAAAGTAGTAAGTATTAAAATTTAAAGAATTTTTAAAAACTATTTACACTTCACTACAAGAATGAAGAAATTATATAAATTGTGAGGGTTGTTCTTATTTTCACTACATCATTTGTTATCGCATTTTTCTATTTTATCGACTTATTTTCTTCCATTGAGTCGAAGTCTATTTCCGGAGTTTAAGCTAATAGGTTGTCTAAGGAGCTTAAGCAACCTAGTTCTTTTTCCAAAGGGTGGAAATGCTTCCTCATTATTATTATTTTTTAAAACTGAAAATAACTTGTTCCGAAATTATTTTAAAACTACAAATCAGCAAAGTTAAAAATAAAAATTAGGTATTAAAATTAAAGTTTAATTAATTGTCCGAACTTGTCAGTTTTCTCAGAATGCTGCAAGCGGTTAGTCCACCAAACGTACGATTGGAACAGATTTTAAATTAAAGTGACTTCTTGTTTCTAGTTTCCTCAATACGATTTATCTTTAAAACGCTAAATAAAACATTATATGACTATCAAATTTATGTTATGTTTAGGCTTTGTGTAAGGAATACTACTATTCTGTTATGCAACCATTTCACGATTAATTAAAACTTAGGATAATCTCGCTTAAATTTATAGGTATAACCCTGAAATAATTGTATTGAAAACATGCATCTTTTCCTGATAAACATATTTGTATCCTACTCCCTGAAGTGTAATATTACTTTTATAATTACTCTCAGGCTGACAATTGTATAAATCCATTTTCTTGTTATAAAGCTAAATTTTACAGTCTTATTGGTTTCACAGTCCTTTTTCTTGTGTGAGTCGAGATAGATCTCTGAGTACTTACATAGAAGTTGACCAAAGAAATACTCATTCAGAGACACTGTTAACTAATTGTGAAATGTATTAAAATATAGCTGCGATAAAATTCTCAACTGTTCAGCTAGAAAGTTTCAGTAGTTGTGTTAACTAGCTACAAAGAAATTAGTTTTGTATTATAATTTACCTCAGTTATATAGAAACTGAGATACAAATGTTAAATAGGTAACAGTTTGTTTTATTATACTTAATTAATGTAATTAAATAGAAGCTCAGCATTAACTAAACGCAAGTTATTAATCAATTTTATTAGCTCCTAATTTATTCATTTATTCATCGTTTTATTTGGTTTTTGATGGTAGTATATATATATATATATATATATATATAAATCTTCATTTTGAAAAAAAAATGCTATTTTTAAATTTCATTAAGCAATTCTAAGAATCCTTTTATGCTACATTTGAAGTATGAATTCTTATATTTTTCCTTTTAATTTGGATTTCCTTACATATTTGCTTTGAGTCTGATCTCGTAGCACTCATCTTATAATTGAAGAGCAATTACTTTTATAAGTACATTTAATTGTTTGTTTTAAAATACTGTAAATACTTTAAAGGTAATACTACTGAATGTGTTTATGTAAAATGAGACTTTGTTTATATTTAAAATCACAATATCATTTCATTCAGTTGTTTTAAAAATATTATCAATAGCATGGATTGTAAAGAACCGGTTCCTGTGCTTTCATATTGATAAAAATGCTAATGTATTTTAGGTATCTATTATGAAAATTAGATGTAACATCAAATATTATAATTACGATACACACATATATATATTGATATATATATATATATATATATATATATATATATATATATATATATATATATATATATATATATATATATATATATATTAGACCATTTATAGAAAAACAGCAAACAGATTTTATTATAATATATGTAGATAAATTTCCCGAGAAATATGTAGGTATTTTTACTTTAAAAAAAACGATAATAATGATGCTTTTGTTCTTTCAAAATGTGAAAACAGAGAATTTACAAATAGGTTATCTGCATTTAATAAAACACTTGGATTACATTACAATAACAAACATTTCCACACTTTTTCCATAAGTACCCAATTAAATTCAGAACTATAACATATAGTAATAATGCATATGCAATTAAAACTGGTAAAATTTTGGAAACACTTTAAGAAACAACTATTATTAAAAATAGAATAATAGTAATTATTTCAATAGGTAATGCCCGAATCCAGTCAATTTATAGTTATGTTTTTCAGGGTCTAGTTAATTCAATTGATTATATAGAGGATATGATTAGTGTTCTTATACTACTCTAAGTTAAATATAACTTAGAGTATACAATATAACTGAGGAAATTTAGGAACCTTATACAATTAGTATTGTAGAAAAGTATATTACTTTCAATAAAAAAATATTGATAAATAAAGGGATTGTCTCAAGAAGAACCAGCTAGCAACATTCTGGCTAGTATATATTTGCATTTTTATGAATCAAAACACGTGAACAACTCTCTTTTCATTTTATAGAGATACATAGAAGAACTAAAAAATTTAGTAAATGCAGAGATTATAAGCCGAACTTTGATTTTTATTCAAACTATTTGGTTTTATTAAAGACAAATTCAGAAAAAAATAAGGCTGAATATTTAGATACGGAACTACAGATAAATGATTACACCATTTATAATAATTTTTATGATAAAAGAGATGCATTTAAATTTAATTAAAATGCCTTACTGGGAGAGTAATATCCACATATACATGTTCAGGAACATTATTTTAATTTTTTTGCTTCGTAATGAATCACTAACTACTTAAGATAACGACAGATTCAATAAAATTAAGAAATTTGTAGAAGATTATACAAAGTCTGGTTATCCATTTGATTACTTGAAAAAATATATTCATAGTAATAATATAATAGTCCTTTTTGATATATATTTAAGATTTACAATGAGGAGAGGTAACTGTGGGGGATATTTAAATATGAAAAATGTAAATGAATTTCGATATCTAAAAAGAGTGAGGTTTTCAAATTGTAACAATTTTCTCACAAGGATCTTCATTTTATGAAATGATTTAAATGAATTTTTGGTATTCACATCTTGAGGAGAGAGAGTTTATTCTGAAATCTTTAAGATTTGTGACATTTTAGAAATTGTAGTCAAAAACATAAGGTTAATTAACTTTCAAGAATTTCATGAAATTTTTAAGTTCTTTCAACTGAAAAACAAATCCACCCCACAATACAAGGATTACAAAAACAGTTAGTTTGTAATCTAGCAGTGAAAATCTCTTGAAATTTTAACTTAGTGTACATTTACAGACACATATTTTATTCAATATATTCAAAATATTTTAATAACTAATATTCAGGTTTCTGTTCCTTTGGATATTATTTTCATTCTAGATTGCATTGATTATAAGATGTATATTAATTATTCCTTATTTTGAAACTTTTTCTTACTCAACTTCATTAAATATTATTATTGAAATTCTCATCATATCTGGCAACAGTGCATAATATTATAGATCTTCATTTAAAAGGTTTCTTAAATCTCTTACCCTGTAAATCTTAATCACATATGTCAAAGATCTTTAAATTTGGCTTTTGCATCTCTTGTGATTGGATTTAATTATTTTTAAAAGCTAGGATTTGGGTATGTTTTTGGTTTAAATTCTTAAATTTTAACTGAGAAAAAAGTTTTAATTGAAAAATTTTGGTTTTAGATTTTTGTAATTGAGGTATTTTGCCTTCCGTTTTCTTTTTTCTTTTGAAAAACTGAAAACACTTCGCATTTGGGAGCGATCCAATGTTCGCCCAACAAGTTGCACTAGGGGTGGGATAGTATCACAAAACATGTTTAACTCAACAATTCAGTCCCTAGTCTTAATGTGTATATTTTGTTTTGTTTGGTATTAAATTCATTCATTTTGATCCAAATTTTATTTAATTTTTTATTCATTTATTTTACATAATTCCTTAAATTCTTTCTTCTGTTGATTTTCGGAATTTAATTGTTCTTTTATTTGCTATGTGTTTTAATAATAATTTAATTGCTTCATCATATATATAAATTTCATGTTTATAATATTTAATGTTAGATCTAATTTTTGTTTTAGTTAATTATTTATTAAGTATTTTTAAATAATAAATCCATATTTTTCTTTAAATTGATGTTTATTTTCCGTATTGAAAACCCCAATCTGTTGTATTAAACATTTTCATGAACAAAACATTAAATAATTTTTAAGATTTAATCAAAAGTAATCTTCCAAATCGCGTCATAAATATTATCAATGTATTAGATTACAAAAGACATATTCATTTGCTTTCACATGGATAAAAAATGTTGATGTATTATTAGTGGGAATTTAAAAATAAATGTATCAAAATATAATCTTGAGGTTTATATAGGTTTTATTAATTTTATTTGCTTTTATTAAGAAAATTAATTTAGGAACGTAAGCTCATTAAAATAAGAAAATAATGAAACTTGCGTGGTTGAATAAAATAATTTAAACTTCTTGCGGGATATTACAACTATTTTTTAAAACAAAGTAACTATGTATAGTGAAATGATTCTGTAGAAAAAAAGAAAATTTTCCCTCCAAATGAAATATGATGACTTAATTTTAAAGGGCCTTGTTAGATTTTCTTTTAAAGAAGTATATATTTATATTACTGGCTATTGGAATTATTTAGGAATTATTCTTGGAATACTTCAGAAATATAAAAATGTTTCTCTATTTTTCATTCTTATGCTTTTATGTTAAGTACTCAAAGCTACTTTTTGAAGAAAAAAAACAGCTCTAAGTAGGTATTTTCTTCGGTTAAGACTGTAAATAAAATAAACTTTCTATGGTAGGTAAATGGCATATAATCTAAGTTTTTGAAAACGCAGTTTCTTGGAATCATTTTAGAGTTTCAGTTTAATGCTATATTCAAGAATGTTAGCTTAAAATATTTCAAATAGTATAAAATTAATGAATACTATTTTTATTTTTGAGTTTTGTACAGCAGGTTTTAAGCATGCAATATATTTAATTTTTAGTTTTAATAAATTTAAACAAGCTGTACTGCAAGGTACTGAGATAAGAGGAACCTTTAACAAATATTGCTTCTCTCTATATCTTCTCTATCATATTGAATTTTCTGCTATTGATATAACATATTTCTAGCATAAAATAAACTGCCCTTTTTTGTCAAAAAAGGAACTGGTTCTGACAAATTTAAGAGAATAAAACGCTCTTTTTTCTTTGCAAGATAATAGAAACTTCAAAGTATAAAGATTTATGCAATCTAAAATATTTAAATAAAACTCACAAAATAATAATAAGTACTTCACGTTCAAGTACAAATATCGATGTTTCAGTGCATACATAAAAAAAGTAAAATTACTATTAAAAATTTAATTTTATATATTTATTAATACTTTTTTCCATTAAAAATACTGTTTGTCAAATATAACTAATATTTAAATAAATTATAGTTCGTAAAACGTTTTCTAAAAGTTAAAATTTAAGAAAATATATATATTTATGTTGATAGTGCTATTTATACGTAAGTAGAATTATAACGTATCTCTTCATTTGATCAACATATTTACTTTCAAGCGTGATAAAAGTGTTTTGAATTTATTGCAAGAAAGCTTGGCAAAATAATTTCGTTTATATGCATATCTGGGAGATATTTTTTTAATATCGTAGCAAAAGATTAAATATTACGTAATATATTCTACCAGCTTCAAAATTACACAATCGAGGCTATATCTTACACTTTTTTGTATGAAAATGTATTTTCTCTTCCTGATATTTATATATGAAAAACATTTTTTTTCATAACTGGCATAAACTGTCTACATATATTTTCAATTTCGTATCTCTTGACTTTCCATTTCATTTTTCAATTCATTGATTGCTGATATGCACAAAAACTAAGGTTAGGTCTTATAAATGAAGAAAAATATTCAATGATATGTTTGTTTTCGCTTAGATATGAGTTTGACAAATGAAGGTATATTATTTTGTCAATATGTATCACATTTTATCAGGGAAGAATTTAATTTAGTTTCTTTAGTTATTCTTGGTAACATGAAGGTGTAGTTTATGTCACTGATGGAGAATCAGCAAATTTTTAATCGTCAGAGCAGACGAATATTCTTGCAAAAAGACATTTAAATATGTTTCACAATATTTTTCACATATAGATAAAATTGATATCACTGAAAAAAACTCAAAATGAATTAAACTATAATTTTCAATAAATCAGATGGTTAACTCATTTAACCATAGATAAATAAATTTTTAAAATATGTTAACTAACGAAAATTATCTAGGGAATATACTAAATGACTTTTGCTCCAAATTTTAAGTATTCTTTCTGCAATATTGAGGGAAAATGAGGTAAGGAATCTTATTACATTAGGTAATACTCTAAATCATAAACACAAATAAAAATTTAACAAATTCTTTTAGTAACATTTTAATTAACATTCAATTAATTGTATTTAATGCTAATTATATAAATTAAAATTTTATATTATTGCTTATACCATTTTCTCTTAATGTGTTGAAATATTGCTTGAAACACCCAGTGTTTCCCAGTTTATCTTATGACAGGTACATAGTTAATAATTGTAAGATAATAAACAGACCCTAAAGTAGGTTGATATCATCTTAATATATGAATTTCCGGTAACTACATGAGAATTTCAAATGTAGAGTTTTCGTTTGCTTCAAACATCTTTGAAAAGCATTGAATTATAAGACTTGTCGTTAAATGTTTAAAACATTAATTTTACAATGAATGATTTATTTGTAAAATTTATGACTGAGAAAAATTTATTCATAATGTAAGAAACTTAACATTCAGGCTAATTACATAACTTCAGCTGTAATTTGAATCAATAATAAAATCCAAAAAATACCTAATAAAAATGCATTAATTCATACACTAACAACATATGAAGCGTTACTATTAAATAAAAAAAATTGAAGTTGCTACAGAGGAAGTACGTATGCGCCAAACGCCAGCGACCAACAGCTGTTTAGCGTGAAGCCTCCCTTTTTGAATGCAGTGGATCACACTTCTGTTAACAAATCCGTACATCCATAGCCTTCTTTTGCATTATAGTTCCTTTTTTTTTTTCTTTTTTCCCGGGAAAATAAGTGATGAACAAATTGTAAAATACCACACGAAACTTGAAACATTTGCACTTGAAACTTATAATCTATTTTAAAAAAATGTATGGCGATGATCATTTATCGCCTGCATAAGTTTCTGAGTGGTTTAAGCAATTTCAAGATGATTGAAAAGACACTGACGATAATTCCCGCCCAATTCTCCTTTCCACTTCAAAACCGGGTGACAATTTCGATCAGATTATTGAAAAATTCGGTAATCTGGTTAAATTTGATCGTCAGTTTAGTATTCACACGATCGCTGAGACTGTAGGAATTTACAAAGAATGCGTACAGCAAATTTGTTCTCTAAGAATATATATCGGCTCATTCTACCGTGTGTGTCAAATTGTTTCCAGCCAAGTACAGCATCTTAGTGTTAGACCACTTGCTTTATTCGCCAGATTTAGAGCCATGCTACTTCTACTCTTTTCCTGTGATGAAATCTGTATTAAAAGGAGCACGATTTGAGTCGTTAAAGCTGTGAAAGAGAAAGCGGCACTCTTCCTGAAGGAGCTGACAGAAGACTTCCAGCCCTCTTTCGAACATCGAAGATTCGCATGTAGCGTAGTTGTGATAGAGGAAGGGACTATATTATAGGTGATAATAAGTAAATACGTTTGACATAAAAATAAAAGGTTTTATAGCCTCAGTATCGTTATTAATCTGCAGCCCCTCGTATATCATGAATTATTTTCATTGTTTTAAAATGGCATTTAAGAGAATTGATGCATCAAAAATATTTTTTTACTTTCATCCATTTTATTAATGTGATTGAATAACGAGATTATATAAGAATTTCTTATTTGAAAAAAAATACCATTTCATAATGTATTCATTAAGAATTTCAACTTGTAATATAAATATTTATATTTTATTTCTATATTTCTAGTAGTAATTTTATAGCCCATAACACCTTTCTTTTAATTTATTTATATCGATTAAACTCATTAAATTATAACGAAACTGCGTTATTATTTTTGCCACAAAAAATAATTAAATGTTTGCTTTTTTTTTAATTCATTGCGTTTACTAAGTTATTTTTTTCTACAAAGACCTTCTTTACTTGTCTTTATACTTTAAATAACAATAATAAAGGAAGTTTATTTCATATACTATGCAAATATATAATGCTTCGACCTTAAACCTCTATTCATAAGTTAGTTTTGCTCATACTAAAAATAAGGCTCCTCTTAAATGCATAATTACTCTCCGTGAGTATTCATTAGGAAGTATAGTTGTTAGAAATTCTGAGCAAATTACTTCTCAAAATATTTCCAAAGTTAATTATCGAAGTCACTTTATTTGAAAATTAGTAATATAGTTACACCTTTTCATAATGCTAATGTCATTCTTGATAGGATATTAATTATTTTTGTATCTAGTTATCCTAGTAAAAATATTTTTTTAAGGATCTTTTCATATAAATTTTAGAATTAACTCTGTACGAAAGTTTTCTGAGATGTATATTTTCTAAATTAGAAATCTTTTCAGATAAGGGAGCAATCTTCCTAAGAATTGTTTAAGTGACTTTGCATGAATGAATGCCTAATTAAGACAGGAAAATCTTATCTGATTGTAGATTGTGTATTATTAACCGACAAAAATTCCAAAAATATCATTTAAATTATATTCTCAAGCTAAAACTACATGCATGCTATATACATTTCTAACTAGTACTTCCTTAATTACCTAACATTGAACATATAAACATTTTTAAGATATGTAATTACTATTTTCAAGTTTCATTTACCGTATAGTTAAGTATACTACTAATTAAAATTCTCAAATACTTTTATATTATTAACACACTGCCTATTTATTATTATCTATGAATATGAAATGTTTCTTGAATAAGATTTCAAAACAAAATTAATAGTTTTCACTCAAAATCACATTTTTAAATATTTTTCTTGCTGATTAATAATAATAAATAAAATTATTTTTATTTATATTGAAAAGCTTACATATGTTTCTTTTTTATATTGGATAATTATAATTTAAGGAAAATAGGTACATTCATTTTTTTATGGAAATCTTGCAATTTGTAATTTATGGCACTTTTTTTTCATCACTTGTATGAAATTACCGTAAAGATAATTTCTTGAATTTTTTTTCCAGTTGTTACTCGAAATATTAATATTTAATTATAATTTATTTAGTGTGAGAGAGTAACAGTTGAATTTTATGTCACGAGAGCTTAAGCAAGCTATACTGCTCCAAACTGGTTTATATTTAATGAATATATAAGGTTTGCATAAATGAAAAGAGAACATGTTGAATGAAAAGAATACCTTTATTGAAAATCGATAGAAATCGTCCTGGTTGCTATAACACAGGTCCCATCGTTTAGGTAGCGGCTCTATTCCTTTGCTGTAGAAAGATTGTGGTTGATTTTGGAAGAAATCTGGCACAGCTTCTTTCACTTCGTCGTCCGAATGGAATATGGCTCCTGTAATGCTTCTTAAGTGGTCCAAAGATGTGGAAGTCACAGGGTGACAATTCTAAAATGTACGGTGGGTGTTCCAACACTTCCCTACGGAAATTTTGTAAGGTCGACCTAGTTTCACGGGAAAAGTGAGGGGGAGCATTGTCATGGAGAAGAATCACTTGTTCGTTATGAAGACCTGGTCGTTTGCTTTTGATTGCTTCCCATAGTTTCGTCAAAGTACTGCAGTACTATGTTAAATTGATAGTGCTCCCTTGGGGTAGGAAATCAATCAAGAGTGGTCCACGGCAATCAAAGGAAAATGAAATCATCACTTTCCGTACAGTCATCGTCGCTTTCGATCATCTTGGTGGAGGAGATGATGTGTATTTCCATTGCATACTCGTTTTTTTTTTTGGATTCGGGTGTGTAGTGATGACACCAGGAATCGTCACTCGCAACGATGCGATCTAGAAATTCGGGAAACTCCTTATAACGGATCAAGTGCTGGAGACTGAGGCACATTCGGTGTTTCTGATGATCAAGGGTAAGGTGTTTTGGTACCCAATTCGCACACACTTTATTGCACTGCCGATGTTGGTGAAGGATGTTGTGAACCGTTCCTTTAATCAGGATGAGTTCATCAGTGATGTCACGGGTCCACATTTTACGATTAGTTCTGATCATTGCCTCAACTGCGGCAATAAAATCATAAATAATCACGATGATTGCTTGGCCTGGTTTTGGCAGATCCAATATCGTTTGCCCCCCTTCACGAAAGCCTTTACTTAACTTGCTTAAAGCCGTTTGACCTTAACAGTGCTCGCCATTCACTGCAACCATTCACCGATAGATGTTCGCTTTACGCTTACCTTTCATTATCAGAAACCGTACTACCGCGCGTTGTTCCTATCTGGACGCATCTATGTATAACATAGCTTTACTTTCGATCAATTTTCTCTACCACGAAAGGCTTTCACAGTTGAACACCGTATGCTGCTCGCACCTCCTACCGTCCTTTATATACTTGTTCGGTGACGCTACTACAAATGCAGTCATTCTAACGCAATCGTACGTATCCGCTTATCATTTTGGTAACCCGATATATTATATTACCTTAGAGAAAATTAATTTAATTAAATTTTATTGAATTGTATTTATAACAGTGAGTAATTCTCGAATTTTGGCCTTTTAAATGACACGTAAAAAATAAGAAATATAAATGTAAATACTTGTTTTATTGATAGAAATCCTTGTATTTTGCTTCATTTAGAATAATGGTATTTGGATGTTAATTGCTCTCCTTATTATTTTCTAATATTCTTATCAGCAATTTACAGAGAGAACTATTTTACCCTCATTTATAAATCTAATATAAAGTTCGAGCAAAACACGTCCTTTCCCTTTTTCATTATTTAAAAATTTAGTGATTAACATTACATTTGTATACAATTAATAACCAATTATATTTTACAAACATTCTTAAATAGTTTTTTCTAAGAAACCTTTGAATTGATTAAATTTGCAATATTAAAACTTACAAATTTAGATGATTTTATATTGAAGTGATGTAAAGTTTCGAATTCTAGATATTCGATATTGTTATTGTACAAATAGTTTTTTGCATATTTATCATATTTTACTTTTTAATTATTTTATGATAGGGAACTATAAATAGTTACAATTTACTGAAATTTTCTTTCTTCATATGATTAGAAGAATCAGCTAATAAACGAAATATATTTAATTTAGAATTCTAACCCAATTTAAGAATACTGACTAAATTTTTGAATCAAGTTATTTATCGAAATTTTCAGAAGTACTTTAGCCCGAAATAAATGTAATTTTATATACTGAGTTGTAAAATTATAAAGGCCTACTGGCATTCTCATTAAATCTCTAAGAAAAATCGAATTTTTAAAGGAAGTTATACACTCCCAAAAGCAAATACTGGAGAAAATTATGATGTATCAACATTTTAAATTTAAATATTTCTTTTGAAATTATCTTCACATGTTTGTATCTCTTATCCATCATTAATTTATATAATAATTACTGGTATAAGTAAAAGCAATATTTTTGCACAAGAGAATCCTTACGCCAAAATTCATTACTTTACTTCCTTTTGTTACTCATTATTGGAACAAATGCACATAATTTCGTCTTTCTCTTTCTACAATTCCTAAAATTGCACTTTGAATGTTCTCTGAGGTGAACATATACCGAGGAAAATGTCTTAGAAATTCATACAGAATTCACAGCAAATGAATTGAATGCAGCTCTCAGAATCCCCTCTGCGGCCCAACACTTCTTTTCTTTCTATCCGTATCTTCGACCTTCCCTGAATATTTTGAAGGGCTTGTTAACAGGAACAATTTAAGCAGTACTTAAAGGAGCAGGAAATAGAAATATTCACTAAATATCCATTTGTATCTGGTTTCAAGGTCCCATCGGGGAATTCCTTTTTAGAAAGTTTCGTGTGCTTAAGGAAAACTATAAATGCAATGGATTTTTCGCTCATTTAGAAACTATCCTTTGGTTATAATGTTTGTTTATTGCAAGGGAATAAATAACTATTTGCCGAATTAAGCAGAAGACAGTTATTGCTATTATGAGGCAATATTAAATCATTGAACCTGGGAACTAAAATTCTCTTAAAATATCTGTCATTAGACGGAATAAAAATTATCAGTCTTACTCGGGTACTTTGGTAATTATAATATGCATTTTAATATAGAAATGAAATGAAAGGAAAACTTATAATAAGAAAATGTTTTTTTTAAAAAAGTAAGAAATCATTACAAATGATAAAACTCCTGGTACACATTCCTCATTATCATTATTATTATTCTATCTAATATTGTATTTATATATATTCACTCTTTGGCTTAAGAATGTAAAACAAAATATTAGCATTCAAAGGAAAACTTAATTTGGTTTCAATTTAAAATTAAGGAAGTATAATGTTATACATATATAATGATTTCACCTAAAAATA
>BMAW01021634.1:591928-623796 GCA_019974015.1 Nephila pilipes | reverse complement strand
TATTTCTAGTTTATGTTTAATGATTATTTATTTGTTGAATAAAAAAAATGAAATAATTTTTCCATTTAGAGATTTTCTTTAAAAATATATATTTTAAATTTATGAATGTATAAAATCAATCAGGTTTGAACATAAAGCCTCGTTCTAATTTGGTATCTAATAGCAATTCGTCCATTTAAGTATAGATTTTTTTAAAAAAAAAAAATAGGCATATTTGCATCCAAACATAGAAGTAAATTTATTTTTGTACAAATAAGTGCAACAAAACATACACTCTATGAGAAAACATATGACGCACCAAGAAGGAATTGCCCGAATAGTCTAAAATTTTCTATGCAATCACAATAAGACCAAACAAGCGAATGATTAAACTTTGGTGTCAAATGAATGAATAGTGGGAGCTCCAGCGAATCTTAAATGCACATTCAGTAGGCGTATATAAGGAGCGATTCTCAATCGGATGGTCAAAGTTTCAGTTGCATTTCGACTGCGGGCATCTTACGTCGGCTGTAACAATTCCTCTCCAATGGATTAGTGAGCATTACGTGCAAATGTCAGAGTGTGAAAAAGGTCGTGCTTTCGGAGTGAAAGATTCTGGTTGAGCGAATTAAAAGTTTTAAGGTTATAGTATTCAAAAAATTTATTGTACAGTGTTTTGTACATTAGTGTGTGATTAATGTTTTTTTACAATTGTAATTTTTTTTAAAAAAAACTTTACATAAAAAGTTAATTCAATGTATTCCTAAGCACTCATTTAAAAGAACAGGCAATACACTTTGTCAATATCTATTACATTAAACTAGTTGTTAAAATTCTTTTAAAGAAAAAATAATTATCCAGGTAATCCAGACGCTTGTTACATTTTATTTTCCTTTCACACAACACTGCCTATAGAAAACATAAAAGAGGGAAACTAGCAACTTAACACATACCAGACGCAGTAACGAGAGAAAACAATAGTTTCTAAGAATTTCTTTACTGATATGGTCTGACCGGTACTTTGAAGAGATTGACGTCTATTTAGGATTCAATTACGAAACAGTAACATCTCCTTTATAGACATCTTCCCTAAAAATACGTCCTCAATATTTCCTGATGAAAATTTAAAGTATCTGAACTCTTCACAACTACTTCTCCTTAAAATATATAGTTTCCGAAGGGGAAAGAATCAATTTTATTTCAACAGAAAGCCTTAATAATGATAGGTATTTATTTATAAGGAGTACTTGAAGCTAGGTTAATTTCCGTATCATCTATTTTCGTAAGTTAATTTAAATAAAGCTATAATAAATAAACAGAATGTACTTTATTTTGAATATGCAATGAAATCTTACTCCGAATATAAAATGAGAAACATTTTACATTGTGTCCTTTAAAAGTATACTAAATAATATAGTGAGAAAATCATTAGAAAATAATTTTAATTCCCTTCCTAACTTATTTTAAATGTGAAAATAATGAGTTTATCGTTATTTCACTATCCCAAGAATTTCAATCTTTTAAGTTATACAATCATGAGGTTTCCAAATTTACTAAGATCAGTACCTTCCCATGCTTTAAACTAATAGAGATATTACTTACACACCACTTAGGCTCCTCGAAAAATACCTAAAGATCCCAACATTTTTCTGTAAAATTTATTTAACTTTCTGCAGAAAAATCATAAAATATCCGTCACATTTTATTTAGTTACCAGAGTGAGTGGACGTGTGGCATCAGAAACTATTCCCGGTGTATCTGCCTCCCTCTCGTATGATTATAAATATAGTTGCACTTAATTTTTATTCTAATTCTTAATTTTGAACACAAGTATATATATATATACACTTGTGTTCAAAATTAAGAGAGTTTTCCGATTTGTTCGATCATTTCTAGAACTACAGGACAGATTTTAATGAAATTTGGAGAGTACCTAGGGTTGATATATTACAAACAAAATAACCATTCAGCAGCTATAATGCTATGATACATGCATGATAGTGTGTAACACTCATCAGAGTAGATAGGTATGAAACAGCAGTTGTAGAATAGAACCAAAAAATGGGTTAATGGGGATATGGACCACTCTTATAGGTATATAGAGCTCGCAACATGATTTTATGCTGGAAGAAAAGAAGTTTATGAGTCACTTTAGTAATACTATCAAGTCTTCGATGGTTCTCGGAAGGAGCTTGGGAATTGCAATTGCTCTCCTCAGAGCTTGCCAATCATGCTCTATAAGATTGAGGTCTGGAGATCTGGCTGGCCAATACATCCGGCGAATATCCTCACTTTCCAGAAATTAGTCGACCGGTTGAGCTCTTCTTGACCTCACGTTGTTACCCATTAAAAGGAAATTAGGACCAATTGGACTCCTTAAAAGGCGTATATAGGACTTCAAGACCTCTTCCCTATACCTCTGAAGAGTCGCAGTGCCTCTTTCAATACATGGAGGTGTTTACAGCTATCCAAAATGATAACTGCTTAGATCATCAAGCCTCCGTTGCCGTAATGGTCTATTTCTTGGACATTGGAAGGCAGTTAGTGGGTCCCTGGTTCTACAAATATGAAAGTACGGGGATAATCACTGGTTAGGCTGAACCGGGACTCATCAGTGAAGAGAACGGTCAATCATTGATTCATTATCAAATCTCTATGATTTCTGCACTATTTTAAGCCGACTTTCCTGGTCGCAAAACTGAACAGGAAGCAAATATCTCTTCCTGCAAACAGTCGTCTCTTATGATGTCTTCTGGAAACAGTCACTCTTGAAACTAGGGTTATTGTGGCTGCATACAACTAATTAAAGAACTGAGAATCTTTAGCATTTCTGTTACTCCTCGCTGTAATGCACTAATGTTGATTTTCTCTGGCCATCCAGGCTCTTGAGTGACCTTGGCCATACTTTCTCTCGACGGATCCGGTATCCTTAAGCAGTTTCAATAAGTTGGACACGACGCTGATCATAAATTGAAATCTCTGCAAATCTGGGTTAGACAGACCAATTTCTAGCCTACCCACAAATCACCACCTCATTCCATCAATTAAATGTTGGTCGTTACATACTTTCACTTTTAGGGTTATAATTTAAGCGATTGCTGCAAAAAAAACCAATAAATTCTGCAAAATGTGCTAGCGAACGAAATGCGGATTTTGGCACGCGTGCTTATAGATCCTCTTTTTTCTATTCTTTCCGCCCCCATACACGTATACGATTACGTATTCGACATACGAGATTTGCATCTTTGTTTCGAAACAGTTATTTTTACATTTCTTTCAATTATTTTCATGAAATTCTACAAAATCTGCTAATTCTCTTAATTTTGAACACCAGTGTATACATATATATATATATCCTATTTATATATATATATACATAGGATTTTTACATTTTGAGACGCCTTCCAACACTAGATGGCACCACTTGTTCTTTTGGTTAAAGGCCCATGCACGGAAAGCTCAAGCTAGATGGAGGAGTACAACCCACAAAGAAAGATAGTGTGATCTGATAGTTCTTTAATTGTATTATCAATAGTTCTATTTTAACTTAGTAAATGCTGTACAATAATATATGGTTTAATTAAATATTATCTTTTAAAATTCCGTTTTGTTATTGAATCCAGAAAAAAGATATATAAATATTACGTACATGTAATGGAATTAAAGCTTTTTAAAAGTTTCTTATTAGATTTTATTAATACCAGGTGTTGTTTTCAATAATTTCCAAGATAGCCGTGAGTTTGAGTTTCAATTGACGCATCGGATAAAAAAGTGGATTTTCCTTTTTATTTGGTAAGCAAGTTGTTTATTACGTATCGTGGTCTAAGAAGTTTACGCACTAAATGTTATTCCATTTGGCTTCTGCAATATAAAATTTAACTCGGTATTCAGTGCAACACCGCTCTTCTTTACAGATGTGTCGAGATACGAAGCATCATTGTTTACGTGTTGACCATGACAACCTATAGCTCGATGGCTTTTCATCCCTGTCATATATCGTATTATCAATAAGAGATGTATTTGTGTGTTTATTGCCTGCTTTCTCTGCAAAGAGTGACTATGTGATTTAATCATGTTTGGATGTATCTCAGAAAACTAAGTTTATATAGATACATATATATATATATATAAATGTGTTTGTGTGTTTCTGGGGATCTGCTCTCAAAAGAAGTTAAAGACGACCTAATCGGTAGTAAAGTTAAGGCGACGAACATGTGCTTTCACAAAGACGAACTTGGGAAAGAGCTACAAATTTATTTGGCTCCTAGGGGAAAAAAAGGAAAATTTAATAGCTGAACAATTGTACAATACTAAATTCCTGTTTTCTAAATATTATATATATATATATATATATATATATTCATAAATGACACATATTGGATAAAGGTATGCATCCCTCTAAGAGGTTTTTATAGTCAGGATAAGAATAGTTTGAGTGATAGTTGAAAAATATTACTTATTAATATTGTCCAGCTATGAAGAAAGGCCCTCCCGAGGCGGTGTGACTTACACAGCAAAAGAAAAGTAGGAACAAGAGAACGTTAAATAATGCATAAAGCTTATACAAGAGATATGGAAATAGAATAAATCCCGAAAAATTGTGTTTAATATCTAGATAAAAGAGTTAAGCTGAAACATAACAGCTTTTTATCTGAAGTTACTGTAATTTATCTTTAGAATTCGTAAAGTAGATTTATTTTTAAATTCTTAATAATAGCTGAAATATTTTCTAAACTTTTTGTCACCCGAAACACGAAATAAATTAAATCAATATATTATTTAATCATGTGTTACAGCTAATTAGATTTCAATTATCTTAGTTATTTTAAAAATTTAATCATTATAAAAATATTTAAGAAATAAGAATGAAATTGAGCATATACACAACAGAATTTATTTATTATACTTCTTTAAAATTTTAAACACCATTACTTGCTTATCCCCATTTCTTCAAAATTTTTATTCATGCTAGCATTGAAATGCCGAACAATAATCCTTATATTTTATATATCTTTTTATACATTAAATGGAATTTCGTGAAGAGAAACAAGCGGAAAAAAATGAAAATCAAAGTAACATTCTGAGAAATAATACAAAAAAAAATATGTTGAGTAATCCTGACACACTAGATTGTGTGACTGGAGCTTAAAAGACGAATGACATTTTTTTTCACCCAGTGTCTAATTTTGGGAACAAGACCACACTTCTTTCCATTATTTTTCTTCAAAACACTTGAGGGTACCTGAGGACGAATTTGAGAAAGACAAGTGTTTTCCCTTAGGGACCAGTGTTTCGAGTGGAGAAATGAGGCATGGCGTTACGAAACGGAAATCTTCGTTCACAATAAATCTTTTTTTTAAAGGAAGTAGACAATACTAAGTAGCAGTTTTATTCACTGCACCAAATAATGGGTTTCTCTAAAGTATACGTAGGATCAAAAGTACAGAAGAAAAACATTTTTTTTTCATCAGGTTTGATATTGAATGTATTTGATGTACTCTGTATATGAACCAGATTGGCACCAAATATGTTCTTATGATCCGATTAAGAATTAATATTATTATGATTAATTTTGATTTTGTTTGTAGGTAATAAAAACATATTCAAGAATAGAAAGTACGGGTATATTTATTAATAAATAATATAAATTATTAGCTTATAATTATTAGTTTTTCAAATGTACTTATGTAATTAGTTAACATTTCTTATATCTCTTGGATATCTGTAATATTTTATTGAACAAACCTAAAGAAAAAAAAATAAAAACGTTTCGTAAAAATTTCGTAAAAATGTTTCATAAGAATATTGAAAATTTTTTCATAAGAACTCATTATAACCTAATTATTTAAACCAAAATCATGAACTATGATCAATACCTTTTGAATGATTTTAATGATTAATAAAATATACGAGGCGTGGATATTAAGTAAAGAAAATGAAACTGTAAAACATTTTATTTTGATATATATATATTTTTCTTTTTATCACCTTCAACAAACACCTTTCCTTTATTCCTACAACGCTCTAAGCAACTCTTCCATTGTTCGAAACTAATCTGAAGGACTTCTTACAGCTCCTTTAGAGCACGTGCGGCTTTCTCTTTCACAGTTTCAATGGTCTTAAATCTTGTTCCTTTTAATACATAATTTAGCAAAGGAATATAATAAAAGTCTTATGACTGAAGATCGGGTAAATATGGCAGAAAGTAGAACACTGAAATGCTATACATGGCAAGAAACATCTTGAGAGTCAATGAGGAATGACTTGTCCTTTTACTTATTGGGTTCATTTTTTTTTTATTATTATTATTATTTTTTCACAATGTTCAGCTAGAACGTGAAAATAGTAAAGCAAATAAATAGTTCTACTTTCAGGAATCTATTGCACACAACCCCATGAATATTGAACAAGTTGCTCATTCGAGCTTTTTTTCTCTTGCTCAACAGATTTTCAGTAGCATTAACGTTAGAAAAACGGGCGACTTACATTCTAATAAATATACGGCACACACATATATATTCATATATATATATATATGAGATAGTAATAATTAGAATTATGAGCAGACTTTATTTCATACAAGTTATATAATAGTTTTAAATTTGTATGTATGGAAACAGATACTTACTAAAATTTTAATGCTAGTAAATTTCTCATAACCATTTTTTTTTCTTGAATATTTATCACATTTCCTGATTCTGAATATTCAGTTTGTAATACAAAAAAAATTAAATGTTATAATGTATTAGATTCAATTTCCTATTTCTCCATGAATACAAAATAGATACACTCAAGCATACTTCTGAACACGGAATATGATACTGATTTGACCTACGAATTTTATTCAAAATATATATTTACTCTAACATTTTTAAGTTATAATTTATTACTCAGAATAAAATACAGCATTAGAAAATTATTTTCGCTGCTCGTTATTTTTTACAGTAATGTTTTTTTATATAAAATTATAGTTGCTCAAACTATACAAGACAATTTTTAAATAAAATAAATATTTTTTATTGTTGTATGGTATGTACACATCTTCCACATGAATCTATTAAATGTACGTAAATAAATAACGTAAATTTATTTATTCGTAATTGTGTGTGTGTTCAAATCAACTTCTTATAAAATCTTGTATCAAATGGAAAAATAATTTCAAATAAATTTATGCTCTCTCTGCAATATTATAATAAGATATAGAGTAATAAGATATATGAAAAAGCATTGATGGATAGTGAATTATAGTATTCCTTAGTAAATTGTAAATATCATCTTTTTATCCGACAAAGCAAACAAATATACTAAACTGACTGTGATGAAGATATCTCCCTGGGTTAAGGAAAAAAAATATAAAATTCTGAAACAAATTTAGAATTATTATAAAATAACTATTACAACGAACATTTTTATTCTAAATTGCTTTAAATATTATAGATAATGTCTAGACGAGGTATGCCTGTAGGGAGAAGAAAATATTAGATGATCACTAAATACATACAATGAAAACAAATAATTCTCCCGATACGTGCATCTACGTTTATATTTGAAAATAAATGGTTAATTATTTGAACATGTAAATTCCAAAGTACTAGAACATGAAAACTATCGCTAATAAAGAAAGTTTCTAAATATGTGTATGATAAATATACATCAAGGGAGGAGAGAGAAATTTTTGTATCTAAATTATCTGGCATATGATTTCAGAAATAAATGTAGATTTATTTAATAAATTTAAGAATGAATGTACAGATGAAAAATATAAAAGGATAAATATTTGAAAAAAATATTAAATATTTGTGTCATCTATAAATAATTTCTAATTATGTCCATTACTTATTTAAAAATGATTGATTAACTGTTTAAAAACAGCATCGCACATAGAAGCAACATGAGGGATAGTGGAAATAGATCTCATTATTTTAAACCTCAGTCAAGTGATGAACATTGTATTGAGGCATTTGTTCCAAGCTATAAGGTGACTATGTCTAACCTATCTTTTACGTCTGTATTATTTCTTTCCTTTGCATGCTAATTTATATTAAAACCATTAAACCTTTTATCATATTGACTGCAGTGCCACTTTCATTTGGCTACCCTTTATGTAACACATGGATCAATAAGTTCCAAGACTAACCCAGAGATGGCACTCGTAGTAAACCAGTAACCAGGTCTTTTTAGAGTACTATCCTTTGCTTGAAACGTGTCAAAATTTTAAGTCGATCGGACCAGAAACAGCTGAGTTATCGAGGTTGGAGTAAAGTCGTTTTGTAGTTTGTTTAAAAAATGGAAAAAACCGAGTTTCGTGTTCTGATAAAACATTGTTTTTTAATGGGTAAAAACACCGTGCAACGAAACAATGGATTGAAAAATGTTACCCGGACTCTTGTCCATCAAAAGCAATGATTTATCGGTGGTTTGCCGAGTTTAAACGTGGTCGTACCGACACAAATGACGCGGAACGCTCGGGTAGACCTGTGGAAGCCGTTACACCGGAAAATGTGAGTGAAGTGACAAAAATTATAATGAAAGATCGTAAAGTGAAGCTCCGTGAGATTGCTGAGATGACACAGATATCATATGGAAGTGTATTTACTGAAAAAGGTTTTTTGAAGTGAAGTGAAAAAGGTTTTTTCCAAGTGGGTGCCGCGATTGCTTTCGATGGAACAAAAACAGCAACGAGTCGATGATTCAGAAAGCTGTTTATCGCTATTTACTCGCAACAAAAAAGATTTCTTGCGTCGTTACGTGACCATGGACGAAACATGGATACATCACTACACTCCAGAGTCGAAGCGGCAGTCATCTGAGTGGCGCACAGCTGGCGAAAGCCGTCCGAAGCGTCCGAAAACGCAGCAGTCAGCTGGCAAAGTCATGGCGTCAGTTTTTTGGGATACGCATGGCGTGATTTTCATTGACTACCTCGAAAAAGGTAAATCGATCAACAGTGATTATTATATTGACTTGCTGGTGCGTTTGAAGGAGGAAATCGCAAAAAAACGACCGCACAGTCTCGGGACTTATTGATCCATGTGTTATATATATATATATGTGTGTGTGTGTGTGAGAGAGAGAGAGAGAGAGAGAGAGAGTGGTAATCATCTTTATTTATTATAAACGCTTTTAATTTTACTTTATAATCTCTCTACTATTCACTACATTTTATTACAGTAATGCTAATTTTCATTAGCCAAGGTTTATTTCTAATTAGAGGCTCTCAAAGAAAATCATATCACTTAGAATCAAATAAGGTTAGTTTCAGGAACATACACTCAAGAGCCAAAACATTATGACCATCCCTACAATTTGCAATGAACTCGCCTGGAGGACGTGGAAGGCACGTGATCAGGTGGAAACTGTACTTAATTGCTGCTGGAGTGTCTGAAAAATCATTCTTTCACTTACTTCTGTGTGCGATGGGAAAGGCTGCGGATCTAAGCGGCTTTGATAGAGGGCAGATTGTTATGGCTCGAAGGCTCGGAACAAGTATTTCCGAAATTGCACGACTTGTGGGTTGTTCGCGATCTACAGTTGTCAGTACCTATGCAAAGTGGATGAATTAAGATGAAACCAGCAGTAGATGACATGGTGTTGGACGTCCACACGCTATCAAAGAAAAAGGTCGTCGGAGACTGTCTCGCATGGTGAAGCAAAACTGGAGCCAGACAGTGGCTCATCTTACAGCTCAATACAATGCAGGGCCAAGTAGAATAGTATCGAAGCACACTCTTCAGCGGACACTGTTGGATATGGGGCTACGCAGCAAACATCCCACTCGTGTGCCTTTGCTGACCAAGCGTCATCACCAACTGCGCGTGCGCTTGGCCCGGGAATATCGCGACTGGTCCATGGATCAGTGGGAGAGAGTTGTCTGGTCAGATGAATCACGGTTTGTCATTCATCACGCCGATGGTCGTGTCAGGATACGCCGTCTTCCATGCGAACAGTTGCTCCTTCAATGTTCAGTAGGTCATACACAGGCCGATGGTGGACGCTTTGGGATGTTTATGCTTTGGGGGACGTTCTCTTGAGCATCTCTGGGACCCGTGGTTGTGGTAGAGCAGACAATGAATGCTACAGGGTATCTGAACATCATTGCGGACAAGTTGCACCTTTACATGACCTCTGTTTTTCCAGCTGGAATTGTAATGTTCCAATAGGACAATGGCCCGTGTCACAAGGCTAAAATTGTGTTGGAGTGGTTCCAGGAACATGATGCTGAATTCCAGTTAATGTCTCGGCCGCCTAACTAACTGAATCTTAATCCGATAGAGCACATTTGGGATGTCATGGGACGGCAGCTCAGAGTTCAAAGACCACCAATTCGCAATATATCGGATTTGCGTGACCGTTGCTTAAACATCTGGTACAATCTGTCTCCGGTCATCTACCAAGGACTTGTGGCATCCATACCGAGGCGGGTTGAAGCTGTGTTGCGCGCCAAAGGTGGGCCAACTCGTTATTGACAGGTGGTCATAATGTTTTGGCTCTTGAGTGTATGTTGAGAACTCCGTTACAGAGCATAAAATATTCGAAGGAATAAATAAATGTTTCGGTAATCAGTAAATACTACCAGTAAAAATTAGCTTTTGAAAATATCAGCAAGTTAATGTAATAACAAACGGCTATTCCGTTGGCTAAAGGCCGTGGTTCACACTCCTGTTTCCTCTACAAATATAACATCTATATACTTTTAGGACCTTAAATCTAAAATACAATAACTTGTAAGGATATATTTAACCCCATGACACTATAGCCCAATAATTATGTAACAGATACATACGATTGTGCAACTGAAACTTCCTTTAAGCTTTTTTCTTCCTTAAAATAGTTTTAAGATGCTTTAAATAAGACATTCATATGTTTATGGAAATTTTCTTGGTGTTTTAAAATTTAAATGTATCATTAAAATTATAAATGTCAAATAACTAAAAATCTTTTAATAATTTAAATTCCTATATAAGTATAACCACCTCATATTTTCTTAAGTACTAATGTTATTCGAATAAATTTTATAATTCTTTTGTTTGAAATATATAAAACAAAGTGTCAAATTATTTTTCTCTCTCCCTACTAATCTATTTAAGACCTTTCATATGCAAATTAATTCAAAATATTATCGATTTGGATAAATTTGAGTTTTGAATCGAAGAAGAATCTTATAATAATTAATTAAATTTAGCTATCAGTAACAGAAAGATAATTCATTGTCTTCAAATAATTGTTTTCTTGCTGATAAGCATTTTGAATTTTAAAATGTTCCTGTTTTAAGATGAGAGTATAGTATTTTTTTTCCCTTCTTGAAAAGAAAATGAATTCATTTTAATTTAAAAGTCCATATTTTTAAAAGCTGTCAGCTTTTTTTCTAGAGTGAGAAAAGCTCATTTCTGTAACAACATTATTTTATTACCTTACGGACACTTAACCTTTTGAGTACGGCTGGCCGATCTACAGGCCAAAAGGAATATACCCTTAAAAGCCGGCGCAGACCGATGTAGCGGCCAAGCCGTGCTTTCCCCTGTAAACAGCTTTCGAATCAGCATGAGTCCTATTATAGCCCCGGAACATCATCTGCTTGACCGGTTTCTTTTGTATTCAGAAGGAAGGGGGGGTGGAGTTTCCTCTTTCACCCTTACCTAAAAATCCCTCTTTTTTCCTTCATACTCAAATTCTCACTAGCGGTGAGTGCATAGTTATTTTTGTAAGTGATTTTGTCATCTCGATTACTTAATCATTTCATTTTAAATTAATTTGATTTTTTTTTAAAAAAAATGCCTAAACGTAAAAGAGAACTTACCGCGGAAGAGATTCAGAATATTTTCGCTGATTTAGAGACGAAATTTTTGATGATTCTGATTCTGATTGTGAGTTAGAAAATGAGGAAGATGATTTAGATCAATCTTTAAATTTGAGTCGAGAGGTTGATGATGAGGTTGTCTCCGAAGAACAAAATAAAAAAAATCTGGAACGACCCACAAATAACCCATAAAGCGACAATTTTACCTTTTACAGGAAATAATGTGATAAAAGGAGCCGCTGTAATGAAATTATTGGATTAATATGTTGAACTTAAACAATATTTAAATATTTGGAAATAAATTTTTAATTTCTAGTTCCACTTTATTATTAAAAGGTTCCACTTTACTTTATTATTCAAATAATAATATATATAAATATTACTAAGAAATATATGTTACACAAAAATTTTATTTCCAAAGTTTATTCAAAAAAGGGTTATAACTTTAAGTGGTGATTTTTTTTTATGATTTTTATTTTATTTTTTTCATTCTAAAGAATATAATTACATATTTTCATTATGAATGATTTTTTACTAATACACGTATTGCTATGCATTTTGCAGATTTAACTCAGTTCTACATTTTTATTAACTTTTATACGTGTAAAACTACTTAAAATATATTTGTGGAGAATTTGAAGCAATTTTTGCATTCTGTTTTTGATGAAAATTTGTGCATAATTACACAATGTATTGCTGTACAGAAGCATATTTTTATTGTTATCTTAAGTTATGCTTATTGAAAAACAGTTTTTAAGAATTTTATATCGAAACATCAAAAAAAAAAACACTTTTTTTTAATCGTGTATAAACAACAAAAAAAGAAAAAATATTTGCAACAAAAAAAAATTACAAAAATATTTGCAACAAAAAAAATTACAAAAATATTTGTTATAGATTTTTAAAACTGTACATTGTAGTCTTCCGAATTTATAAAAGCAAGAAACTATTTCCGACATTTTTTTATTATGACAATTGATGTATAAAAGTTGAGTCTTCGAAACAAAAACTATTAATTCCGATATTTTTTCTTTCAAATTTGTAGGAGACGAATATTACAAATTCTTTAGCATAAGAAAAATTCCCCGATTTATACAAAAACCTTAGAAGCAAGAATAAAATTTTTGCTTTTGTTATATATTATACTTTAAAAGTTCTACAGTGTTGGATTTCCTGATTTTTCGAAACTTAAAAGAAGTTTTTTTTTAAAAAAAAAAATATAATAAGTTTCTTTAATAATAATAATTACGATAAAATTTGCAAAATGCTATAAAATATATTTGAAAAATAAATGTAATCAGAATCTAACAGATAGTTACATTGAAATAAAAAAAAATTGTTCGTTTTCTTTTTCTTTTTCTCGCCTATTTATTCATGAGTCACACTTTTTATGTACGATAGTACAAAGAAAGGAATGTTCGGGCGCGTTCTATGGCACCCGAACGTTTGAAACTCTGAATAGAGAATCAAATGGCTCTTGTAAATGAGCATGAAAAACAAGTTGTAAAAGCTTTCATATCGACAAAGAATGCTTCTCCCTCTTGATTATTGTTGATTCTTTCAGGTTTTGGTCATTATTGATTATCATATGCCTTTTTGGTGTAATAAAACTTAGAAATGCACATCTGCCTTCTTGTAAATCTTCAAGGTTGCTTTCATGTAGCCGGAAAACTATTCTTCCGTGGTTCTTCCTCTTATTGCCGTAATAAAGCTTTAGAAAGTGATTTCCTTTTCTGTTACACTGTCGGACATAGGATAAATAGAAACTATGCCGACGAACTTAAAAGAAGGCCTTCTACTTTGCGAACGTTATCGGGAAACTGAAAATAACCGTTCAGTGAACTGATATTGTGTTAGATTTTGAGAGATAATGTAAAAAGGACCCAGTCACTTAGGGGACTGTCCAGACGAAGTGGGGGGGAGGGAAAAAACGATATTTGAAGCTAAAGTTTTCCTTCGTTTTGAAGAAAGTAAAGAAAAATTGTTGTCAGTTTTTTCTAAACCGATTGAGGAGTCTGTGCGTTGAGAAGGAAAGGTTTTTGTAATTATTTTGAATGTTGATCGAAAGAATTGTCTTCGTAGGAATGTATTGGCTTTGGCTCTATCATATGCACAAAATCACACACAAAAATCAGTATATTATCGCACAAAAATCAGAGCAGTAATCTTAGAATTAAAACAATATTATGCAATTCTTTTGAAATTTTAAATAAAAAGTAAGGATTATCTAAAGGTTAAGAATATAACTTTTTGTACGAAAAGTGAAAAAAAGGTAAGAAGCTCCAGTATGTTGTCATTACTTGCAAAACAATTAAGTACAAATAAGAATCATATATTCCTTTTATATAAACAAGATTACCGAGATACATGAAGCTCCTCGGCAACTTAAAAATGTTTGCAGTCATAATATTTTGTCTTCCATATCAGCTTATTGTTTGCGTTTTACTAGAAGTATTCTAAAAATTCAAAGCATTTCCTCTTTTTTACTAATTGAAACATTTATTACTATTGGGAAAAAAATAAATTTAAATTTCTTATGTGCATTTAAAGAATTTATTTTTAGGAACACGTAGGTAAACTGATAAATTATTAATATTTCATTTACAAGTAGCATAAGGGACAAAGTAATAAGACGGACCTCATAATTTAAACAAGTAACGAGAACGATAGCCGAGCTAGAGCGTCCACTTCTAATTTCCACACCGCGGCAACGTAAGGATTTTGATTTAATGCGTATCAGCTCTGCTACATGTTGGAACACCTAATCGTCACCTTTTGTTTGACCTAACCGTCAAAACATGTGGAAACTACAATGTGGCACTATTTAACAAAGGCCAACATTTATAGCCTTAGGATACTCACATTTTAGAGCATAATGCGAAACACCTTTTTTTTAATGGTTTTGCTTTTTATTCATCTCATTTATTTGCCATAGTGAATATTTTATCATAATTTTCAGCATATATAGGAAGAATTAGATCAAAGAAAAATAAAGTTTTCATTTTTGAAAAATGCTTGTTAATAAAATTTAGACTTAATCTTAGGATTCATTCAATATTATAAATATTAATGTATCACAGTATAATGGATTATGGAACAATAAAAAATGACAATTATACATCAAATGTATCATTCCTTCATGGAAGATATATAAGAAAATTCTTAAGAGTGTTTAAATTTTTAAGATTTCTCTGGCATGTTCTAAAAGAGAAAAACAATTATAAATTAAGTAATAATGAAGTTTCCAAAAGAGCATAGTTTATTTATGATGATATGTCTATTGTTATACAAATGCTGTGAATACTTATAAGAGCTTTTAAACTTACTTCATTATCGATTTGAGAAAGTCTGAATTTTACATTATAACATCAAGAGACAGGATCAGCAATTTTGCTTTTTATTTTATTTTGTATTACTGATTATAATTACGTGCAATTTATGAAATATCATATTATTTTCTTCTTATTTCTAATTTGATTATTTTAAGTTTTAACACCAGGTGTGTATCAAATTCCTGCATTTAAAAGAATTAAAAATAAATTTAAAATATTTTATATCTATTTTAAAAAAAATTACTGAAAATCAAAATATAAATAAATTTTACTTGAATAATATCAATTAAATTTGGTTAGTTTATTGTGTATACCTTTGTCTACAATGAAATAAGCGTTTCATTTTTTTATGCAATGTTTTATATTATCATCATTGTTTTGTGCTATTTCTCTCAATGCTCTTAATAATATTGAAAAAGGAAATCTAGGTGAAAAGCAGCTTAAATTGTTAGGAAATAATTTCTTTTTTAAAAAAATAAAATAAATAAATTTCTCAAATTTTCTTGTACTGAAATTGTAATTGAGATCTCCAAGAAAATATGTTTCCCTAAGAAAGGGAGACTCTTTGTATTTAGGGACTTTCTAAGCCGCGAACATCCCCATTGACTGCGGACAGCAGCAATTATCTTGCTTCTTTTGTATGCCTATGTATGGTGCCATCCATGAGCGATAAAAAAGGGGGAAGTAAACATCGCCTAAGGCGCCGTCTTTAAGGGCCTTTTCCTCACAAAACCCGCCGTCTTCAAAAGGTTAATATACTCATATATATAATTAATTAGAAAATATTTCATTCTTATGAGCTTATATAAATTCAAGATTGAATCAAAAATGTAAAATTGTTCCTCAGAAAAATAACATTTTTTAACTAATATTTGATTATATCAATAAAATAATTGCATATTAAGAAGGGAATGTGAAAATGCAACATGATAAATACAAGGAATCTGATGCTCAACACTCAAATCACAAATTAATAACAACACAGTTCTTAAAGTTTTGTAACATGAATTAAAATAAGATAAAACAAGAAGTTTCAAGTCTATATTAAGCATTCATGCGCCATTATTAAAGAAAAACCCATTATTAAAAAAAGAATGAAATTGTAATAAACATGAAGCTTAGCTTGCTAAATCACTCATTTTGATTCACATTTCGTGTTTATCACAGTTTCAATTCGTATTATTTTCTAATAAGGAATCATTTCAATCCAACTGATTAGTTACGATGATTAATTTCAATCTACGCATTTGTCAACCTGACGTTATCCTCTACCTTTCTTCCATTTCCTTTCAAATATATCTTCCTTATATACAACTATATTTAATTCTATTCTCTACACTTCTTATCATCATCTAATTTATAAAGTAATGTTTCATTTTGTTCGGGAAGAAATTGTAATTTACCAAAAAGGCCCCAAGCTTTGTAAAGAAAAACTACGAATTCTCCAGCATTACACAATTTAATTGCGTGCTGCTAATTCACCAAGCTCAGTCATATATTCTATGATTTGTTTATATCTACTTCATCAGATAGATTACTAACATGTATTGCATTGTCAAAAAAATTGAAAACAATTCAAGCATTTTTTATTCAGTATTATCCTATTACATGGCACTGCTTGTCAAAAGCGGAAAGGGGATAAAAAAACACAACTTAATACATACCGGAGGCAACAGCAAAACAAAAGCAAAAAGAAAACAACCAGCGGTAGCTAAAAACTACCACTAATACGGGCCGACTGGTGCTTATAAGATGAATGACGTTCTTTCAGTGTCCAATTTCGGTACATGACCACACCTTCTTCCTTTCCTTTACCTCAAAATACCCACTACGTATCTCTTGACGTATTTGTCAAGGGCCAGTGCATCCCAGCGGTATTTCGTCTCAAGATTTCTTTCCCGGAAGAAAAATTGGAAATGATGCTGCTGCCGCGGGATGCCACGATCACTACAAGACTTAGTCCAAGGGGAGTACTTGATACACAGTCACATTTATTACGTTCGATGTAGTAAATAACGCATTCCACCGATAAAAGCATCGGATAAAAGTTGTTCCACGAAATTCTTCTTTCCATTAAACTCTATATTTATTATCAGTTATTATTATATCTATAAGAAAAAAGGGGCATTTTTTAGTAATGCGTGTTTTAATTAGCAGATTCGGTTTTGTTGTTATACTAACACATATATTAAGGGCATGTTACGGTCAATGCAATTAATCGATTATTAATTATACAAACCAAATGAACTCGTTAAAGTGAATAATTAACGAAATTTCATGTTGCAGGAACTGGTTTGTTTTATTAATAGTTTAATATAATAAACAGCTCATTTAATAATTTTCAAAGCAATCAATTTTAGATTGTCATTATTCATGTATAAGTTTTTCCCACGTTTAGCTCACCACTGTTTTTGTATATGTTGGTATTCGTGCTTGTTTTCTGTAATGAATAATGTATTTACCTTATAAATAACAGTGATAATTATTATAAAACAACTTTTTACAACTGAACAAAAATTTAATTGTGAATGAAACTGTCAATGAATATAATTTCATATACTTCATAATGCGTGATATTAAAATTACTTTAGATCTGGAGGGTATTAAGGAATTTTATGCTTAATTAATCTCCTTTACCAGGTTTCATTACTAATTATTTATCTTTAGTGATAAATATGATCAATAACCATTATTAATCATACTAAACAAAAGAGATTATTAGTATAGCCACTCACAATTAAAATACAGTAGTCAGAATTGATGGTTACGAAAACGGGAGTTAAGTGAACAGCGAGTTGAGTATTAAAATAAATTGAGTGATAACATAAATTACAATATTGATATTAATATTCATCTTCACGTTTACACAATTTAGACATTATTTTCAATTATTAAAACAATCATTTACACAAAAAATATCTTTAAATTTGACCAAAAAATGGTAAGCATTCATCTAAGCTCACTGACCACGAGGGTTTTTTAAACAAACTCTTACAGAACCGTATCCAAACTGAAACATGATGGTGAACTGATGATTCATATATCCAATCTAAGCATTAAAATCTAAAAACAGATTTTTAAAAGAGTATTAAAATGATCGACCTTCTCTTAACCCTGAAATTTCCAAGGATGCACCACTGAAATACAACTATTTATTCATCTCTCGCTTGGTCGCAAATTTATCTTTTCTTATTACAGTTACCGTTTAAAATTTATGATCATAGGAATCGTAACCCTTCCTTACCTCCCTCTCTTACGTCAGCCATTCAAAAGCATGGTTTTCCCCCACTCTTTTTTGTTTTCTTTTTGTTCCTCATTCACATTGCTTTACTGCCTTTTTACTTGGATAGCGATCTAATTATACAACCGTCATCTCGTTTTAAAAGTCATTGTCTTAAGAGTTTTGGGCTTTTTCTAAAGTTCTTGCTAAAATGATATTTTTCAAACTATGCTTTGTTGCTGCGTTCCTTCTAAGATAAGCATCGTATTTCGTTTAATGAACAACTTCGCTCCTCTTTTTGACTCAAGTCTGCTCGCCTATTTTTGAATGCTTTTTAAGTCTCCTCTCCCGCATATCTTTTAATGGTTTAATTCTTTTAGTTTTGATTTTGTAAAAGATTTCATTTCTATCTCTGCATTTCTTATTAGTTTGTTTTTAGGTGAGCAAGTACTATTTGATTTCTTCCTTTCTCGTGTTTTAATTTCTCTTAATCGGCGTATAAGTTGGCAATTGCAAATTGTAACTTGATTACCTATTTATTTCACGATATATAAAATAGAGCGGGGAAAAAAAGTATGAATATCTTCTCTTAATGGACAGTCCGGACGACATCTGAAAAATATTAATTTGAATCTCGCGAAGAAGAGAGGTACAGTTACACCGCGAGTTAAGTGTATTCACGAATTAACGGGGTTCGACTATATTAATAAAGCGGAGTATTATTAATACTTAATGGAAATTTTACTTCCTTCATAAGATATATGCATTTATTAATTCCGTTTCGCAAATTAGTATGAAGAATGTTTGTAACCCCGTTTATTGATTATTAAAGAAATTGTTGATACGTCAGAAGTGAATTGGACAAAAAGCAAGTGAATCTGCAATAATTTGTTCAATGAGTAAAAAATTATATTTTCTTAAAAAAATTATATACATGAGCCAATTTTATAAAGAGTATGCCCATTTTTGGAACAAAATCAGTTAATGGTAATTTTATTGAGATGCAGATAACTTCATTTTATATTCAATGCAAAGCGATATTTTCATCAATTAATCAAGTCAATTAAAATTTACGTTTTACATTGATTTAACTAAACAAACCATTATTATATCACAATAAAAATGAGCTAACATCCTAAAAAAACCTCTTATATGATTAATGTCATTATTTTATATTATGCATTTTTATATGGAGATTAATTTAAATTATAAGAAGACTTTTAAAAAATAGCTTATCTTCTTATATATATATTTAATTTGTAATTTTCTCACTCTCAAATCTAAGGAATGATGTTTCTTAGAGAATTAAACACTTATTCAATACCAATTTATTGCACTTTAAAAAAATATCTTAAACATGATTAGCTATATTAAGTTATAAATTTTAAGTAATGCTAAATTTTATAAACATGAAATATTAATAATCTATGAATCAACTTAATTAATGTATTTGGTAAACTTAAAATAAGACTGTTGTTAAATACGTCCTTAGAAAATAGAGATGCCAATATAACATCGAAAATGGTTCGTTTTTATTATATTGCGTGACCCTATGTAATTTACAGACTTAATAGCAGTCTACGTCTCAGTTACTAGTATTGAAGATTATGACACCTCTCGCACCTCAAAACCTCTTCGTCATAACTTTTACGGCCGATGAGATCATCCTCACCTTCTACGGAGCAGAATCACTTATTCCTTCGGAACATATACACCCACTGCAACCCATTGTTTCCATTGTTGTTTAGCTTAGTGTGACTCTAGATGGCATTTATTAAATTTATTAATATCAGCAAATGACTACCAAATCAACTTATGAATTAATGTCAAATTTATATCGGCTCCATTTACCTAATGGTAGCCCCAATGGTAACAACAATTTACCTAATTGATGTTATCTTGCTTCGATTACAAGTATTCTTTTTAGCCACCCTCGTATTTAAAAAGAGAAAATTATTTTCTTTTTTTTATCCTTAAAATACATATAAAAGCACCATTTTATTGGTATATATATATATATATACATACACACACACACACACACACACACATATATATATATATATATATATATATATATATATATACTCATGGTCAAAAAAAAATTAGCGCACCAAGAAATAATTGCAGGATCATATCGAAACTTGGCATGAAGGTACATGTCGGAGAGGTATGCAAATGATTAGAAATGCAGCGTGATTGCGCCTTACGTATAGGCAGTAGAGGGCATTTAACGTCGTCCTCCGTGGAGCATAAAACAGGTAACCAAAGCTTGTTTCTGTGTGCTGAATCGTTTACAAAGGAAGAGCTGAGGTAGATATGCCATTACGCCGGTTAAATATGAGATGCCATTACGCCGAAGATAATATGAGCAGTTATCGCAATTTGAGAGGGGGATAATCATCGGCATGATGGAAGTGGGTGGTCAGCTAGGCGCGTAGCTCATCAGTTAGGCCGCTCTTGTTGTGAGGACGTGTTGGGACTAGTGGATCTGAGAGATATCATTTACATGAAGATCAGGATCAGGATGCCCTCGACAGACCAGTCGTCTAGAAGACCGCCACATAGTAAGATATACAAGCGTACATCCAACTGCTTCATCGCCAGCCATCCAGGCACAGGTAGCACCTTCACTAGGGGCCCCTGTGCTTTCTCGAACCGTACGAAGGCGCCTGGCTGAAGGACATTTGGAATCGAGGCGCCCATTACGTGTGCTGCCCTTGACGTCCACCCATCGACGCCTCCGTTTGGAGTGGTGCCGCGCAAGAGGAAACTGGACTGCAGCGGAATAGAACCATATCGTCTTTTGCGACGAATCCAGATTCAATCTCAGCAGTGATGACAATCGTGTTCGTGTGTGGAGACCCCGTGGAGAAGCTTCAATCCTGCCTTTGCTTTACAGCGACACACCGCTCCCACAGCTGTTGTGATGGTATGAGGTGCCATTGCCTACAATACACAATCAGCCCTATAATTGATCTGTGGTACTATGACAGCCCTGCGGAATGTCCATGCCATCCTGCAACCACCTGTGTTGTCACTCATGCAACGGCTCCCAGGAGCCATTTTTCAACAAGACAATGCTCGGCCTCATACGGCAAGGGTATCACAAGACTGTCTTTGCACTGTTACTACCCTTCCCTAGTCTGCCCGATCACCAGATTTGTCTCCAATCGAGCATATCTGGGATCATTTGCGACTGTGAATTAAAATAAATGATCCTTTTTCTTTGATTTTCTTATCATTTATTTATATCAAAGTAGTCATTACGTATGTAAAATTTCGTTTCATTTTGATAACTCCTTCTTGGTTATCTAATTTGTTTTGTCCATGAGTGTATATGAATTCTGAAGAAAGTACATAATATACAAATTTTGAGCTGGGGTATTTGAAATAAATCTGGAATTCTTTCAATACTAATTGCAATTTTAATAAGTAATCTACATTTTACTTATTTCCACTCATATTTCTAAGAAAGCATTACGTTCATTATAAAATGCATCCGTAAATAATTTATGACCAAATAACTTAAGAAGCAAATGTGCCGGTTTTGTTTCTGTTATTGAAGATTTATTTGATGCCTCGGTGTAAAGAGCCTTTGATGCCTCGGTTCTATCGACGAAGTGCAAATAAACATTATTTATAAGAGTACTGGTAAGTCTGAAAGAGAAATTGATTGATCATTTACAGTGTTCTAAAACTGCCATTCACTATGCTATGATTAGAAAAGTTAATTGAATCCAAACCAAGCAATCCGAAAGAAAAATGATTTTCATAGTACGGGATATCACAAGCGGTTCGACCATGAACTAAAAGAGGTCACAAGTAAAATTTTGAAACGTTTGAGCAAAAGGCTTTTACATATCAATCTTTGGAAGTGTTAGATCTAAAGCAAAATTTATTAAAATAAAGAAAACACCAAAGTCAGCGGAACAGTATTAAGAAGAAAATATAAAATAGGATAAATATGCCATGTCATGGATTGATCAGAAGAAACAAATTATATTTTCTCATGAAAAGAAATTTAATTTCTGATATACACTATTGGCATGATTTGAGGAAGGAACCAAAAGAATATTTAAATTTCCTAATGGGAGGAAGATCATCAATTGTTTAAGAAGCCCTGAGTCTCAGAATGGATTGAGCGATTTGCAGCAGATTTCGGGACGTATGGACAATGCGGAGTTTCGAAATATGCTATATGATCATATATAAATGTTTGTATCTATAGTATATTATTCAAACTAGATATTTCAGCAAGACGACGCTTCTTGTTGCAGTTTTAAATCCACCTAGAAAATGTTTTAAAAGCAAAAGGTTATTGTTTTGCCATGACGAAGTAGAAATCATGATTTGAAAACACTTTGGGATTACACTGTGTCGCAAAATTTATGCTATTAATAAACAGTTTTCATCAGCCTTTTGACTGTAAGTAGTCTAAGTAAAAGAATGATGCAATATTTCAAAAACTGAACTTAATCTCCGGGTTATTTCAATGAAAATTATACTGTCAGACGTTATCAGGAGAAATGGAGTAATCTAACACTAATTTTCAAACAGTTTTTTTAGACAAGTTATCTTCCAATCTGTTGACTGGGATTTCTGACATTGATATATATATACAGGGGGTGGACAAAAATATGGAAACACCTTGTAAAATGCATGTTTGAAAAGAAAGATTGATTTTAATGAAATATGTAGGTGGCGCTGGCGTTTTTGACTACTAACGCCACCTGTACAACTTCGTAAATGTGCTAAATAGTTCAGTTGTTGTCGGAGTACTGTTATGTGAGGTTGTCATTGCATTATGTCAGAGTTAACAGACTTCGAACGTGGGAAAATTGTTGGAGCACGTATGGTAGGTGCTTCCGTAAGCAAGGTAGCCGAGGTGTTTAGTGTTTCAAGAGGTACTGTATCGAAGATTTATTCCGCATATTTGAAAAGCGGAAAAACATCATCTGCTAAATCACAGCGCGGACGAAAGTGTGTGCTGAGTGATCGTGACAGACGATCATTAAGGGCAATTGTGACGAAAAATAAGAAGACCACAGCTGCAAAAGTTACTGCTGAAATGAATGTTGTGTTTCAGAACCCTGTGAGTACCAAAACAATTAGAAAGGAGCTTCATAAACAGGGAATTTCTGGCCGTGCTGCAATTGAGAAGCCACTCATCAGTGATGCTAATGCCCGTAACAGGAAAAGGTGGTGTTTAAGTCATAAAGCCTGGGCTATAGGGCAGTGGAAGCGTGTAATATGGTCTGACGAGTCTTCTTTCACATTGTTTCCCACTTCTGGCCGAGTTTACGTCTGGAGAACGCCATCTCAAGCCTATAATACAGACTGCTTGTTGCCAAGAGTGAAACATGGCGGGGGTTCTGTTATGGTTTGGGCAGCCATATCGTGGTTCTCTGCTGGCCCCATGATAACTGTGTCAGGGCACATGACTGCCAAGACTTATGTGAACATTTTGGCAGATCAAGTTCATCCCATGGTACAAACTTTGTTCCCCGATGGTGATGGTGTCTTCCAAGACGACAAAGCCCCTGTTCACACAGCTCACATTGTCCAGGACTGGTTTTCTGAGCACGAGGAGGATTTGTCCCATCTCCCCTGGCCACCACAGTCACCAGACCTGAATATTATCGAACCTTTGTGGTCTACATTGGAACGGAAAGTGCGTTCTCGTTATCCACCGCCAACATCGTTATCTGAACTTGCCACCGTTTTGCAGGAAGAATGGTATAATATTCCCTTGGCACACATACAGGAACTGTATTCATCCATTCCGAGAAGACTGCAAGCTGTTTTGGATGCCAACGGGTTTCCTACACCATATTAAGCAAAGAAACATGTTTTTTAAAAGGTGTTTCCATATTTTTGTCCAACCCCTGTATATATAAGTTTCTTTTTGGAATCGATCAAGATGTATTAGAAGTGTTATTAATGCTCTTTCATAAATATGTAATTAAATGTTCTCAATATTCAGTAAATGTTGGAATATGAATAATTTTTAATCTAGAAATATTGGTATATGTATGTGAATAATTATTTAATCTATATAAGATATCATTACCAGCGCCATTACATTACTAAGAAGGATTTTAAGAAATTCTAGCGCATATGAAACTCATTTCTTTTGATGCAAGTAGTTTTATCATTACACATTAAATTTACAATCCTCATTCACTTTATTAGAATAGTTACAACCCCTTAGCATAACTACCTTTCTTATTTTCTCTACTGAAAACTACCCAAATTGCGCTTTGAGTGTCCATTATGTTTATATACAGAGACAGTGTTGCGGCATTCAAACACAATTCAAACGATATCGAGACGATTCTTAGAAATCCCTTTGTGGCCAATGTTTCCCTTCACTTCTCTCTGTCATTTCTCCATCTCCATTACGCATCTGAAGTAACCAATTGGAGGATGTTTGTTCAAAGGAACTAGTAAAAGGCGTTGTTCGCTAGGTAGTAATTTGCATCCGATTTTGAAATCTAATTTCAGGAAGATGAGAAAAGTTTGATACCGTGAAAGAATCTAAATTATTTAAGATTATTTTGTTCATAGGGCAATTGCAATGACTCCTTATTTTTGCTATTTTGGGCTGCAAACATTCCTTCAAAACTCAGTAATTGCTTTATAAAGCTGTTAGAGTATATGGGATTTTAAAATTCCTCCAGCATTTATACGATGCAACAAACTAATGCAGCTTACATACATTTCCATTTTACTTTATATACATACATACACATATATATATAACACATATATTAAATGAGCTGCATATTTTGAATGATTTCAGGGCAGATTTTAGTAGCAGTTTTGACAAGTGAAAGACTTATTTGAGTAAAATGTAGAATAATCAATTAATACTGTTCCAAATATACAGTGTGTGTGTGTGTGTGTGTGACAGAGAGAGAGAGAGGGGGGAGGGAGAGTTTGCGGAATAAAGTGAATGGATTTAGTTAGACTACTCTTATTAAATTTAATCGCTTCATTCAAAAAGGATAAATGATTTAAGACGGTACAAACAATTAAATAACATTAAAAATAAAAAAAGAGGGACAAACAAGGGGTTAGCCTTTTTCTTATAAGTTCATAATCTCTATCGCATACATCACTTCCGCTTTTGTTACTCATTGCTTTCTTTCTCACGTGATTGTTTAATGTTTTATTCACTTCGCTTCTCCCTCTTTGACGTGTTCACCACGTGGAGTGGGCTCGCTAGCAGTCAGCTGCCGTGTGTTGGTGCTTTTTTTAATTACTTCGCTTTCTTTTAAGTTGCTTGGTTCTTTCCAGTTTGTTTTGATTTTCCTGATTCTAAAGTCTTAAAATTTGTATTGTTTAATTATTTAAACAATTTTTTTTACCTAATTTATATAAATATTAATTTGTTTTTGAATTATTTCCTTAACTTACTTTCCATTTATTGTTTAGTTTTAGTTTTGATACTCTTAAGACTGTTATAATTTGTAATTTACACTGTTTAATCTTTTGTAAATAGAAGTTGGCTGTGTTTAAACTGACAGTGCTCAGAGTGTTTAGTATCAAGTTCTAAATGCAAAAAATACTGCAAGTGTAGTAGGCAGATTAAATCGGAAGGTGGAAGTAGAATTCTGAGATAAAATAAATTAGTTCTTAAAAGTCTTCATTAAGGGAACATGTGGTGCTGTGTAATTGAAAAGTGAGTTTTAGAAAGAGCCAAGTCAATAATGTAATATAATTACAGTGATAGCTCCTTTATATTAACATTGCATTGATAAAATCTCTTTATGTGCAATTTCATTTACTGAGTCCCAAAGAAAGCAGCAGCGCAAGAAGTTCTTTATTCAAGTTTTATATAATGTCTACATTTTGGTATGTATTTTATTTTTATATTTGGTATGTATTTTTCATTTGGTTTTATATAATGTCTACATCTAATCTTTGGTACATTGCAACTTTCTTGGGCTTTAAAAAGAACTTTGTGACATTTCGAAACAATTGGATTGAAAGTCATTTACAATAGCGTATCTTTGTTTAGTCGAGCGTGTTACATGTGAAATTCTTTTTACTGCAACCAGTAAAATCTTTAAGCTACTCTTGGAGCTTTCAGAAAGCGCAAAACTGAGTAAAATTAACAGTATTTTGCTAATTAATGATATAAAAGCAATGTGAAGTTTAAAAAAAACAGATATTTTGAAATTCTCTCTGGCAGAGGAGGAAAATCGTGCTATAGGATACAATTGAAGAATTTGTAACACCAATAGTTGATAAAGCACAAGAAAATATTTCTGCCTGCTCTAATGAATGATAACATAATACGGACTGTTAAGGTGATTTCTACGAACATTATACTTTTGCTGTACTGCAATACGTGGCTCTCATAAACATAAACTGTGGATATATTCAGCATGATTTCAATGTGCTAAATAAAAGGTAGGTTTATTTCAGCATTGATTCTACATTTTTTAAACCTCCCTTTTCATTACACAACGACAAATATTCCATTAACGATGAGTTTTAGAAATATTTTTGTCTTGGAATCCCTTTTCCTCCATCTAGTTTAATCTTCCTACTAAATTTGGTGCAATCTATTTGCAATTAGATCGCTCTACAGGACACTCTGAGCACTGTCAATTTTTATTTATTGCCCCCTCCCATATGTTATATTCAGTATTCTTTAAATCCTGTGTTCCCTTTTGTTATTTAATATTTTCTAAATTCTTTATGAATGTTAAAACAAATTTTTAAATACATTATATATATATATATATATATATACATGTGTGTATGTATATGTGAATGTTTGTGTGTATAGAATCCTAACTACAGATAGGGAGTACATGGCTCGTTTTTTTATGTTGTCTAGGGGTGTACTGGATTAAGTGAAGAGGCGAAAAAAAATGACCTTTAATAAAATAATATATTTATTAAGTATTTACAAAGTTAAAATAATACTGTTGGGCATATTACATGTGAAGGAACTATCACATTGTACGTCTTTCCATGTTGACCGCCCCCTTGACTCTCTGAACACTCGTGTGAGTCCCTTGGAATGAGATCACGAAGTAGAGGTCACGTCCGTGGTGGCCTCTTGCGTTGGAAGGAGTCTCGAAATGTATGCATACTACACCTCGACCAGTCCTGATCGTTGATGACCAAAGCGACATTTGGTAATGGCCTTACAATCTGATCGAACACAAGTTTACAGTTATATGTCTGTGAAATATAAACATTAGAGATAAAACTTCAGAAAGAATCAAAAAAGATTTGCTATTGAGTACATAATGCTGTCTGATTTTATCTACCCAGGGGAGAAGTATTTCATTAGATCACGAGAGGTGGTAGTTACATTTGGGCCTGCATGATCGCCTACTTTCTCTATCATATATCTATCTCTGGGCTTAATTTTAGCAACTCAGTATGGTCTAAAAAATTTAGGTATGAGTTTGAGCCTACACCAAATTGTGTACTACTAAACCTAATTGTGTACTAATTGTAATTGTGTACTACTAAACAAATTGTGTACTACTTTGGGACCGCTACTAAATCATCAATCTGGTACTGGCGAGCCTTTTTTTTTTCTTACTATGTGATCTATGGTTCTTAGACTGAATCTTTAAAATATTTCTTTTCGCATCTTCATGAATGATTTCCCTTTGATCTAGGTTTTCTTCTAGCTCCCCCATTAGTAGGTCTCTAATCTTTATGCCTTCTTTATTTCTCATCTGAACACCAGTTAGTATTTCAAACGGTGTCCACTTAGTACTACAACTCATAGTACTGTTTAGGATTCTTTGAAGCCGGTCCACCTATCGATACTATTTTGTTGCTTCATTGATTGATTACTTGGTCAACTCTTTGATGCGAGAGCGGTGAACTCTTTTAACTTGACCGTTACCTCGTGGAACTCCAGTGGTAATTTGTAAATGTTAAATTCCTTCTCCTGCACAATAGTCACAAAAGGTTTTCGATGTCAATGGAGATCCTCGATCGGTTATTATTCGTTTGAAATTACCAAATGTGCTTTGTGGTACTTTACGCCTTTTTATAGCTTCTTTTGCGGAAACAGTTTTAACTGGGTATAAACGGGTTAATTTTGTAAAATCATTAATTATCATCTGAATGTGCTGTTAGGTTTTATTAGTTGGTGGCAATAGGCCAATAAAATCGATATGATAAGTATTTAGAGATGACTTATCTTTAGGCATTGGATTTAGAAATATTTCCTTTTTACCTGACTTTCTATTGGATAGAATGCATTCAGATAATTAACTATTACATGTTCGGTAAGTTTTTGTTAAATCTGCAATAAGAAATTCTTGTTTGACCACTTTTTCAGTTTTGACCGTAGAGAAGTAACCTTTTTCACGAACTAGTTTAATTAATACAGTCTGCAAACCACTAGGGCAACTGTGAGTTCACGTCCGCTTATGAATTTGTACAGTATCCCATTTTTGTCGAAAAAATACTGTGATTCCTCGCCACCTAGGAGTGTCTTTAATGTGCTAATATTTTAATCTTTAGAAACATTAGAAATGCGAGCTAATTTACTACTTATACTATTAAAAAACTCACAAAGAAAAGTTAACGATTATCTAATACTTTTTTTCAAAAGTAATAAGAAACTAAGCAATTATCTGATGCAAGAACAAAAACACAGTTGAATTGATTGATTAATAATTGTAAATAAGCATCTCCTTGAACTCCAACTGTGTTGATATGAAGATATACTTCTCTAATTAAAAAACATAATCATAAATATAATTAAAGATTTTAAAAAAAAATAATTTTGCATTCTCTGTCGAGATCGAAACTGACGAAAAAGTGGTTTATTTACATTAGATTTTAAGAGCAAGTCCCTTTAGACATATACATTTTTTACTGAACAGAGAGTAATAACAGTCGGATTTCGACGCAGTTTGCTTTAAGGAGACTTAGTACCTTTGCACCTTCAAAAATTTGATGTTTCAAATTTATTTTCAAAAAACTGCGGGGAATGTTAAAAGCATTTTAAAGTGAACTGCGTCAAAATCAGATAATTTATATGCCCTGTGCAGTAAAAAAAAGTAATTGTTAAAAACTATTTTTTCCATTAAATGTAATGTAAACAAATCGCTTTTTCTCAGCTTCGTAATTTCCCACTTTCCCACAGGATTAAAAGAAGTTTTGCATGTAGAGTTTTATAATTTTACATGGATGATGTACTTATAGATCCTTATTCTGTGAACCTCAGTTTTGTTATTGGAGTGATCAGACTTTATTTTATAGCATGATAGATAAAAAAAAAAAAAGTTACTAGTTCCAAATTATATGACATATTTAATTTTTTAAATTTTTTTTAATGTAAGGTACATTTAAAATTTGTGGTTTGCAGAATAAATGTGTTATTTAGCTTTAATTTGGTATAAGAATGATGGTTCTACTGTACATTTTTTAAATCTTATCTTGTGGGTAACAGAAAAAAAGCTGATTTATTTTTTAAATTTTTGTTCGCTTATTTCATGTGGCTTAAGACAATATATTGATTTAATAGCAAAAACTGATCCAATACTTTACACTATATAGTTTGTTACACAAACTTGCAAGGTTTCATTTTAAAATGTGTAAAAATTGATGATATAGGATGAATCGAAAAAAGTGTGTCAAATTGTTCCACCTTTGATTTCGAAAGGTATTAAGTCCCCTTAAAATGCTCTTAACATTCCACACTATTTTCTGAAAATAAATTTTAAAAATTAAATTTTTGAAGGAGTGAAGGTTGTGACATTGGGCTATTCGCGGTTTCTATTCATTAACCTTGGGGACTTTTAATTGAGATTGATTGCTTTGGCTAAACAACCTTTGCCCAACCAGAAATGAAACGTGATACGTAAAGTTATTATGTAAAGCAGAAATGAAGTGAAGTGGTTAATTTAAGAAATATATAAACTCCGACTGGAAGTAGCAAGAGTGTCTGAAAGAGAGGCTGAAGGGGTAGAGAGGTTGAAAGAGAGAGGCAGTAGGAGAAGTGAAGCTGAAATGATAGATAAGAGGAAGGAGGGAATAGAGATTGGAATAGAGGGTTCAAGTAAAGATTGCTGCTAGAAGGATATTTCGTAGTGTTTTCAACAGTTGTTCCAGAGTCTGAGTTGCAGTCGAAGAAGGATTTGTGGTAAGAGGCTGTTAGATTACTATTGGTGGGTTGAACTAATGTATTAGAAAGCTCACCCTGGAGGGCATAGCCAGTTGTTGTCATAGTAAATATACGTTAATAAATTGTTTAAAGATTGTTCTGGTGACTCGTTGATTATTGTGTCGTAGTGTTTAATAATTGAATCTAGTGATGGCACAAGTCGAAGCCCGGGTCGAGCGCGCGTCACAAGGTGCCAAGTCCCCTTAACTAGTCTAGTGGGGTAGACCTGGGTACCTATGATGGTGTCACATGTGTCCAAGATGACAAACTTTCAATATTCCTTTGACCAGGTATCTTCAGTTCTAGCAGGAGTGGATAATTATTTCAAATTTCCCAGCTAATATTCAACTTCCTGCAAAAGAAAAAAAAAGTGAAAAGGGAGTCCTACAGAAGTTACAGGAAACTTTAAATAAAATAAAATCTATTATGAAACTGAAACTCCTGAAGAAATTTTTCTGAAATATTTCAACACAAAATCACTATATTTTCTAAGAAATGAAAAAAAAAACATTTTATCTCACAAATCCACTAAATCTAATCTTCGAAGAAAATGTGTAGTATACTTCTCTGATAAAAGTGCAGATGACAGAAAAATATGAGAAGAAACGAAAATTTGGAGCAAAAATTATGTCGGTTTATGCGTAGATTCTTGTATTGAAGCATATAGGTAAAACATGCTATTTGTTTATTAATTAAATATTACTTAACTATGATGACAATATTTAAAATTAGTGCTATATTTTGTCGAATAAGAAAACACATTTCCTGCATAATGTTCAAAAGACAAGTATAAATTAGCTACTTTATTCATAAACGCTTGTATTTTACCCTCATAATACTTTTGAGAGCCTTATGTTTCGAATCTAAATTATAAATAAAAATTGCCTGTGTTTTAAGTCAAAAATTTAAGAAATTACCTCAGGTTAGAGTGAAAATCAATATTACTATTTACATGGTAGTGATGATATTTCTTAAAACATGAAGGTGACACGAAACAAAATTCAAATTTACATGAAATGTAAAATATTTTCAGGCATACAATTCAATGGCATTTCACCGCATTTGATCAGAACAAAAATAATTATATCATTTACAGTCTCTATAAAAGAGAAGGCCGGAGGAAGTCGCTTTATGTTTGTGTGAAGGTAGTTTATGTTTCATATATGAAGGTGAAACCGTTATCAACACGTATCAGAATTAGAAAACAGAAAAATTAGGGTCTACAGTCGTTTATCATTCTCCTATATTGCTAATCGCATTGTTCACTTCCCCATATCTGTCAAGTTTATAAGAAATAGATGAATCTGGAAAGTCCACACAGATTGTAAAGGCAAAAACTCAGTGACCCACTAAAACCCTCAGTTTTAGGCCCACTAAAAC
>BMAW01021634.1:573752-591784 GCA_019974015.1 Nephila pilipes | reverse complement strand
TTATATGCCTACAAAAATTAGAGCTCTAAGTGCTGCCGAAAGCTCCTGCTCAGGTACTGAATTTTCTATGATGATTACTCCAAAGTACTTGACTTACAACTGATTTACTTACAAAGTATTTGACTTTTACTGATTACTTGTAAATATAACAATGTCTTCCTCCCATTCTATTGCATGTATGCAATAAACAACAAACTGCTTAAATATTCTTTTCTGTTACAACTTTTCTTACTAAATAACAATGTATAGATTACATAACTATGTACTTTTGAAAACATTATAATAACAAGTATATTCTCTAAGAAATTGAAAATATGATAATAAATTATCCGTGCAATAGAATGGTAAATAATAAATATCTGTACTTACATTACCTATTCTTTAGATATGGTTAACTACGAGCATAGCTAACATGCATTTATTATTGATTAAATTAAATTAGTTTAATTGAAAATATCCGATGTTTCACCTTTTGATGACTATTTCATTACTTCTAGCCAATTTATAAATTTGTAAGAGAGTAAATTAACGGTAATTTTAGGATTAGATTTCTGCTTGAAATGGTACTTCCTTTCCAAAAGAATAGTATATGAAGCACTCTGTAATCAATCTAGAGCTGATTACGTTTCCATCCCTTTCACCAGAGTAGTAATTACGTTGTGCACGGATTCTAGTGTGTTTGCCTAACCTCAAATAACTAATTTAGACAATGATAAATGTATTTCGATATTTGCTATTATAATAATTTAGTGAAATAATTAGTTTTTATTTATTTTAACAGGAAATATATAAATTAAGTACATTTATATTCAGTATTTTTATTCATTATTTTAAATTATATGTGAGCGCTTCTAGAATACGCACTAAGTTTGAACGTTTCATTTTCTCTGTCTGAAGTCTAGCATGTTAAATGATTATTAAAATAACACACACACACACATATATATATATATAGTTTAAAAATGTAATCCTCATAAGAAAATTTCTTTTATTAATTTCTATTAATACCTTTTATTACTATTTTAAAATTTTCTATTTTGAAGTTAAGAGAAAAAATAAATTTATATCTAAATATATGTATATATATATATATATATGGTGCTTTCGGTCCATTTTTCATTTTTTAAAGAAGTTACGTATAAGATAATTTTTGGCTCATTAAGTTTGTTAAATATTGTTTTTTCAATATATTTTTATAATATTTTAAGTAAATAACATTTTTATACATTATAAATCAATCAATCTACTTGTGAGATTTCATTTAAATCAACCAATAAATTTTTACTTTGGTGGTGAATTCTTTTATGAATAAGAGAAGTGACTCGCATTGATATTAAATTGTGTAGTGTTTTGTATGTTGTGTTTTTATAATAACAGTATTGTTCGATCAATTGTATAACAATATGTTCAAGGGTTTTTGGATTAGGTAATTAATTACTTTCTGCTATTGATACTATCTTCGTTAAAAAGTTTCAACATTCTATTTATGATAACGTCTAATTGGTTAATATTTTATATGACATTATATTTTAGATTGATTAAATCAGGGATTATTTTTTTGCTTAATTAATATTACTATTTATATTTAAGATTTTTTTGTCGGTTTTACAATATTTTAATTGGTCAGTTAAGTGTAAATCGTTATTTCGTACTAACATTGAAGATTTTTATCATGTTTAACTACTATTTTAGTGGTTTAATTTCTGCATTTTCTGCACGGCTAATCTCACTGCTGGAGTTTATAAATATGAAATAAAAAGGAAAAAGTCTAAATGTCTGCTGTTAACAGGAAATCTTATCATAATCTGAACAACCAATTAATCTTTATTTCATGAAAAGAAAATAATATTTATGACGCCAAAATGACTTTGACTGCTCTCACAAACGATTGCTTATCGGAGGTGCCTCAGTAAAATCGCGTGTAAAGCAGACTTGAAAGTTATAGAATTGGGTTCCAACTGTATTTATATGTTTCAAAGTCTTAGTTTGTGAATTTTTAGATCTTTCTGATCTATCAATCACTTTAAAAATTTAAATAAAAATTTCGGAAAAATGACTAGTGAGCTTAAGTTTCTTCGAAATGAGAAAAAAAAATTATAATATATTGCTTTTAAATACTTTCTTCTTGAATCAACGGAATAACCACAGTGTTAATGTTTTACTTTTAATACCACAATTTACATCATAATCTATTGAAAAAATTTAATCAAAGACATCTTCATGTTAAACAAATTTATAGAAGTTTTTATTTTAAACACGTTTAAAATATAAACCTTTTTTTTTCCATAATTAGCAGCAATCCATATGATTTAAAATTCAACACTTGGAGCTTCAAACTTTTGAAGAGCTATAAATACACAAACTTTAAAAGGGTTAAGTGAGCGTTAAAAATCCAGGAAGCTAGAAATGTGATCTAAATCCTTCTGTATTTATGTACAATGCCTTCACTGAGATTCAGCAAATCAGATGAAAGAGAAAAAAAAAAAAAAAAAAGGGAAAAAAAAAGGACATTTCTCTGGAAAGGGAAGATTGGTGGTCACGTGAATAGAAATAAATCCCTCATAAGCCGAATTCTCCTAAAAAGTTCTGTGGAACGGAAAAGAAAATGAGTAAAAATCCCAGGATTTAATTCACAGAAAAAGGCATTTTCAGAACTCGATTTTTTTTTTCGCCTCCAAAGTATTTTATATATCCCTTAAATCCCTGAGTATAAATAAAAAGTATATAAGATAAAAAGTACAAATAAAAGTGTGCTGTGTAAGAAGATGAGCTGTTCTTTTTTTTTTTTTCGGTCTGATTTGTTTCATTCACAGAAATAGCAGCTGTACGCGTTTTTAGTTGTGTTTGTTCAGCTTGAAAAATCGGAAAATAAAACTTTCTGATGTACTTTCTTTCCGAAAGTTTTGAAAAAGAAGAAATTAAATTGGTTGGTATTTATTTTAGAGGCAATAGGTACGTTTAATTTCACATTATTTTGACTTTTTAAACGAACATTATGAGATTTGAAAATTATCATAGCGCCATCTATTGACTATGAACGCAACGTATGTTTTAAAAATTTAAATTGCTTTGCGTGAAAAATTTGTGTTTTGAGTCTATATACATATTACTTCAGTGCGTCGAATATTAACGAAACTGTGGCCGATATTATTGCTTAGAAGGATTTGAATATTAAATTAAATAAGTGAAAAGAAAAAAAAGAAAACCAATAATTGCCGGAAAATTTTTATTTTAATATTTGTCATGCTGTTTCTAAATAACATTTTGAATTATAGTTAAATGAATGATAATAGAAGAAAATAATGCAAGTAAGATAAAATAAAACTGAAACATGTTTATAGAATATCATTATTTTGTTAATGCAATATTGCATTTCAATTGTTAATCTTCAAAAATGCTTATAAATTTATATTAAAAAAAATGATGTCTTAATAACATATACTAAGCAGATATTAATATTTATTAAAATTTTAACTAAAAATGTTGTTTTTAACATGTATATTGGTTTATAATTTCTTTATTTCTTTTTTATTCTGAAATTGTTCTTTATGATAAGGCACTAAGCATCTGTATCAATCTGTTAAGCACTTTTGCAGATATCATTCAAATATTTTTAATACAATATCCCTTTTCAATGTTTAATCTCCAGAAGTAGTTAAAAATTTATGCAATAAAAATATTTTCTTATAATAAGCAAGTATTAATCATTATTTAAAAAATAATAATTAAAAAGGAAGTTTGCAAAATGCTTACTGAATCGTAACGTTATTTATTTATTTTGAGGTGCTTTATAATCAGACACTAAGAAATTTCTATAAAAATATTATTTGTAAACTTTTATGTTATCACACGTACATGAATTCTCACATACCTAGCACATATAATTTATATTTTCTATACCATATAATGCTGGTCATTGATACACATAATGAATTTAATATTACCAGGAATGCAAATCATATGAAATGTAGAAGTATATTCAATTATAAATCTAAAAAATGAAGGGTAATGTACATTGTATGCATTAGGGCTTAATATAAATCAGTTGACTTAAGTGAAGATAAAGAATTATACCTTTTTTCGTATTACATTTAATTTTAACAGTCAGTATTTAAACTTCAATTAATAAATAAAAAATACCACACATATTTCGAAAAATAATTATTACATATCTCAAAATAAATTTTTAAATTATGCATATCATAAAATTTTAAATTTTATTTATCTTAACTACGCTTATTGTCGTTTCAGAGAAATTTAAAATTTTTGTAAACCCTGGTAATAATTAATCTACCAACAGTTTTGAAAATTTTCAAATCAGAGAAACTTTTTGTTTTAATTTCGCTCGCACACCTACTGTAAAAGTTATAATTGTAAGTCTTAAAAGTTGCAAAATCAGATAATGTTACTTTACATTTGTAAGGAAATATTTCAAAAGAGCTTTTATTTTATACTTAGTTACAATTATCACTCATCACCTTTAGTTTATACTTCAGTAACCAACTGTCTCATATAAACAATAAATGTATCTGATTTTATTATTGGCATAGGTATTTTACTCATTTACAACGCACATATATTATTAAAATATAAGACCAAACTTCATCAAAGAAAAATCAGCTTTTTTTGCCAAGTTTAAAGAATTCTTACTTTTTAAAACTAAAATCAATGGAAAACGTCTTTTCCCATGTAAGTGTATGAGTATTTATGAATTTACTTATAAGCAAAGGAAATCTCATTTATAAACGTTTTTACGTATGATACAGTCTGTCAGATTAAATTTGATCTAGTACAATTAAGGCGCGATTAATTTGCTCCCTCAATGGGGGAGAGCCTTTAAAGTACAAAACTCATATCTTTACATTAAACAATCATACAAACAGCAGTTAATAATCAATATCAGTATTTACATATGTCAGCCATGCACTTACATTTAGTTACATCTTGGATAAATCACATTGCATTTATAAATTTTTAAATATGTAGAGTAAATATAAACATAACTTGATATGATAAATATAATTTTGAAAAAAAAGAAAATGTATGTTCACTGAATTGGACATAGTATCATTTCGTAACATGGAAAATATTACTTTTAAAAAGTGTAATTTCAGAAAAGTGTAACAGATTCCAAAAAAATATATATGTATTGAGAAAAACACAAATTCAGATAGATCTTTCTATCTCGTGACTCGACTGCTTATTATTTTAAAATGAAATTTAAGAACATTCTATTTATCAAGTGCTCATAAATAATACATCTATGAATTTAGATCAGCGTCCGACAATTTATTACAGCAAAATCAAAAAATGCAAATTTTGAAGTATTTTAAAAAGTTTGTGTTACCTTAATCGTTAAAAATTCTCGTTTATTTACAAAATCATTATTTCATATGAATGTGTCATATTTAACAGTATTTGTCTTGTTATAACTTAAAATGTCTTTCTCCTTCTCAGATGGCACTGTATAGCGCACATAGAATTTTATTGGTCCTTAAAACTTTTATTAATAGAAATTAATTTTATTTTCAGATAAAAAAAAAATTATTCATATCTGTACTGTTTGTTCATATGGTCTGAGGTAAAACTTCAAAGGGATTTCTTTATTATCCTTCATATTTACAGAAAATAATTTTCTGCTTTTCTAAAAACTAAAATATTATTAACTTTTAGAACTATCATTGTCATTACATATTGGTTGGAACATTTAAGGTAGTTTTTGTATTGTATTCTATAATTTGCCTCTTCATAGATGTACATGTTTACGAGGTATATAACTAGTCTATAAATTAACATAAAAATTCAATGCAATGTTGACTCAACAAAAATGAGAAATCTAAATAAAATATGAACCATATATTTTTTTTTCATAATTTTGAAGTTAATTCAGAACATACTTTACGGATACATATGAATATTAATAATTTATATCAGATTTTCCCAAATCTATTTTTAAAATTGTATTTACACTCTCTATAGTTTCCATACTATTCAAAGTAAATTTTACTTTCCAGGCAAGTTCAAAAGTGTGTTATCAAATATTTATAACTAATTAGATAAATATCCATAGTGAGGCATTCTAAGAAAACTATTAGCGCGAACGTGAAAACAATTTAATAGAAATATTTTGAAAAGATTATTATTGTTTCAATTTTTTTACAATTTTAATTATTAAATGCTATCAATACTAGAAGAAACCAGCTTGAATTTAAACAAATTTTTAAGAAATATTTCTTTTACAGAATTTAAATACTTTGAATAACTTTTGCACAGTATAAAATTCAATAATTTTTCTCAATTTTTAAAATTACCAATTTAAGTTTCTGTGATAAATTAAACTGTCATCCTTTAAGATTTTAATTCAATTCATATTCGTTTCGAAACATTTATTTATTTATTTATTTTAAGAGGCTTTTGGTATTTGAGTATAATCAAATATATGCAGGAGATTTACATTTGAATTAAAAAAATATTAGCACTGATATTAAAGTATTTAGTAGAGTAATTTTGTTTCTCTCTAACGTGGGAACTAAACTTATGAAAATAACATTGACTGATTGTTTTTTGTGAGATATCGAGTAACAAAGGCTGCTCTTTAAATCATATACGAATATTCTTATTCAGTTGTATGCAGCGACATCAAATTTCATCTCAAGATGGTGGTGCCATCTGTGCAAAATACTTGAAAATAAAAATGAATTCTTAATTCATTAACAGGTGCCGATGTTGAAATATGAATAGAAATTTATAACATTAACTGTAGACATTGACGGTTCCTTTTTCAACATTATTGATGAAACTTCTTTTAACGAAGTATGCAATTAAAAATAATAATTTCTTTCCTACATTATTTTTTGACAAATGGAGGATATTAACTAATACATTTCCCATTTTATTAATATGATTTTTTTAATAAATCATAACAGCTATCAAATAAATATTTCTGAAAATGAGATTATAAAAATATTCATCGTGATTACTATATTCAAAAGTCTTTAGCAAAACTGTTGCTTGCACTTAGGAAACAGCACAATGGTAAAAGCTATAGTTGAAATAGATATCTTAGTTACAATTATTTGAAATTTAAAATTCATTTTATCATTTTTAATTTTTTTATAGTAGCATTAAAGAATTAACATGGCATACAACAGATATCATAGCATTTATGTTTTATTATTATTGTTATTCTAGATTCCCTCTTATATTTCCCTGTTATGGAATTTTGCATAGACTAAAATGAAATTAAAAATATTTTCCGTTTATTATAATGTAATATTTCTTATCCTATAGTTAAATTGTAAAATAATTTCTTGGGTAATAAAAGAAAAAAAAACAGTTCAAATGAACATGAAAAGCAATATTTTAAATATATCGCTCTCATTTCAATTTTATATTATCAAATTAGCAAAAACATGCTTTAGTCGCATTGATTAATGTATAAGCCAGTTCGCATAAATTAAATTAACTTTATAAACTAGTTAATTAAATGTAAAAGTAGAACTAATATTGATAAAAAGTACAAACAAGAAAGAAGCGGAGGAGAAAAATATTACACTATATATATATGTGTGTGTATGTGTATGCGCGCGTGACGTGTGTGTATATATTTATGAAATTTCTAATTTAATTAATATTTGATTTAATCAACTCAGGTTTGATACAAAATGCTTGAATAAGTTGCATAATAATAGAATTTTAAATCAGGCACTTTCATTCACGAGGTTGTTACAATGATGAGATTAGTATTATCAGATTTGTTTCTTATATTAAAAACAGAATGTAGCGGAAAAACCACTGTGTAATGGTTGTTATCATACATTATAACCATAAGAATTAATTTTTATGTTTAATTAAAATAGATTTCTAAATGTTAAGCAAAAATTATTGTAAATAATTTGCAGAATAAAAAGTCGGATAGATAACAATGATGGGTATAAGACAAAGTGGAAAATAAGATAGAAAAATTGAGATAAGGATTTTGAACAAAGAATACAGTAAGATAGAAAAATTGAGATAAGGATTTTGAACAAAGAATACAATAAGAAAAAAAAATCTTAAGTTTAACGATAATTTTGAGAAATAGTTTAATATTAAAAGTGTTACCTTTAATTTTGCATTAAAAGAAGAGAAATTTATTTACAAGCCATTTATATCACGATAGTAAATTTGAAAGTATGTGTGTTCAGTTAATTAAGCATATAATAAACTATTGTTCTAAGAATAAAATGCGTAAGAATATAATTTCGAGTTGAAAAATAAAATATTGTACAACTAAATTTATGAGAAAATCATTTGATAAGATGCAGATTTAAGAGTTTCTTAATAATTATGAAAAAATAATCCCTTTTTAAAATCTTAACAATAAAAAAGCTTTTAAATAGTTTTTAAAATTAGTAAATTAAAAGTATTACTTTTTTTTTTTATTTTGCATTAAAATGTAGACATTTATTAAAGACCACTTATTTCATGATTAATAAACTTGAGAGTATGTGTATTCATTCAATTAGTTAACTAATGAATCATTTGTTCCATAAGTTCAATGTGAAAGATTATAAATTCGAAATGCAACAGAAGAATATTGTACAACTAAGTTTATGAATAAATCTTTTTATAAAATTAAATTAAAAAAATCATCTTTATAAATATAAAAAAACTAATCATTATATAAAATCTCAACATTAAAAAAAACTTTTAAATATAATGAAAATAAAGCGTGAAATTCTTTTTAATTACAATGAAAAATTAGATTTAAAAAATGATGATATTTGTATGCGTAAAGTTTACGAAAAGAAAATCATTAAGGAATATCAACAAGTAATTGTAGATAATTTGGGTATATTTGAGGATAAATAAAATAATTTTTAGGTTAAGAAACAAATTAACTTAGTTATTGATAATTTTATAACTAAATAAGCAATTAACTATGATTTTCCATTAGAAGCTTTTGAACAGATTAAAGTATGTATTAATTATTGTATTAATCAATTTGCCTATTGGAAAATTAGATATGATTATTAAAGAGGATATTTACTTGAATGACTTAATAACTACTATTACTAATCTCCTTCACAGATTTATTATTATTTATGTTGGTAAAGTAATTAATATTTATACTATTAGTTATAAAAAAATTCATTTTAACTTTAATTGTCAAAAGTCTTGAAACTAGTAATTATTTTAGAGTTGTATGTGTGTGAGAAAGAGAGAGAAAGCAATAATCACAAAGAAATATCAAAAAGTATTATTACATTTTGTAAGGAAATTGTGTTACTATCAATAATGTAAATATACCTAATATTTTTATCACCAAAATTTCATAGAAACCTTATAAAATTTAGAACAGTAATAATAGTATGAATGCATATAATATTTTTGTTGGTAAACATTCAAAAAATTTACGAACTATTAAAGATAAGTAGATAATCAATGCCATTATTAAAAATAGAGCAGATATAGTCAAATTTGTTAGTAATAAATAGATTTATGCGGTTTATTGTTATGACTTTGAAGATCTTTTTGATTCTATTGAGAAAGATAATCTTATTTTAAAATGTTCTAAAACAGGTGTAAAAGAAATTTAACATTGATAAACTTATTGCATAACTTTTCTTTATTTCTTAGTTATGTTAGTCATAAAAGAAAATTACACATTTGTATTATTAATAACATTTATAAAATGAAGTAGTGATGCTACAGTAACTAACTGTTTAGCCAATATTTATTTACATTTTTAAAAAAGATAGTGATTTTTCATTTTCATAGTTTTAAAAAGTTAAAATATATCAATGTTATTACTTTATTTCAAATTAATAACAATAAAAAGTTAAAACATTTATATCTTTTTTTCATAGCATTTAAATTTATTGGAAGCTATTATTAATATTAATAAAACTTTATATTTAGATTCCTTTTTTAAATTAGAAGTTATTAAGAATAAGTGTAATACATATGATCAAAAGGACCCTTTTCACTTTCAGAATTAAATTTTTTTTTTTATTTATGGGTTCTTTAAGTCTGAATAATTTTAGAAATATAACTTATGAATAAATATAGTGTAATATCATACTTTTTTACAAAGATACTAGATATATTCATTAAAATGATCAATTTCATAAAAACTTAATTTATTGTAAAATTTTCTTTGAATTTTACTAAGAATAATTTAAAATATGATAGTTTTAACGTTTTACATTTTCTTGTACTTGGTTTACTTCTATTGCTTATTTTCGTATTTTTTTTATTATTATTATTATCTTTCAATTTGGTTCTTTTCTTTTTTTATTTGCTTTTAATTATAATTATCTTTTTTTCCTCCTTTTTCTGGTTTAAGTCCTTTAAAATTTTGTTCTATTAATTATTTTTCTCTATGATACAGATTATTGTAAAATTTCCGATTTCAACAAAGTGGGAAAACTTTGACATGTTAGTGTTTAATACATACTTTGTCGTTGCAAGGAATTTGTCTCAAGTAAGTTCTTAAAGTCATTGATTTTTGGATTATTCTTTCCCTGTTTGCTCTATAATGTTTTGGCATTTATATTCATATATATAAATATATATAAATCATGGACAAAAAAATTAACGCACCAAGAAGAAGTCATCAAAATGAAACGAAATTTTACATACGTAATGACTACTTTGATATAAGTAAATGATTAGAAATTCAAAGCAAAAGTAGCATTTATTTCAGAGAAAAAGGAAAAAGAACGAATAATTTAATACCCTATTGAATCCATGCAGCGCAAATGCAGGACGCGATACGATCGGGCATTGAGGCATACAAATTCTGTATGATGACTTGAGACAATTCGTTCCTTATTTGCTGTAACCTTGCCTCTAGTTCGTTCAAACTCGTGGGATGCCCAACTCACCGCCCAAATGATGCCAGACATGCTCGATTGGAAACAAATCTGGGGATCGGACAGGCCAAGGAAGGGTAGTAACAGTGCGGAGTTAGTCTTATGACACCCTTACCGTTTGAGGCCGAGCATTGTCTTATTAAAAAAAATGATCCTGGGAGCCGTTACATGAGTGGCAACACATGTGGTTGCAGGATGTCATGGACATACCGCTGAGCTGTCATGGTGTCATGGATCAATACTAGGGGTGACCATTGTATTGTAGGCAATGGCAACCCATACCATCACACCAGCTGTGGGAGTGGTGTGTCGCTGTAAAGCAAAGGCAGGATTGAGGCGTTCACCACGGGGTCTCCACACACGAATACGATTGTCATCACTGCCGAGATTGAATCTAAATTCGTCGCTAAAGACGACCAGGTTCCATTCCGCTGCAGTCCAGTTTCCTCGTGCGCGCACCACTCCAAACGGAGCTGTTGATTGGTGGGCGTCAAGGGCATCACACGTAATGGGCTGCGCGATCCCAAATGCCCTTCAGCCAGGCGCCTTCGTACGGTTCGAGACGACATAGGGGCTCCTAGTGAAGGTGCTACCTGTGCCTGGATGGCGGCCGATGAAGCAGTTGGCAGTACGTGTGCATTTCTTACGATGTGGCGGTCTTCTAGACGACTGGTCTGTGGAGGGCATCCTGAGCCTGATCTTCGTGTAAATGACATCTCTCGGATCCACTGGACCCAACACCTCCTCACAACACAATCACAGCAGCATAATTGACGAGCTACTCGCCTAGCTGACCAGCCAGCTTCCATCATGCCGATGGTTCTCCCCCTCTCAGACTGCGACAGCTGCTCATATTGTCTTCGAAAATGGTGTAATGGCATGTCTACCTCAGCTCTTCCTTTGTAAACGATTCAGCACACTCAAACAAGTTTTGGTTACCTGTTTGATACTCCACGGATAACGACGTTAAACACCCTGTATCGGCTATACGTAATGTACGATCATGCTGTATTTCTAATCATTTGCATATCTCTCCAACATGTACCTTCATGCCAAGTTTCGTTACGATCCCGCAATTATTTCTTGGTGCGCTAATTTTTTTTTGTCCATGAGTGTATATGGATACCTTATTTTATTGCTATCTTTTCATTTGATTTTGTTTGAACTTTATGGAATTTCCATATTTCTGATTTCTGCATGACATTTTTTCCGTAGAGAATGTTAGGTCTGAAAAGCATTATAAACTTTCTAATCTGCCATCAGAATTTATAAATGTTACATTTAATTTTGTTCTTTAATTTATTTTTCTTCTGTTTTATCCCTGTTCTTTATACCTTTATTTGTCTTTTCCCCCTTATCATGAAAATATGTATTTTCCCCTTCCTTATTTGATTAATGGGACAGTTATCTTTTTTTCTAGTTTTTTCCAATTAAAATATTAATTATTTCCTTATTTTTTTCAAGGATCTAATACATTTATAAATAGATTTACACTGTAATTTTAAGGAATCCTATTTAGCTTTATTTCTTGATTCTAATTATTTTTAATTTTTTAATTTATTTTGTTACAATAAAGAAATATTTTTATTATATATATATATATATATATATCTGTGTGCGTGTGTGTCTGTGGGTGGGTGGGTGTCTATGGGTGTGTAACGATAACTTTCAAGCGGGTATAAACATTGCATTAGAATTCTATGACTATAACTCTAAGTATCACAGAACGAATTCTGATTAAATTCTATTTATTCTTGGATTTGGAAACAAATTTGTAAACAGTTTGAGATCATTAGCTCAGTGTTGACCCTCATGGTGGAAGCGAAAAATATACAAGTTTACCTTGCTTCAAATTTATATGGAGGGATTTATTTAGCTTGCAAGGTTATACGATAAAGGTATTTTAAGGGACTTTGATAGCGTCTTTAAGCTTCGTAGGAATTATTCCCTAAAGGTCTTCGAGCATCATTCGGCAGATTTTATGACGTTGATTCAGCAGGTTTTATGAGCGCGTGATTGCACAAATTAAAAGACATTTAAGGATTTTATCAGAAAATAAAAGTGAACTTACTTTTGAGATAAAGAATGGTAAAAATTGGATAAAGTTGAATTATTTTTAGGTAAGATCATTCTATTTCTCTCTGTACTTATATAACTTGAAAAGAGACGTTATGATCAGTATTTTGAGCTTTACTAATGACGTGATACATCATTTCAATCGTCTCAATTTATTTTTAAAATTTGATAATATTCCGCTTTTTAAAAATAATTTTCCGAAATGAATTTCCGTATCTATTTTAGAGTAATACTTATTATATTCTTCCAATTTCAATATATCATGAACTTTATTATTTTATCATTAAAACATTTTTTTTTTCCTTTTTGAAAGTATAATATTTTTAAAAATGGTTTTAAAAATAGATTAAATATTAGTCATTATTTTTTATACAATATTACAATATTTCAACATCAATAAAATTGAAAAATTCCAAAGAAAGTCATCTTAATTCCAAAATATGCTGCAAAATGACTTTCTAAACAGTTGAGGATCAAAAGTGATTAAAAAGTAATAAAATTTTTATTAATACTTAATAAAGTACCTTAAATATATTTAAGCATAATTTAATTTGTTAATTTTTACAAAGAAAATATCTTAAATTAAAATGGAAAGTTACAGAAAAGTATAACTGTAACAAATTAGTTGATTAAAATAATTCAAATTTATCAAATTGTTTCAAATTTATATTCATAGAAAAAGTAATCAATTCATCTATTTTGATTTTGTACTATTTAGAAATTATTTTATGCTCATTCTCACAATTAAATTTAAACGACGAAAAATAGGTGAGTCAATGTTTAGTAGATAAACTATATTTGTATGGGTTTTTTTTAAAAAAAATAAATATTTAATTTTATCTGAAATCATTTAAAGAAAATTTCTGTGTATTTTGAACTGTTTAAAAGTAAGTTAATCAGTTACGACTCTTTAGAAAATGAAATCACTTTGTCAATGGAGTCAAAGGAATTGGTTGTCACATTTCATATATTTCTTTAAACAATTAATACTTATTCTGCTTTCAATTCAAACCACTTTAAATGTTTCGTTAAAAAACGTTAAACTTTCAAAGAAATCTGAATGAATTCTTAAGAGAACTGTTTATAAAAGCTTGAACATTTAATATTTGTCAAGAAAATTCTGTATATGATTTTTAAACAATTAAGATATACTTAAATTTTATTTTTTTCTCAATTCTGATACAATTTCATAAATTTATTTATTTATTTTTTTTTTTTAAATACTTATATTATTTTAAAAAAATTCCACAATTATAGAAAGATTTCTTGTGTGAAAGTTCATGACCAAAATAATTTTCAATACTATTCAGAATTTTATGTTTATACTGAAATGAAAATATTAAAAACATTTTACAAACTCATGACAAAAAAGTAGTAAGTTTCTACGTATAATTAATTATTTAATATATATACATATATATATATATATATATATATATATATATATATATATATATATATATATTTGAGTCATTTAATTTATAAATAAAAGTGTTTTAAGAAAATAATAAAATCATAGAGAATATATGTTATGAAAAAGTTTTATTCAAATATTAATTTTAAAGTTTAAAATTAAATTTTTTTTTCTTCAATAACTATCTGTATGTAACTTACCATATCTCCTTAATTATATTTTATGATATACAAAATAATTACTTTAATAACATCAATCATAGTTACGTTTTTGAAATATATCTCAAGAAATTTTTTTTCATCAAAAATACTGTGACTAATTTCAATTACCTTTTTGTATTTTTCTGAGTTCATATCATACTCAATCATGTTTCTAGTTCATTTTTGTAAATATCTTACTTAAGACTTTCTATTAGTTCAAATAATTATATTTTAGTATATAGTGAGCTTTTTTCAAGACATCATTGAAATATCTTAAATTAATATGTATTATCTACCTAAGAAATTACAGGGAATTTTATTCGAAATCCCAATCTACGTCAATAATATAATAACTGATATATTTCTAAATGTTTTTTCAATTCATCCGGTAATTTGTAATACCGGAAAAGTTTTATTTTTTAGTAAGTTAACTGCTTTTATCCACTTCATTATTGAAAATCTTCCTTCTAAGAAGCCAATGACATGCTCGCTCTCACAGACCATCCAGTACAGATCAACGTTAACAGTCTTTTTTTTTTTTTCCAAATTTCAAGTAAATTCCCCCTTTTTTTTATTTCTAAATGCAATCATTAAAAAATAATTTTTTTCTTCAAAATCTTACTCATGAGCAAGATATGGGTTGCATCAATGCTCCAATAGCTTATAAAGATACTGAAATTAAGAGCTTAAAAGCTCATTTCCTCCAGAGAAACTTTCAACTTATATTCATAATGCTTACAATTTTTAATTAATTTATTTTGAATACAATTTTTTTCCAAGATTAATTGTGTTGGTAGCATTAATATTGCAAAATTGTTTTGTTTGCCGGGTAAAAACATTTGAATAAATCATAATATTGCACACAAAAATAATAAAGTCTCATTTATCATTTAATTGAAAAATAATTCATAGGATTTTATATATGCTATTGATTCTGAGTACTTTTTTTTTTATTTTTCAAAAAAAAAGCAATACCACACTATAAAAAAAGTAATCGAAACATAAGAAATTTAAACTATCCATGATTACATAGATCTCGGTATTACCCGATTTGATCATGCAAATGCAGTATTTCTTTATATGTGTACAAATTTTTCATAAATTTGCTGCATTACATTTGCAATATTAATGATAGAAAAAGTATTGTTGTCTTATCCAAACGGGCAATGCATACATTCATGTCAAATTTCAAAGGCAAAAAATAAAGTTGAAGGCAGAGGACACTATATATCGAAGATAAATCGCTTCAGAATCTTTCGCTTTCTCAAATTGATCTCTTTGGGAAAAAGTAGCACAGCCTAAGATTCGTTCTCTCTGCAGATAGTGTTATTTTTCCAAAAAATAAATAAATAAATACATAAATAAACGCTAGAGGATTTATTCTAGGAATTTTGTGTCAATTTACATGAGTAATCTCTTTGGAGTACAAGATCATTACTTGGTATTCGAACCAAAGTACATTTTCAAAAATGCTCCTTTGAAATAAGAGATCAGTAAAAAGGATGAACAAGGTGAATGCGTTTGTAACTTTGTATATTTCTTACTGCCAAATTCTACATTTGTAGTTGTGGTGTTTCAAGAGAAGGAAACATGTGTCATGTTTGGGAAAATGTTCTTCAATGTGGCACCCTGAAATTTGAAAGAGCGGCCACACGCATAAAATATAAAACGCTTTGACTTATGATAAAAGGCAATTCTCTGGGAGTTACTTTAAAGCCCCACTCAAAATGAACACCTCTTTTCTCCATTTTTGGAATTGCACTTTTCTTTTTTCCTTTGTGAAAATTGTCAAGTAAGTTTTGAAACGAATGTAACTTTTTCTTAAACTCGTGCTTTAAATAAACTATGAATTGAGAGTTTTGTGCGACACATAGACACTTCAGAGTTTACTGTTTGGTTATTAAGTGATTTAGTTTTTAATGATAATAATTATACTATCAGGACTGATGGAAATTCGAAGCATTTTTTTGCTAAATTGAAATCAAAAAATAAATTTATCGTCTGTTCCATAGATATGTAGAGTTGAGGTATTCAACTCATTTCTATCCACGTGTCATTTTCATACAAATAAAAAACATGAGTGACCGCATTATATATAGACATAAGGAGTTATTTTTTCTTCCCTAATTATACTTTGTAGTAAGTGTACTGTTAACTGTGATTTGTAATATAGTACTGATGCACATAGTACATTTTATAACATAGTACTTTTGTACATCTTATGTACATAGTTATTTTTGTAGCATTGGATTTATATACATTGTCATGTATTAAGTAGTACTTATGGTACATTAATAGCAGTCTTAAATATCAAGCAAATTGTTTTAGCTTTTATGTAATAGCAAACATACAATAGTTCTAACTTATCTCAGATGTACCAAATTCGTCAACATTTCTACCACGATGTAGTTTAGATAAAGGCACATTGAATGCAAGGCTTTAAAATATGTAACTTATCATTAACACAAAAGAATAAATATTGTAATAAAAGTCACTATATTGTCTTAGAAATATTATCTTATGTGACATTGGATAACTTCCCAAATCAATTAATATTTTTTTGCTTTGTCTTTTGTTGTTCTCTGAAAGCAGATTATTTAATATTCGGTACATCAAGTAATGCAACAGAAAACTAATAGCGTTGTAGGTATTACTTTATAAATGGCTGCTAAAATATCCCCTGCAATTAATGAGGAAATATTGCTTAAATTAAATACATTTGATGATAGTTCAACTGTGAAAGTACAATAAGAAATTTCTAAAAGTAAGCTAAGACATTTTTAATGCATTTTTGTTACAAATGGTAATGTTGGTTAGGCCTCAAAAATATTTGTTGTGAGCTGCATACTGCTAGTGGGTCGCGAGTTAGACATGTTTGATGTCTAGTACATTTAGGTAGTTTAAAATATCTGGATAGCAGCAGCTGTCAGATGAAGTACTCGTATATCAGGTTCGTAAAGAAATTCCTGCTGGGATAAATAAACTTAAGAGTTTGTGACATATTTAAAACGTTTAGCAAAATGTTTGAGCAGTTATAAACATGCTGATGTTACTGCAGTAACAGGGACAATTTCTGCAAATTATTTTAATCCTTGTGTTGTCAGACTGAATTTTTATGCCATTTTATTGATTTATTTTGAATCTTGCAGTTGGGAATGTTATTGATGCCGGGAGAGTAAGGTCAGTACCTAGGCCTCTCTATAACAGTTCGCTGATAACCCATGACGTATGCAACTGTCAGTGTGATGGCAAGTGAACTTTTATACATATTTTTCGTGTTACATCATTTAGCAAATCTGCGCATTCATCACCGTCTAAGTATACATGTCCAGAGATCAAATGAAGGTCAAAAATTATTCATTCATTGTAGAGATGTTTAAGTGGATCACACTTGTTCCAAGTAATGTTATAATTACAAAAGTTTCATAAAAAGAAACCCATATATATATATATATATATATATATATATATATATATATATAT
>BMAW01021634.1:560910-573742 GCA_019974015.1 Nephila pilipes | reverse complement strand
TATATATATATATATATATATATATATATATATATATATATATATATTTGTGTGTGTGTGTGTGTGTGTAAGTATGTATGAAAAAATATAATTATATTCATTTATATATATGAATATGCATAGTATATATATGCGTGTGTGTGTTAGTATGTAAGAATATATATTTATGTGTATATATATATATATGTATATATATAAACGTATGCGTGCTTACGAGCGAATGCGTGTGTGTATAAATTACCGAAGGTTGATTTAAGACTCTTAAATGTTGTATGTTAATTTTTTGTATTGAATATATTATCTTTGATCTATCTGGCCAATTTTTCTCTTCGCTAATGCAATTTTTGAAATAGAAGCAATTATTTTAAACAAGGTAATCACTGAGTTTAGTGATGTTCAAGAGTGACTGACTTGAATGATTTTTGATTTTAACATAATGATTAGCATGGTAATACATATATCATATGATCAGCTCTTGGAAAGTACTATGAATTCTTTAGTATTCTGTTTTCTTTTCTTTTTCTTTCAGGAAGAGCATTTAGATTAATTCAAACTCTGATTTAAAACGTCGGTAACAATCGACATACGAAAACACATATCACTTAATATGGTTCTGCTCTTTACACTGAGAGCGAGAGAAAATTCAACTACGTGTATATATGTACACACACACACACACACACATATTTATATATATATATATATATATATATATGTGTGTGTGTGTGTGTGTGTGTGTGTGTTTAAATTGAATTTTTCGAACATTTCCAATAAAAAAAATTATAAGTAGATAATCTTTAAGAAATAAATCTCTAAAAATATAATAACAGCTAAGTATGATTATAAAGACTTTTGAAAGTTTATATGATAGTTTTGAAAGCTTAAAAGATATATTTAGTATGCATTAATTCCCAGTTTCAGTACATTAGACCTAATTTTTATATTATTTTGAATTCTTTAACATAAACAAGAATTAGTTTCATTTCAAAAAAGGACAAAATATTTCACCTCGCGCTAAGCTCTTAAAACACTTTATATATAAAATGTATATATTCAGCTTAGACTGATTTCGATTTCCAAATTCTATGGGCAAGAAGGCTTAAACCCAAATTAAGCCTACATATATTTCACATATAAATTTATAACAGAAATAATAGTTGTATTAATAAATTTAAGAACCATAATTGTATAGTTTAAAATTTAAAATGTAATTAATTCATGTCAACAAAACAAGGTGAAGTAGTTCTTGCATAATTTGCTGATTTATTTTTGAAAGATATTTTCCAAATTGTAATATGCTAAATAATGTGGCTTGAAAACAAGCTATGCTATTTGTGTACAGTTTAATACTAAATATATTTTATGAGTTTCTAGAAGTTTCATATTCCTGATTTTATGTTTTATATACAACCTACAAAAATATTTAATACTTGAAAGCAATTCTTACTAGAATTAATTATTTAAAGTTTTCAAAATGTCACATATTAATTAGTAAAATTATATTTACCATTTCACCTGTAATAAGCACAAAAGTGAAAACTTTGAAAATAATCTTGTTGAAAGAAATATTTTTTTTTTTTTTTTGAAAATTTGTAAAAGAAATTATGTTGCATAATTTAATCAACAAAACAGAATGGACATTTGATGACATAGATGAACAGAGATTATTCTTTGATGTTTCAGCACTATTTCCCTTCTTGTGCCAAGTACAATTAATTTCAGTTATTACTTCCATTTTAAAAAATAATTTTATGTTAAAAAATTATGTGTGTGTGTGTGTGTGTGGAATTTTTTCAACACACTTTTTAAAGTGTTTCTAAAAATTTTTTACAAGTTTTTATGAAAAAAAAAATAAATTATACTAAGTTGCTTAATACTTTCTTTCTTATTTTGCAAAAATGTTGCTAACTGGATTATTTTTAGGTTAATAAAACAATACTTAGGAGAATTTTTTTTAGTATATGATTGTTTGTAGATTAATTTAAAAGGTTCTAAATTTAGAGTCTTATAAAATATAGAGAGCTCATTAAAATAGGGGGGAAAGCACATATTTACTATCATTTTTACTTACGTAAAGCATATTTTCTCCATTTATTTCTTGATCTTTGATCTTCGACATCTTAATAACGATTTTATTACTTTTCCATTGATATAATGAAGATGCTGAATGTAAAAAAAGTTCAATTTTGTTTTATTCTATAGGTTATATATATATATATAACCTATAGTAGTGAATGGATAATATTAGTAATATTTAAATTTGTATATAAACTAAATATTGACGGACCCCTTTAATACTAAGAATTTCGGCCTACTACTTCATCACAAACTTTTAGTTAGGAAAAGAGTTAGGTTGGCAGCACACGCAGTATCGGCTCTTACGGTGCGAATTACGTTTGCAGCAGCGTGGACTGTCAGCACGGCGACCATACTTCGGCTTCCCTAGACAATGCAGCATAGAAAGACACGGTGACTCTGGTATGTCGAACGATAAATCTGGATACAAGAATGAAGCAATGTCCTCTTTTCATACGAGTCTCTGTTATGCATTCAGTATTATGAGAGCCGTATACGTGGAGGCTCCGAGGAGACCACTCGTCGTCTGCTTGCATTCAATATCGGCAAAGAGGCCCTGCACCTGTTTGATAGTTTGAGCAACCATTGGATATACGATACGCACATCTCCAGTTCGGAACGACAGTAATTTTAACGCAGATTGGTACATTTTCGACATATACCTCCAGTGGTTGTGGCCTATCTTTGAGGTTTGTCAAACGACCTCTTCCAACAAGATAATGTAATACACATATTGCGCGATGTATTCTAACCTTCCTCGATGCACATTGTATTCGATTGTTGCCCTGGCCTACATTGTCTCTAGATCTGTTACCCATTGAAAGGATTTGGTCATGTGGTGCTGGGAAACAGACCTGATAACCTTCTACAGCTAATATGGTTGATGAAAATCCATTGACAGCAGCATGGAATGAGTCACCCGCTTTTGTCATCCAAGCCCAGTTCGACTCCATGCCTAACCTCGTAAGGGCCATTTTAACTACCAGGGAGGGCAGCTGTTCTTACTAATTTCGCATCCTTGTAAACCCCCAAACTGCTTGAAAACTTAATTTTTTTGTCTTCATGCTGTGGCATATTCAATTTTTAAAAACAAACGATTTAATCTTAATGTGATACCTTTTTAAAATATTATCTATTCAACTTTTAAAAACAAACGATTTAAACTTAAAGTGATACCTTTTTTCAATATTCTTTATTAAGATATATATTTTTTAAATGTTTAAAAGTTGGTACAAAGAAATAAAATTATGCTACTGGCAACACCAGTTCATATTTTTGTTTTTTAGAAAATTTACTGGCAACGAACAATAAAAAATAGAATTGAGTTTGATTCCAAGAGGTAAAGACGAAAGTTGAAAAATGGTGCTTGTGGAAATTGTGTATCTAATTTATGTTTGAAAAGATATGCGCAAATAAACGTGATGTCCGGAAAAAAAGTCATTTTTATTAATAGTCTACAATACAGTACAATGCCATACTGTTTACGTACAAAAAATATCTTTGGTATTTGCTTTCCTTAATGGAGTTGTAATTTTAATGGCCAGTAGTATACATTGATATATTGAAAAAATACAATCTAAGAAACCCTTTTTAAGTAGTTAATAATTTTAATTATTAAATATTTCAATTAACTTAAAACGACCTTTTATTTATATCATTAGCTATATATTGTTTTGAGAATCAATAGCTTTTTCATATGATTTCAGCACATATTTTATTAACTAATCACATTTTTGGAACATTTATTGCAATTTACGAAATAGAAAAATGAAGAAAAATACGTAAAAAAAATAATAATTAATAAAACCAGTTTTAAAATTTTCTGCTTTTCGTATAACGAAATATTATATTTTTATGAAAATATATGTTTAGTAAGAACACATTATGAAATAGTTAATATTAACTGTCTTAATTTAAATATTATATATGCACATATTTGACACAAAAAAAAAAGAAGGCTTTCTAAGTTAACTTTGGTAATTATATCTCTCAAAAGTATCCCACTCCATATATATAAAACCTTATTTCATTCCTTAATGTTTCTCTATCAAAAATTGCTTTTCTGTCCATGCAGATATTTGGTGCTTTTTCTTCTTATTTTGAACATTTATTATCTAAATTTCAGAAATACACCAAGAAGCATGGATCCATTTTCGAAAAAGTATACACATAACTATTTGGGTCTCTTTGACACTTCGTAAATTGTTGAATTCTCAAATGACTTCTGCTATTCTAATGTATCACATAATCTTCATGCACAAATATCTGTTTTAGACACATCAACCAAAACATTATATACAAATTTTTTCATTAGAAGCAAGCCTTTGGAAAATATGAGGGACGTATGGTAAAAAGCTTTTCTTTTGTGGGTGTTCTTACATGCAGTTTGTGAGGCCCTCATTTTCCACTTTTTGCTGTATAGGATGGATAATAACACAAAGAACTATTACCTATTGGATATTTTGGAATTTGAGGCTTTTTGTTAGTCAAAATGCTGTGATACAATATGATGCATATTGTTCTTTTCATGCCAGTAAATAATTTTTGTTTTCAATATACCTTTTGATAACATGAATTTAATTTTTTTATAATTTCTTTCAAAGTGCTGTAACCTTTCCTATCTAGAGAAATGCTTCGAGCTCTTCATTCCATGACAGAGAAGTGTATAATCACTTACATATGTGGTTCGTACATTCCTCTTTTTTTAATTTTGATACTATCCGCGTAGATGCTTCTTTCAAATGATGAAAGTTTTTAATCCCCATTAGACAGGATTGTAGAGTACCAAAATCCTAATGATTGTGATCTTTCCTTCAGAATCATTACTGTACTGCTTCCATTTCCATCGATTAATCGGTGCGATTGATATCACACTCATTTTTATTTCCTTCAAACCGCATATCAAATTCTGCATTAGGCTCTTCAAATCCCTTTTTTGTAATAGAACAATGATGAAATACCTTGCACATAACTTCAAAGTCAATAACATTGTAAATACAATCAATGTCAATTGAAGATTTAAAGTCCCGTATCAACCAACGACCATTAAAAAAAAACTTATGTCGACAGATGGGATATCAGCAGTTATTTTGTATTTATTTCGTATTGCACTGCGTACTTCTCTAAATATAACTTTTGCGCAGCAACATAGACTTAGTGAAAACAATTTGTTTGTTTGTCATATGTCCTCTTTGAAAAAGGCAATATATTTATGGCTGTATAAAATTATCGGCATTTTCCAATGCTACAGAATACTTGCGTAACACATAGATTGATATTAAAAATAATATTTGTTTTTCATTTGATGTATCTACAGCACAAACTTTTGAAGTACAAGAACTGTAGATTAAATTTAAAAAGTAGGAAAATTTTAACGTTTTCCCCAAGTTCGAGCTTTAAAGTTTTTTTGTCACATTCTGGGCATTGCAGTTTCACAAATGTTTTGCTAAATAGTAGAAAGTTCACAATAAGGAAGTTTCCAGCAATAGAACATACAGTCTTTTCAATATTTAATAATTGTTTAATTCTATTATTAGGAATTGCAATTTTTTTTTTCTGTGGTATCAGCTATATTCTCAACATCACTACGCCTTCGTTTCCTATTCATTTGAATAGAATGGTACCGCCGTTTTATGCGAGGCATAGATACGTAAAATCTTCAATAGTTAAAAAAATAAGCAACAAAACTGCATCAGTTTCAACAGAAACTATAATGAGAGAAAGATTTGATAAATACGGTTTTTTTTTCAATATAAAACGGAATTATAATTAGCTACATTTCTACATAGCAAACAAAACATGCGATATCAGCAATAAATTCCTTGCAATGAAAGTTGTAGTCACAAAATGAACAATATAGCGTTACAGTTCTGATTAAAAAAAGTAAAATTAGTTTTAGAAAAGTTTTGATTTAAAAAAAATGTAAAAATGCACTGATATCTCTCAAAAAAGGGCATGGTGAAGTCCCAAAGTTTTTTTTACTTATATTTTTCAGTTTTTTTAACTTCTCATTCATTTATCTAGAAAATAGTATATCAATCGAAAAGACAATAGTTCAGGGAATGCTATTAAAAAAAAATTAAAAAATCTAATTTTAGGTCACTTTTGTAGTACCGAGTTCCTTTAATTTAACAAATGTTTCATTAGAAATATATTAAATAGAAAGAAAGAAATTAAAATATACAGTTCTTATTGTTGTAAGAAGTGAAAATCTTACAAAAAGTGGTTACTTAGAATTTACTATGATACTTCTGTGATTTTCTTCCAAAAAACACACACATTTTGCTTCTCTAGCGATTTACTCATAAAAATCAAATAAAATTAAATTATTTGACTATCATAACGTTTTTTTTTTTTTTTCATTTTTATCATATTTTTGATATGATAGTTTAGTTGGCTATGAAATCCTTTAAGCGAAAAGTATTTCAAAATATAAACATAATATTGAAAACACAGTGCTTCAAAATGCAATTGTTAATATATTTTTCCCAATTAAAGTGTTCGTTGATTGCTATCTTTTGAAAGAAATATTCCAGTTGCTTAAATTATAATTTTTTTAATATAATTTTTTTTTTCATCAGAAAGTAATTCAATTACATTAGCCGCTCCTTCTTATTTTATATTGAATTCCCGAATACCCCCAATGAATAAATATTTTCAAGAGATTGCAATAATTTAAGATGAAAAGTCTTAGTAAATATTTCGTAAATTGAATGAATAATAATATTTGCTCCGGCCTGTTCTCCAGGGACTTCTTGAGTTTTGTTTGCACGATGATTGATCTTGAATTTAAAATAAGATGAATATATCAATTTGCCATATTTTTTTTATGTTTGACTGAAACTGAACTTCTCAATTATTTAAAACAAATAGTAATTTTCCTACATTTTTTACTGAATTTACATGTTTGTGCTTTTCTGACGGATCAAAGGAAATTATGCATTTTTTTTTTCAAAACTAGAATTGAATGTATGAATTTAACCTATAAAGTAGTAATAAGTATTTCGTGGATAGCTGTTGTCGATATACATCCACACGAATATTAAATTAAAATTTCTTTGAGAAATATTATTTTAGCTTTTCTGACAAGTTTCAAACGGAATTATATTTTAACACTTAAGTTGATTTTAGAAGATTAAAAATAAAGAAATAAAAACCTCTAATTTCATTACTTTTTTGAAGAATCATAATCGTCTAGACGATGGTGTTGCTTCGATAGAATAAAGCAGAATTGAAATTGAAGTTTACTGATTATTGCATTAAATTTTTAGAGTTTTTCTCAACTAGCATCATTTGAAATATCGCAATGGTGGGAACTTTTAAGTGGCTTCATTATGAGATTACTGTTCTTAGATATGTTTTATTTTCTCTTAAAATTTCTTATATTATGAAAGATATCTAAAATTCAACTAAAAAGAAATGAAAATTATAATTATCTCATTCATTTGGGAAATAATATTCAAGTAGGTAAGTCTTTTGCATCGTTGAAGTAAAGCTGAATTACATAAATTTAGGCTTAGTATTCATTTAAAAGCGTAGAGCTTTTCATGTAGTATTATTTATTATACCTCACTGTTTAGTACAGTTAAGAGTATTTGCTTTTAGGCTTGAATTTTTTTTCTTTCTTTAAAAGCTAAAACCAGAAATAAGTTTCCTCGATTACATACATAATTATTTCATTTAATCTAATTTACACCAGAATAGTCTTGCTTAACAATAACTATTCTTTCAATTATAATCTCTATATAATCTCATATTTCTACAAGAATAATCTACCAGACAAATCAATAGCTTTTATTTAGATGCAACTAATCCACTAATTCCTTTTAATGATACATTCATTAACTCTTTCTTTTAGTCTATTTTGATCATTCTGACAGAATTCATGTTAGTACATCTTTAAGCAACAATTACAGTATTAATATCGTAGTTTAAAACATTTCATTTACTTAAAACAATTCATAATTTCTATTTATAAATTGAAGAAAGATCATAAATTATTAAATAAAAATGTTCGGAACGGAAGTGTGTCTCATATTAAAATTTATGCTAATATAGTTTTACGTACAAAACACGTATAACAATTGTCACATATTCACGAGATCAAGACTCGTGCATAAATTAAAATTATCCTAATAAATTCATTTATAAATATATGTGTGGGATACATCATTCCAAAACGTTTGTATTGTAATAATTTGAAACAGTTCCATGTTTAATATTTTTATAAATAATACAGCGTTATTCTTAAAAATAATAATAAACTTTAGAAAATAGAATGAAATTGGTACACACATATATACATGTTATCTTAATGCTTTAGCGGTAATTTTGTAAGCTATCATTCCCCCGGCCTACCGTTGATAGGTGAGACACCGTAAGTAGATCTTATTTTGTTAAAATCCTTTGAATCGTTTTCACATAGAAATGACCTATATTCACAAAACAATACAAAAGCGTAGTTCAAGAATTTCTGTCATCACTCATCAGAGGTCTGAGGGCGAATCAGAGAATCTAATATATATATATATATATATATATATATATATATATATATATATATACTGTTAGTTCGGTTACATTATTGCTTTTGTTTTGTGTAATTTCTTCTTTAAAATAACGTCATAATTAACTGATCCATATAATACTCAAAAAATAAATTCAATAAATTATAAAAGAAACATATACTAGCCTTGTTTTTTGAAATATTTGTATTTTTAATAAAACCTATCTCATTATATCTTCTACACCTTGATTTTATTTTTTTTTACTCGTCATTTTGATCCTCCGTTTTTTTATGTAAAGAAAAAAATTAATGTCTTTCTAATGCTAATTCATTATGTTTCATAACTTAATCAGTTGATAAGACGTTTCAAAGAATATAAGTTATTTATTGTGTGCATACGCATTTTGTAAAATTGAAAATTTTCTTAACTATCATATCTGTAATTGCTATAAAATTAAAATATCTTGTTAGGGAAATGCTTTATAAAATTACATGACTCTTTACTAATTTAGCAATTAAAAAGCGCATTCTTCAACAATAAGTGTCTGTGTCTCAAGGGAATATGCTGTTACATATGGTATATATATAATCTCAAAATCACATACTTTTTGCATTGAACTCCCTTTTTATTTCCCAACTTCCCATTCAGAAAGTCATAATAATAGTTTACTAGTTAAAGCAATAGAATAGCAAATCTAGGGACATCGGCTGGTCGTTCAACTATATTCATGAACACCTGACTCTGCTACACGGGTGTGGTAAAAGTTGATTCTTCTTTGTGAATGTGTGACCCATGACATTTGATATATATAGAATTTAAGGGCTACCGTTGGACGTCCGACACATCTGAGTGCTTGTGGGCTAAACTTGATATTGATAAGAAATAATGGTGTTGAGGGCCAAGAAGCAGATTTATGCTGTCAGTGGACTAGTCCATTCGAAAATGAAAAAATAAATCAAAGGGTTGAGACGGCTACCGAAAGGATTTAAAAGGAGAAAAAGAGAAGAGGGATAATCTGACAGAGAGCGAAAAGAGGCGAAACCCCACTCGCCCAAAGGTTATTTCCAGCTCTTGCGATCTTAGGACTAAATTGATCTTCATTTGATATTAAGTTATTTATGAAGGTCTTAGTTTAGCCATATTTGTTTGTGACTTTGTGCGAATAGAAACCAGGCAAAAACGTCTTCTAATTAGAATATAATTCATGGAATTGTAAAATCAAGTATTTTTACTTAGCTGTGTGATCCTTTCACGCTACATTCATTCCACACATTCACAGGGTCACTACGTTACAATACTATATATATCATGTTTGCAAATGAAATGGAGTAAGCTATTCATATACTTTGAATGGGATGTGATTTATCAATGTCGTAATTAGAAGAAGCATGAAAGCTAGGGCAACAGATTTCATAATTTTGGTTCGATGAAATAACGAAGACGATAGTTGGTTATTGCCCGCTAATATAAATTGGATACCTTTTCTACATATACTACGTGACTTCGCCAGAGGACGTTGTAGATTAGATTGAACAGCACTTAAAACAAAGGAAATTTAAATCAAGACAACTTTTGCTCTCCTATGTACCTGTGTTGTGTCTCATTAAGAGTGATGTGTAATAATGTAGTATTTGGATGTTAAAATACGTGCCACTTTATTTTCAAGGGAGTGCAGTAGCACCGGTGTAGATAATTCAATTTTAATGGAGCGGTTTTTTGCAGAGTAAAATGTTTAATGCACCAACTTCCGGAACAACAGAAAGGTACGTTGGTACAATATTAATGAAAAGAGTGCATATATCTGAATTAAAACAAGAAATATATTTCATAAGGCCAAACTCCACCTCACATGGCAACAAAGGACTTTGGGGGGCCTCAAAAGACTTAAAGTGCATCAACCCCACAACACGGTCTTCAATAGTAACGGCTTGAACTCACGACTCGACAGGAACAATGGCTGCCACAAGTTCGCCCATGACTACTATCGATACACAACTATTCATTAAAGACACACTGTAAGCTGAGATGATACACGTTAAATTAGTCAAGGCTCCAGCCCTCAATTGACAGAGAAGTTACCAAAGTTTAAAGAATGAGTGTTAGCTTACTTGTCTTCAACATTTGACCAAGTTTCAAAATTACGAGTTCCATCGCAATATGACTTGACTTGCTTATACGTGCTAAAATAACAGACAATCAATCAATGAAAGCTACGAGACATTGTGTTTTTTTATGTTTTATTATGTGTATGTACACAATTTGTTACATATTTCATATCAGTATCGAATTTTGTGAATAATTTATTACAAAATGTTGTATTAACCTCAATGACATGCATCTCTTATATATGATAATCTTAGCTTCTGCTAAATAAATCTTAAGGATGTGTAGAATTTCAACCAAGTTATACAAATTCTTGGCAAAATAGTGATCCAACGAAATGATACAAATTTCTATAGATCCTTCGCAGCAACTCATGTACAAAATGTTTTGTATATATTGAGTAAAGATAAGAAATTGAAACTTCACTTTTATCTTTACTCATTAACAAGAATATGGAGCCATACAGTGTCTATTCGTATAAGTAAGACTTACGTCAAATATTACTTGCTTTATTATCTCAGTTACTTACTTATGTCTTACTATATTTTTTAATTTAATTATTTTCAGATGAATTCTTGGCAAAATTTCTAGAAGTAGAATGTATTTTTGATTCATCCTGTATATACTTCTGATGAGGGTTGAAAGTAGATGTCTACATTGGTGACATAACAAGTCGACTACAGATGTGTATATTTGCATGATGTCTTTTTTAACAGCAATTTCAAGACCTTCACACACACATAAATTACTTATTTTAAATTATTAAAGCATTTAATATATACAAAAGAATTTAAGCGTTGATGTCAACTTCTGTCATGTCTAAACACTTGCAGTAATAAATCTTAGAAAAAAAAAATGAAAAATGTCTGAAAATAATAATTTCGTTATTGAAATTAATTTTGGTACTTAAATCATAATAGGGCATAATAAAATGAAAAACTGTATTGAATAAGTAATTAAAGATTAAATTCTATTTTAAAATACAAAAAATCTTTACAGTTTGATAAGATTAAATATTTAATGCACACATTTTCTAAAAATTATACTTTCGACAAAATATGGGTTAGTCTCAAAATCAAAGGTAGAAAATGATATAATAATTATATGTGTAACGCAGTTCAACTAGTCCTAAATAACAATCCCTAATAATAGCTATAGTTTGAACTAAATCTTGAAAGCATGATTTTAGTAAATCGCAGCTTAATGAATACAATTATTATTTTATTTGTATTTTCTCACTTAATTCCTTTTACTTAATCCACATACACAAATACTTATTTAGATTTCTTTATCGTAAACTAAGTATATTTTCTTCTAATTTAATAACATACATAACCGGACAAAAACTAAGGAAGAAAATATTTGCTTAGCTAAATTAAATTATTATCTAGCACTCTAAGTATTACCTTCAAAACTTTCTTATGCTTTATGATGTACTTCCTTCATTATTTGACTCTATGGTTATCGTAAAGTATAATTAAATAATCAATAAGTTCAAAACTTCAATTGAAGATACATAGAGTAAGAGAAAACAATTTATTAACTACCAAATAGTAGATTAGACCTCTTTCTGTCATGAATCCCTCTAAATTCATAAACTTAGTTTATATTCTAAAAATGAAATCTTAACTTACCAAATCACTCGGTTTGATCAAACACTTCCGATAGGAGAAAATTTAAATCTTAGTACAATAACTAGGAGTCGCTCCAATCAAACGGTTAATAACGTTTGTTCAATCAGTTTACAAATATCTATCACACTGTTGTCCTCATCTATCTCCTTTCTTCCTTTCAATTCAAATATTTTTTCAAAATAAAACTAACCTAAAGTACACGAGGTTAGTGAGTAGAGAATCACTAATAGCCCAACGTAACAACTTATGTATATGATATGTAACAGAAGAAAAAAATAACTTTAAAATTCAGCCACCAGCGTTTTTTAAAGTAATTTTTTAAACAGAAATTTACGTTTTGGAGATAATTGTCAAGAAACATTAAGTTTGTAACCAACTACTCGAATTATTTGTCTTTTCCCTTTCGGTTTAACTTATGAGCTTTAATACTTGCAAATTTTGACCAATAAACATTTCATTCAGATATCTCGGATTACAGAATGTCCACAATACTAATGCCTTGTATTAAATATT
>BMAW01021634.1:488442-540086 GCA_019974015.1 Nephila pilipes | reverse complement strand
AAATATTTTATACAACTTTTCATTCCTGAACAGAACGTGTTAATAGTGCCTCAAAAGCATGTGACCTTTACGAATAGCATGTATCGAAATAAGCCAGATCCAACTAGCGATGGAGTCTATAAGCATGTCTCAGCATCCTAATCAGCTATATCATTATAGAATTTAGTTTCACAAACACGTTTGCAGAAATAAGGAATAGGGATACCGGCTGCATTCAAATTAAATTTCCCCTGCATTGTTCACACTAGGAAACGAAATGGAGCTTTTAAGTCAATGTTCTAACTACCGAAGGGGTATAACAATTTGAGACTTAGAATATCAATTTCGGATTCGTATCTTTTCGAAGCAAACTTCTCGGTTCTGCGTCAGCTTCTTTTCCCCTTTAGTAACCCTTAGTTTGATTTTAAATGGTACATTATAAGAAGAAAGCAAATGGTGAGCTACTTTGCATGCAGTCGATGGGTTAGTCCATGATTTCTTTTACATTATGTCCGTATTTATCTTATTTGACTCGTTTTATTACAGTGAAGGGGCGCTTTCATAGATAAGGCGGGAGTTACAATTACGTTATAAGAAGGGTGCGGCCCCTGGAGAGGAACTATTGTTTCAGTTTCAATGTGACTTATTATTCAAGTGCTTTCCGGATAAATTAATGGAGCGCTGCCGGATCCTTTTGAAATATTGCAACGGCAATAGATTTGGCTGTTATCCAAAGCGATACTTCTACGAAAATGAAATGAGAGACCTTAACATTCTATTCCAAAAAGGTAGGGCAGTCAGAATAGATCTTTGCAATAACTTTCTAGAAGTCCGAAATAAAACATCTCAATAAACTATCCTCCTTTTCATTCGAGTCTGGTACCGTCGTGCATTTTCTAGCGGTTAAGTACGACAATGTGCGTGTTCTGGATATTTTTTACATTATCATTTAAGGTAACATAGATGCTTTCGATAATGTAAAAAAGTTTATTTTATTCCAAGTTTAAATCGTAATCTCTTTGAAAAATAAAAATACTGGAAATCATACATTGATATATTTGTATATTTATGTACCTGTTTATGCAAATAAAATAACATTTTTATACATAAATAATTATATAAGAGCATTTAAAATAATCAATAGCTGTATTTACATTTGTAAGTCGTTTTCTCATTTTTAAATACATCTTGCTAACCATCTATTCCATTTACAACTTTAAAATTTTTCAGAGTAGTTACAATCATATCATTCTATACATTTAATATAATTTTAATTTTGAAAGTAAAATTTGTTAGGTTTTTTTTTTAAAAAAGTAATATAAAGTTTATTCCGATCTCTCATAATTTTTATACACATATTGTACAATACTTAAAGTGTGAGAGTATTTATTAAAAAAAAAAAGTTATGCTTGTTGTATAGGAATGATCTCGTTTGAAGATGTAGAAAATATCAAGTCTATAGATCAAGAAGACCAGAATCCTTAAATACTACTAATTGAGAAAATTGCAAGTATAGAAAATTTTCTCTATAGAGTTGAGGGGGCATGTGTCTTTAAAATTTTCAATTTCAATTTTTACAGCATTCTATTTATCAAATTCTCGAAAATAATACATCTATGGGTTCAGCAAAACTTTCTTTATTTTGTAACACTGAAATCAAAAAACTGCACATTTGGAAGCATTCTAATTATATACATAAGTAAATGTTATGAACTATTAACGAAAAATAGCAGTGCATCTATATTTGTAAATCATGTGCATTCGCGATGTTCTCTTCACTATCCTCAGTGACTTTTATTTGGTAATTTGAATTCCACACAATTACAACTCCTTGCCAACCAAATGAAACGTGATTAGGTTAATTAGATTAAGTTATGAAGTTTAATGAATTGAATTAGGGATAACGATACGTAAGCGAAATAAAATTGAAAGGAAATAGAAAGGAGACCGATGATAAAGGTAAGGTGATAGAAGTTGGTAAATTGGTGTGAATCATTATAATTAATCGTTTGAATTGAAGCTAGGAGTTAGTGACTTATTTAATGTAATATTATAGTTTTATAATCTGCTATAATCGAGAATTGATTTAATCGGATTGAGTAAGTTAGTAAGCTATGACTTTGTTATTAGAATATAAATTAGGATTCACTAAGTTAAGAAGGATTCGAAAGAGAGAAAACTTGCATATACTTTTATAGATAATAAAGTGTGTTGTCGATGTCTTACGAATCTTTAGTTAACTTTTTAAACATATTGATTATTTAATTAGAATTGTGAGGGCCGTAGAATTGAATAACGGAAAAAATTCGTCACAATTTATAACTTATGATTAACTGAGTACTTATAGAAATAACGTACTACGCATTGAACATACTTACAATTTCAAGTTTTGAATATCATAACTTTTTTTAATTTAAATTTTATGACTCAAATTTTTCTTCATTGTTTATACAAATATTGTGCAATTGCTAAAGTTTGCGCTTTTCTATTTTAATAAAATTATGTACACTGTATAGAAAATAAGCCTATTTTATAACTTGGAAAATATAAGCTGTATGATAAAATGTAGATTTTTAGATATAGGTACCAGAATGCTTTATAAAATACTGATATTTTTATCTATGACTTGAAACGTTTATTTAAATTTTAAGACTAGATTTTTTTAAAAAAAATAATAATAATAAAGTGTGTTTGTGTTGTGTATTGCGTGTTTCATGAGTAAAATTTTCATAATCTACATATCTATAGAATCAACAAAAATTCCTAACAGTAATATAGGAAAATGTAAAATTTAAGACCTTTTCAATTACTTGATGAACACATTTAATACAATATTATTATGGTCAAAATCAAACATTTGATCTTGCGAACATTTTTATAGCAAGTAAAGTAGAGGATTTGTAATAGTATCTCAATAAAAGTTAACATAAAATTTCAAAGAAATATTTTAACTGATAAAGCAGTTGTGGAGAAAGAAGTATTAATTCGTTTTCTATATGGTGTAAATAATTATATACCTCCTCTTTTTTTTCAGTTATAACGAGAATAAACTCATTCGAAAAATTCTAGATACAGTTTTTCGAAGGAAAATTTAGAACTAAAAGTATTTTCTGAAGTAATATTAGCCATTCAAGGGACGCTAATTTTTTAAAGAAAAACGCAAAAACGTTCACGTTTTTCCTCGATTGTTCATGTTCATTTTATCTAATGAAGATATATAAAGTAAAAATTGCCGTTTAAATTTTGAGGGAAAGTAGTAATTAATTACTTCTTTTAAGACTCGGTTTCTTAAACGAAATCTCATTAACAAATGGTCATAGAAATGCTTTGTGTTTTCTGTACTGTTTTATAATATAAGGACAATAACGCGTTCATATGCATCATTACATTACAGAAAATTCAAGTAACAATAATGACAAAGCTACTTAAATTTACAAAAAAAAAAAAAAACTTAAATCTTTTCAAAACATATTCAATATTTTTAAATATTCAATGAATTTGAATAATTTTGAATATTATAGAAAATTGAAGGACGAGTTGCTTATTGTGTGAAAAAAAATAATACAATTACTGTACTGTACGAAATACAGTACTGTAATATTTTCGTTTTCTAATCTTGCATGATATTAAAAAGAAAAATATAATAATTTATGTTATATTCTAAAGACTTATAACTAAATTGAAAGAAATGTTTTATCATTTGATTTTTTTTTTACATTTCCTTGTTACTTTGAAGCAATTGCAACGTAAATATGTTAATGTACGTTTCAATGTTTATAACTATTAAATATAATTTGTTCGTTATAACATTTTATCTAGAAATGGTATTTATTTACCGAAAAGAGTTTCCTTGGTTAACAGAAATGAAGGAAAATAATTATATTTTAATAAAAGAATGTAAACTGTCAAAGCAAAATTGTACTTTTCTTTGGTTTTAGATAATTTACATGTTTGACACTTAATTTGTTTTTACTGTATTAAAATTTTATACAATAATACAAAGATATTTCTGTTTAAAGGTGTTATTGTTTATGACTTTTCAGTAATACTTCGATTTTGGCAATCCGACGGTGCTCCGTTCCGACATCTGCCTTATAATCTAGAGAGTTCTGTAATGGTGTTTTTGTCGTGCAAATCAACATTTTTTTTTTCAAACGAAGTCTGGTCTTTGAATATTTTTCAAATAGAAAAAGGAAGAAAAGTAGTTTTCTATTGTTTCAGAAAATAAGTGAAAATTTTTTTTTAATCAATGACTTTGCATACTTTTATTTCCTAATGAAAGGGTGTACATATATTCAAGAAGTTTGATTTTTTCCTCCTCATAAAAACTGGTTCAATGGCAACCTTTTATCTGCTGAGTAATATATGGAAAAATATAAGCTTTCAAAATACAACACGCTTTATGAAAAAATATGTTCTTTGAAATGTATATTAAGCCATACGTTTCAAATTGTGTGATTTTTAAGGATTCATTTGCAAGATTTAAAAGATTAAATAAGAAAAATACGTGTTAGTCAATATATATAAATATATATCTTATGCATAGGAGTATTTCTCGTAAAATCAAAATGTTGCAAACAAAATAATACGATACCATTCATACTCCGGAGTAATTGATTAATTACCTAAAATACAAATTTCACGAAAAACAAACACATTATAAAGATTCACGCTTATTTTTCAGCTGTTGGCTGCATTCTAATCATAGAAATTCTATTATTTTAGTACAAAAATCTTCATTTTAATTCAAATAGAATATTACTGCAGAAAATCATTTTTAGGAACATATTAATAGTTTTTCATCCTATTATGTGAATGAAAAATTGTTTATTATAAAATTGAGAAAAATTATAACTCTAATACAGTTATTTAAAATTTAAATTTTTAAAATATAATAATCCCAATTCACAGAAGAGAGAAAATATTACATAATATTCCCAATATTCCCTCTAATTAAAAACCTTCAATCTCATATAGATAATACATTGAAAAGTCTTGATTTCCAATGCAATATTTCTTTGGAATAATCATAAAATCTTTTTTTCTTTTTTTTTCAACTTATATTTATCTGTCACTTGGAAACTATTGAAGCAAAGTACATTACTTGCATATTTTAGGAAGCAAATATAAGTTTTTTTTCTCTCCCCTTGATATAATTAAGCATGAAGGCGTATGTATACCTATCGAATATATAAGAGGTTTATTAGCAGATATCAATATTTCTAGGGTACTAAAATTACCCAGATCCATTACTGAATAATGAATTGAAATTCAACATTATTTTATGTAAACAAAATTAAATGATTTGAACTTGCACTGAAATTGATCATAGAAATTAATGAATTTTTTCACGTTCATACAAATTATCATTTTTGATTAAATTCTTTCAATTATTGATTCATACCTTAGAATGCGATTTACATATTTCCCTTAATCTCATTCACACACAAATGTATAAACATTGAATTCCTGGGGTAATTCCAAATGATTGAGAAAGTCAAGTCTGTTATTATGCAACATATGCGGGATATCTTGAACTATAGGGTGTCAAATATATGTATTTGTATAAACTTCGAGGGAGAAGAACATCATTAGTAAATATAATCACGTAGGAAAGCATGATAAAATCTCACCTTTACATGATAAAGAGACGAAAAGCATAATACGAATACAATACAGAAAGCAGTGTAAAATTACCCAAAAAGAATCAGAATAAATGTTACTCAAATCACATATTTCTTCAAATTTTTGCCTATTAGTAATAATACACGCATGCTAATTATAACGGGCATTTCGTGGAATGTAGATATACAATGGAAATTCGTGACACAACTTCGCTATCAGAATCCACATGTATTTCTTAAATAATAACCTTCACTGCCCACCAGATCTAAAGGTCAAGGTGATATAATTCAAGTGATCTGAGGAGCCTAGCGAAAAATTCATCTACATCCAAAATTACAAACAGAAATTGCGTAATGAGATGAAACCTCAACTTGTCAAAACCACATTAGGCGGCGGGCATATGTGCATACATCATTCAACAATTCCAGATCAACCCTTTGAAGAAAGATGACATATTTATGAATCAAGAGTTAATTGGTATAGGCCGACGTAATAATCAGCCACTATAATTACTCTCCTATGCATTAGAAGCGAAATGGTGTTGTATTGCATATAGTCTAGTTCTTTGTGAGTTTTGTACGATCCATGTGCGAGCTGTCAGAACTGATTATCTCATGTGAAATGGATGCTTCATCATTGAATAAAACAAAAATCGTCAATTTCAAGTCACCCACACATTCTTACAGTAGTTCGAGATTTTCCTGTGGCATCGTCAAGCAATCTTATACAGGATCTTAGAATTAGGTCCACAACATCCAACGCATCTACTTCCATTAAGGTTGATCACGGCCGCCCGATATTCTACATCAATACTTTTAATGATCTAAGTTCTGAAATGTTTTGATGCACTGGACGAACATTTAGTGATTTCGTAGACATCTCGTTGGAAATATTTCCTGCTACAATTCAACAGTAGCTCTTTCATTTCCGCTAGCTAGGCCATTCACGAAGTAAATATCGGTTGACTTGACTTTCGTGAAATGATTCATGTTTGCCGCACGCAATAAATGTCTACAATGAGAACTGAAACCCCGTACATGCCGATCTTGAGAGGTAGCGTATAGCTCCTCCTTTCAATTTCCGACTATGTTTCCTGTATTACTCTATGATTTCAATCGAATTTTTCTACCTTCCTCTCAAGTTGTTCATAGAATCTGTGGCAGTATACACACGCACACACACACATATATATAGTATAAAAGCCTGCATTCTAAATCAAAAGTGTTTCTAACGAATTCATTTACATGGGGGAATGTTTATTTTTCTGTCACACACACACAAGTTAAACAGGAAATTATGCATATCTTAACCGCATTAACCTTTATCGAAAAAAAATTTCATTTCATTTCCACGAATAAATAAAATATTGCGATATTTATTTCATGAATTCCTTTATGTTTGTTGAATTAAACTTTTCATTATAATTTTGCAAAACACATTCCTAGACATATTCTTTATCGAAAAATCTCATTTTATTTATATAATTGTTCCATACTTTTATTTACATATAAAATATATACTAGTATCATTATTTCGTACAAGTATTTTCAACATTTTGTAATGATACTGTATATGAAAAAATATGGAAAACAATTGCATTAATAATATAAATAATTTTACAAAAAACGCATGATTCTTTTATATACTTATTTTATATTTTACATATAAAATTAAGTTTGATTAAATATAAGAAACTTTAATTAATAGACTTGAAACAGTTTTCTGTGACCGTTATTACATTCAATAACTCAGCTGTATGGAGTAATCCATTAATATGCTCAAAATATATGTTCCGCAGGTAACGAGATAGTCAAAGTCCGCTGTTCTGCTTCAGTTGCCGTAATTGCTTTTAACTGAGATAAGCGTCCCTGCGAATCCTGAATAACATGATTTGACACATTCCATCCTTCAGCAGCTAAATTAGAGCTAACATTGTCAAATTAGCTGTTTTACGTTTCGTGCGCTCTAAATTATGGCAGCGGAAACCACTTACAGAAGGGTATTTTTCAGCATTTTTAAAGAATTTCTTAGGAGTTTTACCATCGTTTTTGAGGAAAATCTTTAGAATTAAGCTTAAAAATAACTGTTACTGTTATTTGTGTTGAATTCGTAGAAGCTTTTCAGATAAAATTTGCTTTATGAACAGGAATAATATTTAATTAATGTAAAAGAAAGTAGTAATACATACGTCAAGACTAAATTTATACTTAAAAAAAGTGTGGGTAATTTATAATTATAAAGGAGTAGGTGCATAAATTGATATTTTAGACTTTTATAGCTTGGAATTGTTATTTTTATTTATAATGCATTTATTCTCTTCCGCGTACACTTCTGGCTTATACGAACCCTTTATTTTATGCGTGTGCATGTAGTATTTATGCATCTATGTATATATATATGTGTGTGTAATCGTTTATTTTCTAACATATTAAATTAGTTAATTCATTCTCTCATAATAATTCCATTAATTTTAGTTCAAGTATTTTAAGCGTGTAATTATTATATTGCATTATATTTGAAACAATTATATGAAAATTCACAGCTTATATAAGACAAACTCAATTAATTTAGCTAAATTTATTGTTCTTTATGTTGTGCTTTGTAATAAATTTTTGCCTAACTGATATTGATATGTAGATGAGAAACAAAAGTCAGATTTAAAATAATTACGCAAATTCTTATTACATGTGAGAAATAAATGTATTTACTATAGTAAGGTGACTGAGATGTCTTTAACAATATACATATACATATATATATATATATATATATACTTAGATATTTATTTATGTGGATAAAATCTTTTTTAAAAAATCATAAATAACTTTTTATAAGTTGTATTTACATTTGTAAAGTATGTAGTTAACTTGAAGTATATCTTACATGAGATATATAGCATTAATGACCTTAAAAAATTACAGATTGCTTATAACTATAACATTTTAAACACTCAACATAATTATAATCTCAAAAACTCAAATTTAATAAATCTAAAACATTTAAAATTTTATGATTGAAATTTCCCATAATTTTTATACAACTACTATTAATACTCAAACTTTGCGAGAGTTTATCAAAAAAAAAAAAAAACTACATTCGCAGTATAGAAAATAATATTATTCCAAAACGTACGAAGTATCAATATTATGGATAAAGTATAAATTTTTAAGAAACGGTACCAGAATCCTAAAAAAATATATTTAAAAAAAATACAAATACAGATATTTTCCTCAATAGCGTGGCACATGTGTTTGCAGTTTTAAATTTAAATTTTCGAACGTTTTATTTATCAAATTCTCATGAATAATACATCTACGGAATCAGCGATGCGTCCTCTATTTTTTAAAGCAGCAAAGTAAAAAAAAAATTGAAACATTTTTGAATCTCATTTACCTTAAAGAAAAAAATTATTCTAGTTTAAATATAAATTAAATTGACTTTCTTTTTGAAAAAAAAATGCTTTACAACACATTTATAAGATACCGTAGTACTGACTGGTAAAGTAATGCCAAAAAATAACGATGTTTATAAGCCTTGACAGATACTTTATATAAGTGTTTTAAATATACATTAATAATTAAACTAAATGTTCTTTTAACTCGTCCAGGCAGGCTTTTATTCGAATCATTATTATTATCAATAGTTCTTTACATATCAAAATATTACAGCTTTTGGGAGTTTAAGTAGTTTCTTTTTGTTAATTTTTCTACTTCGTTAGGCATAACGATTTCTTTTTAAAAATTTAAATGAACGTATCTCAACTGATTTTTGTCGTCTTTAGGTGTTAAATGTCTTTACATCATAATTTCAAAAAAACAAACAAAAGGACATTTTACTCTGTTTAAATAAAAGCTCATTTGATCGTTTCATAATTTGTATTATATTATCATACATTAATATGAGGTAATTCTAATGCATATGTTTTAACTATTAATAGTTAAGAATTCATAAAATAAGTAAGGGACCAAATTGTGAATGATTGATACATTTCATCACTAAATTGGACTTTAATGATTACTTAATTTGGTGTAATGTATAAACAAAGGCTTAAAAATTGAGCGTTTCTTTTCATTTGATGATTAATAACACCTTCCTAATTACGTATCAATAACTTTCAATTGTGTTATTTTCACTGATTGGTCCAGAATTTGTGACAAAATATCGTATTAGAATGAATATTTCATATTTGCATCATATTACATTACCTACAACTTTAATTTGTGGAATGTTCCTGGGTATTTTTATTATTTCTCATTTTTTATGGTTCAACATGAATCACACAACTTCATTAAAGGGAATGAATAACGGAATCACCTTCAAATTATCGCAGGGTACAATTGTATTATATTTAAGTCAGTAATTTACATATGTTTTATTGCTGCAATAAATGCAAGGAAACGAAAATGTATTTTACTAATTATATTCTTAGAATATATATATATATATATATATATACATTGAATCTAGCATTTTAAGGAAATTAATAAAAAAAAACCTAAAATTTAAAAAAAATATGTATGTATTTTTATTATTCTTAGGGGAATTTTGAGAATAAGCAACTATTGAATTAATTTGTTGTGTTAATATTAGTTTTTAATTCTGTTTTTTTCAAAAAAAAAATTCCTTTAAAAACAATTTAAAGAATGCCTGAAAGTCTTCATCTGTAATTTTCAATCTTATTCCTAGATGGCGCCACGCACTTTATGTCTTTGGGAATTTGATGGTCCTGATTTTTCTATTACTTTCTCTCTAAGGGATTGGTCGCTTAATATCATAAGCCTAATATATCAATCTGACCTAGTTCCTTAAGAAAAAATAATGCTTAATTGTGATACTCTTAGGAAGGAATTACAATTTCGGCTAACAAACAAACAAACTATAAGATTTAACTAAATTGAAATTTTAAAGTTTTCCTGAGCAAGGATTAAAAATCTATCAGAGGGAGGAAATTAAGGATGGCTATTAAAAATCGATGCAGAAATCTTTAAATACCCTTTTGCGAGAAACTTTAAATCACTTTATGGAAAGAAAATATTTTCCTCATCAGAAAATGATTTGTAATATAAGAAAATTCCTTGGTAACAGCTATTTCTACTCTTGATCTCGCATTCACAGAGTAATTATCACTATGTAAAGGTTTTCAAATCTGAACATCTAATCCAATGATATTTAACATATTTTCAGTTATACACTCACAGAAACACATCCATATAAATCAAGCATGTGTTTTCATTTTAAATCCACTCATTGATTTGCATTTATTCGCTTTTCTTGACTTGCTTTATTTTTATTCAAATTAGCAAAATTTCCTTACAAGCTTTTATAAATATTTGAATACATATAAATCTAAAAACGTATGAATAGGAAGGAAAGGAAAATAGATATTTAAAAAAAATAACAATAGTTGTAAAAACTTAACATTAACTTAAAAATTAATAAATGCTTTTTAAAAAGAAATAATTCTCATGATATACAATGACGTTTCTTAAATAATAAACAAAATTTGCATTTTTTATAAGATTAAGATTATTATTAATGATGCTTTTAATTGTTAAAAATTACATTTTGAAATAGTCTTAAAATACAATTAAATTAAATTTAAAAGTATCCACAGGTATTTCATCGAACAAATACAATAATCGTAGTGCACAATTAATTAAACAAAAATATATTAACAAGAAATAACGAATTATAGCCAAACGCTTTTCTTAAAACAATTACAGAGTTACTTCCAAATAAAAGTAAAAATATTTTTTATAGGAATAGATATTTGATACTTCATAAAAGTGGTATGATTTTTTTAAAAAACAATCTTAAAATTAATAAATAAAGGTACATTAAATATATTTTTTAAATTTTTGAAACCAAAAATAGTGAGTTCAAAGAATTTGGCGACTTCTATATATCTAAAAGATCTATTTATTGATTTATAGAGTAGTTTTACATTGCAAACTTTTTAAATATAGATAAAAGAATTAAAGATATTTTTTTAAAACTTGCGTTCTTATTTTGAGAGTAAAATTTCTTAATTTTAATTTACTGATAGCATATAATAATCTTCATTTGTTGCAAAAAATGGGGCAAAGAGAAATAAAATAAATATGATTATTCTCCATTTATTTCAGGAGCAAGAAAGATTAATTGAAATACAGTCTTAGAAATATAAAGAAATAATAGAACGTATTCAGTGTTTTTTTAATGAGTTTTTCTTCACATTCTCCGAGTTTTATTTCAGATAAAATTACTTAATGAAATCCCTTTAAAGGATGAATTTTTATTCCCGTACGTGATTTTTTATTAATAATTAAAATTATAAATTATACGGTTTTTCTCAAACATCCTTTTTTTTCCGCATCAAACTTCTGTTTCTTTTTTACGAATATCTCGATTTTTTTTGTAGTTTCAAATAATCACAGCAAAACAAAAGCATTTGTTTCTTGAGATTTTTTTTTCCACATTTTTTTAGTTGAAGAATAAGATTTCTGGAATAAATTTATTAAGGGTATAATTTTTCGCCTGATATATTTTAAGCGGGGATTTAATAATATTTTTAATTACTAGATATTTATTTTTATCTCTCACTAAAATTTACATCAATAAAAATACTATATAAAATAGACTTATTTGTTAATTGATCAATAATATTTTGTCCAAAGGGAAAATATCAAACAATTACAAATAAATAACAAAATAAGTAATATTCAGATAAATTTCAGTGATTTTATAATATTTTAAGTACTTTTGAAGTGAATCTTACTTAAAGCAATTCTTCATGAATGTCAATTATCCTGGAAATGTTTTGATACCTCTTATTATGAACGATATAGATAATTTAATTTCATACATTAAATATTTATAAATGAATATAAAATAAACAATCTGAATTAGATTTATTGATTATTTTATTAACACGGCACTGGAAAGCAACATATGGCTATTGGCGATGGGCCCCGTAATTTTGAGGACGACACCTGAGCGAGAACCTCTCTCCACAAAATTTCACACCAAATCAACAGTAAGATTAGGGACATGGATTGAAATAAGAGGCATAAGTCCCGCTACATAGCAGGATTTTTTAATATCATCAGGTTCAAACTCAAGACTCGACGGAAGCAATACGGGCCACGAGTTCGCAACCAGGACCACTAGACTTTCGTAGCCAAGGGCTCTGCATTAGATGCTTATGGATTAATTGTTGATCAATAAGCATTCTTGAAGACAAACTCATTACTTTTAATTAACATTTTTTTCCCCTTTTCTTACATGTCTTGCAGTGTAAACTACAGATATAGTTGCAGTATCATCCAAAATATAAATGATGTTTATTGATTTTTTTTTTTATCATGATAAATTCTTAGTCTTTATATGAGCCTCTCAGAAGCCAATGCGGTTAAGTCCAAAACACAAAAATTGAGAAAATTAATGTTTTTTGATACATTAGTTTTTAAAATTCTTGGTTTATTAATTTAATTAGAAAAGTGTATAAAGTCTTTTTTCGAGGTGTAAACTCTGTAAAAAAACAAGATATGTACAGGATGTGTAAATAAAAACGTAAGTATTTATTGAAATAATGACAGCATCTTTAAAATTTTAGGACTTATACCTTTTGGCAGCTGAAAAAAGATAAGAAATTTATGTAAAAATAATAAAGTAAAATTTATTGTCATAAGTTTTATGTTTATTCATCATAACAAATATCATAAAATAAGAATAATTTAATTTTTATTTCAAAGTTTATGTAAAAAAATATTGATAAAAGGTGGACTTATTCACAATGGCTTCTGAAATTATTATACAATATATTCAGAAGCTATTAAAAAAAGGGCTGTCTAACCTAGAAAAAAGTAACCAACGAGTAAATCCTTTAATAACTAAGAAGATTATTATTTATTTCATCAAAATTTCCAAAAATCAGAAAATGTCAAAAAATGGATTTAACCGCATTGGCTTCTGAGCGGCTCATATGTTATCAAGCGTATACTATTCAACTGATTTCTTGGGATTATTATACGATGTTATTTGATCTGAAATCCTCATCGTACAAATTGCTCTAATTTAAAAAGGTGAAACAACTTATGTAATTTAAATCGAAACATTGAAGTGTAATAATTAATGTTGATGAGTTAGTATTTATAAACTGCGAAGAGTTTAATGAAATGGTGAATAGTAAGATAGAGATTGAAAGGTTTCAACGATGAGATTAATCCTGTACATGGACTAATATTAATCACAGATTAGTTCCAAATTCGTAAATGCCTTTAAAAACCCAGTTTGATATGTATTCAATTCTGATTATCTTTTGTAGTGAATCCGTGAGTTTTCTCCACAGGTGTGATTAATTCTTGATATTTGATTATTCAATCAAAATTAATAAAATTTAGTTAAAACCTTTCTACTTTCATTGTCCAGACCTCTTAAATATTAACTTAACTTTATTAACTCATGTTGGCACAATTAACAGATAAAATTCGAAACCTGGACGTCATAACTTTTTTTGACTTTAATGAAAAGAAAATGGTACTCATAATTTTCTATGTAATAATCCATATTGAGATGTTGTTTTTTAATTCGAGGTATTAGATGATATTTATGAATAATAATTTCAATTTGTTTCTTATTTTTCATATGTAATTTTTATGTTCTACGAAAAACATATATTTCATTTATTTTTATTACACATATTTTTCAATATGACTTATAATTTTCATTAGAATTTATTTTATAAATACATATATAGTATGATATACATGTGTATCCTAAAAGAGGTTCTGGACAGAAGAAAGAAGATAATGCATGTCCTAATCATTTTGAGAGTATATTCTTTTGAACAAACAAATTAAATAAGAAACTTCTAGTATAAAGGTTTTAAAAAAATATCACTACGACAAAGAGAAAGAAAATTTACGCCATCCATTAAAAATGGACAAAAATTTAATACATGAAACCACGTGAAGGAAACATTGATGCTTACTTGTTTTTAATTTTAATAAATTTATAAAAATACAGGTATCGCACAAAATTCAAAGCTTTTACCTTATTCACCTAAATTTAGTTTAAAGATCGTCTTTATGCATTGCGTTGAAGCTTAGTCCGAAATAATGTCAAGTGACTTTATTTATTCATTTTCGTTTCTCTAATTATATTTCTCCATTGATTTGTATACTTTAATTCAAAAATGTACACACTATTCAGTTTTTCAATCGCACGAAATCTAATTTTAGAAGCCTTTGCTAATAATGAAAAGTTGCCAGTTCGAACGTTCCAATTGGACGATGCTTATGCACGCAAACTTCTAATTTTAAAAAGGAGAAAAAATGTTTCAGCAGCCATATTTAATTTTTGTGATTAATTTTTCACATCATGACCGGAAAATAAATTAATTTCGATCAATCAAACAGTTTAGATTGTTTTATGCCTTTGTACCTAATCTATCACGACGGTTTAAATGGAAAGTGTACAGGAATGAAAAATGAAATGGGAAAAAAAATGTAGAATTTTTGATTTATTTTCCAGTGATTAAAGCATTGAAATAAAATACATTGGTTATTTTTTGTTTCGGACGTAAAAACAACAATAGTAGATCCAAATTTGATAATGTTTAGTTAGTTTTTTACTAAGATATCTTAAAATCCTTCTACAGTGTTACTATGAGATATGAGAACCCTAAACTGTAAATTTTTAATGAGATACGAACATATTTTAATGACGACACAATCATAATTCTTCTTAAATTAAGGAAAGAGAGCATTCATGTCGCTTTGAATCTTAAATTCGCGTAGTTATTGTGCTTTTTTTTTAATAAAATCAGGAATCCATATATGTTACAGTATTTTTAAGTCCTTCTGTTTTTAATCATACATGTCGTAGAAGTTGTGAATCGTTGTCTAATTCATTGACAAAAAATATGCGCACCAAGAAAAAGTAGTCAGAATAAAACGGAATTTTACATACGTAAGTACTACATTGATGTAAGTAGTACTTACGTATGTAAAATTCCGTTTTATATTGTAATCATGTACATTGATGTAAGTACATGATTACAAAATAAAAGTAAAATGATCATTTATTGTAGAAAAAATTACAAATAAATGGAGGTTTTAGTATCCTGTAGGGCCACCTCTAGCATGGGTTCATGATGTGATACGGTCGGGCATTAAGGTACCTAAGTCCTGTATTATTTCTTGCGAATCTCGTTACACAGTTGCTGTAAACTCGCCCTTAATTCGAACGCACTCGTAGACTGTCTAACTTGTCGTCGTAAATGATGCCTGATATGTTCGATCGGTGACAAATCTAGGGATCAAGCAGACCAAGGAAGGGTGGGAAAGTAGCGGGGGTAGTCCTGTGAAACCCTTGCAGTGTCTGGGCGAGCAGGGGTCCTGCCATGAGGGCCAACACACGTAGTTGAAGAATATCAGGGACGTACTGGTGGTCTGGCATGGTGCAATGGATAAATATTGAAGGTGAACCTGTGTTGTATGCGATGGCAACCTAACCATCGCACCCATTGTGGGATCTGTATGCCACTGTACAGCGGCAGGATTGAGACGTTCACCATGGAACATCCACACACGTATACGATTGTCATCACTGCCCAAATTGAAACTAGATTCGTTGCTAAAAATGACCTGATTCCATTCGTTTGCAGTCCAATCCCTTCGAGTGCAACAACATTCCAAACGAAGGCGAATGTGTAAGGGTATCAAGGGCAATACAACTAATGGCACCGCTATAGCAACTGTTTTTCAACCACGCTCCTTATGATGGTACGAATTGACACAGAAGCCCTTAGTGTAGGTGCTTCCTGTGTATGGAGGGTGGACAATGAGGCAGTTGGCGCGTATCGCATGATATGGTGGTCTTCTCTTCAATTTGCCTATCAGGGTCATCCTGAATCTGGTCCCTTTGTGATAGACCTCTCTGTCGTCCACTGGTCTCATAGCCTCCTCACAGTAAAGTCAGAACGGCTTAGGTGGCGAGCTACTCAATGAGCAGTTTACTCGGTTTCCATCATCCCTATGATTTTTCCCCACTCGAACTCTGAAAGCTTCTCATATTGTCTCCTATGATGGCGTAATGGTATCTCTAGTTAAGAAGCGTCTCTCTGCAACAGATTAAATACACACAAATAATTTCTGCTGACTATTTCCTAATCCAAGGAGAATGACTCTGGTGACATTACGAATGCTCAATCACGCCGCATTTCTGATCATTCACATATTTTCCTGGAACGTACCAATAATGACAATAAGTGTACTCTTACTCCTATCTCACATTTGTCAATTTTTTCGCTTTTTAAAATTATGAATATCACTTCCATTCTCTGATAACTAGATAATTCAAATTCGTAGAGACCATCAATCACTCATCAAAATATGTGAAGAAGTAATATAATTTTAAAAAAAAATTAAGTTTGCATGAAAAAAGAATAATACCACACTTTAATCAGCTCCTCCAACATGTGGCTGTTAACATATGTATTATTTTTTACTTTATTTATATACCATGTTTGTTCAAAAAATATATATTATTACAAAAAAAATTATTTAAAGTGGCTTTTGTGTCGTATATGAATTAATTTCATTTTTGTTCCTTTTGAAAGGAAATTCACTACATACCAGTGTTCTGAATTAAGCTTGTATCTGAAGTTACGGCTGTATGTTTTTTGTATTATAAAATAATTTACATCTATTACTTTTAACCTAAAGACGAGGCTTTGTAAGAGGCGACTGTAAAACATTTGTGTACAAATCACTCAGGATAGAGAGACGTATCTGGATAGATGTATGGATTTCAAGGTGTCGAATGGATTAAAACTGATATGAAAGATATATATGAATTAATTATGTTTTTATTTTTCAGTACAGGAGACTCTGTAACCTTCGCAGGTGGTGTGCTAAGATTAAACTGCTCTGTTTACCATCGTAACATGATAAAGATATAAAAATATATATAATTCTTTATTGTTGAATAATCAAGCATGTACTGTGTCTGAAGCTTAAGTGCAAAAGTCATGTGAATGTAGAAGGAGCGAATGTTTTCACTGAAAGTAAAAAGTAAGAAATAGCTAAATAAAGAGAAATACTACCTTAGAATTGGTGTAAAATTAGAAAAAAAAAGGATTTGCATTCATCTGATTAAAATATGAACTAAAGGAAGACTATATTCTTTGAGTAAACAAATAGAGATTACTTATTAATGTATGAAGAAGGTAATTGGAAAACAATATTCTTCACTAAAGTATGCTATTTTTTACTCTGCAGTATTTCTGTTGTCATTGCTGTAAGTCTCCAAAGATCAGAAAGGCTGATTTTATTGAACCATGATTTTATTGAACTCAAAGAAAATCCAAAACCATTTTTGAATAGGATAATAGATAATGTTTATCCAAACAATCGAGGATAAGGTGTGAAGGTACATGACTAACATAACATCTGCTGTAGACTGGAAGACTTAAATTCGTTTAAAAGTGAAAGACCTAAGATTTCCATTAAAAAAAGGGAATCAAAACAGGTTTGTTTTTAGATATTATATCAAATGTACAGGAAACATTCACGAGACAAATATCATGGTATCATTGGTTCATTTTTAGGATGGTACAGGTGGCTCTGTCTTTATATTTAAATTTGAAATTTAGTTTTTCAATGAGTGACATATAATAAGAAACCACTGGTTTCTGAAAAAAGAAGTCAATGTGGTTTGCTTCTACCTGGTAACCAAAAAGTCATGGAATCTCCCGGAATTGAATACCATTATATCACTTATGCATTTTTAGAACGGTCTAAGTTGCTTTGCCTTTCTATTTAGATTTGGAATTTTGTTTCACAATACATGACATAATCATACACCCTTGGCCACCAAGAAACTGGCTAAAAGTGGTGTGGTACTGCATGCTACACCTGAAGATCAGAGAATTTCTAGGGAAGGAATTCTATAATATCACTGGCGCCCTTGTGTGATGGTCCAAATGGATCTGTATTTCCCATTAACCCGTTCACGTACATGTGATCGCTTGAGTCTCCCTTCAAGGTCTACGGTATCGTATTTTTGACAGGTGTTTCCATGCCACCGGGCCCATGATCACACCGATGAGATTTGAAAATGCAACATTTCATTTGAATTTTTAATGGCCATTAGATGGTTTTTGAAGTTTGTTTTATTTTCATATATCATTCCTCAAAGTGTAGACCTTCAATTCCCCACTTTCTTTTCCGATTTTTTAGCCTTCATATCAAAGGAATTTGAAAATTTAAACAGCTATATTTGTTCGCTTTTTTTAGTCGGATTGCACATTTAAACGGTTGTGATTTCCATTTAAAATGAGGAGTGGCGGAAAGTGATGAAATGTTTATTGGTTAGAGTTGGGAGTAGACTTATCGTTCGCAAGATGGTATTTTGTACGTTTTTGAATCAGTTTCAGCTTTGCTGTCATAGCGAAAAGATAGAAATTTCTGAGTGAAAAGTCAAGAACTTTCACTCAGCATTTTCAGAGCACGCAGGCCTGGGGAAGTGGTTCTTTCTCCTTTCGCCAGTCTTGAATGGGTTAAATATAGAATTTAATTTCTTAAGGAGTGACATCCTCATAAAAGTGAAGAAAGAGCTGCTTCTTATGTAAAAAGTATAGATCATCGAATGGAAGAAGTCTGTCTACAGACTTTACTTCGGAACATTGGAATCGCCATCAAAACTTGGGTGCCTCTACAAGAAGTATATACTACTGTCCATCCATGGTTACTCTGTTGAAACGGTAAGTGACCTACAGCATTTCTTCAAAACATAAATAGCCGCCGTGCTAGTAGAGGGTTCATGATCAGAAACTTAAAGGTCAGAATTCTTTCAGTGGAGTCGTGCGTTACAGACTTGACTACAAAAATCCGCAGAATAGTGGAACTGACGCGTGTTGAATCTATCGCATCTTATTGTCTTCACATTTAGGTGGCTTAAAAATTACGAGTGAGAAGTAAAAGCTCACAGATTGAAGAGATGATAGCTTTCGGTTAACTAAAATGGTGTCATCCTCTTCATTTAACACAGATTCAAAATTAAGCTCAAGCTATAAAAGCTATAAAATTTCTGTTGAAAGCCTTTGATTGTATTAATATCGTGTGTAATGTAAAATAATCATGCAAAAATCCAATGATTCAATTTATAAATTCCAAGAATAAAAGTAAAAATAATAGAGTGTCATATCTAAGTGTTTATTCAATGCAGTTCATCCACTGAAATATATTTTTCAATAGAGTGAATGATGTTAACTTAGTTTTATCAAGATTTGAATATCTCTTGAAAATAAGCATTTCTTTCATCCACACTTCAAATAGCCTTGCCGTTTCCAAATAGGACTTTTTAAAGGGATATTTGAATTTAGTTTTTTGCAAAACAAAAGTATAATTGAACTAAGAAATATTTTAAAATATAATGTTATTAAACCTATTTAGCCGAGAAAAAATTTGAGCAAATCTTTCAAAGTATAACTTAAAAGAATCTAAAATATCATAATTCTCAAAGTTTGATTATTTTATTCTTAATAAAAAGTTAATGGAACCTGAAGTAATTTCTTGACTCCATAAAAGATATGTTGTATCATAATTGCAAGTACTTTGTAAGAAAATAAAATGTTACGATTTATATGATAATATACATGTATTTTATTAAAATACTGAATTGTAATTCTTTCTTATTAAATTGAATTCTTGTAAAATTTGGAGATTCTTAACTTATAAATATCATTCTAAAATATTATATTTTTCACTAATATAAAAAAGTATGTAATAAATAAGAAAAATACTTGCAGAAGTTTGGACATTACATCAAAAAAAAATTAAGAGCATGCAATCATCATAAACTAATTCTAAAAAATAAATTTTTCTAGAAACATTTTTCATGGGAAAAAAAAATACTATCACTTATTTTTTATTCAATCTAACAGAAATTTCTATGAAAACTGTTTTTTAAATCCATTATTTAGTTCATGAATACAAAAATATTAAACCTAATAAATCACGTCGATAACTATATGATTTTTTCTTACATTCATCATTCATATTATTTCCAAAAAAAATTTCGACTGATGTTCAGCAATTCGATGAAAAGTATTTCGAAATATTTACAGAAAATATCACAAATGGTAGCGAAAAAACCCTTAAAGCGTAAAAAGAAAATAAAAAAAGTATCAACAAAAAAAAGAAACGCAGAGGAACTATTTTTGCGCTTTGATTTCAAACTGACCAGAAACTTTATTCTCTGAAAGCGGTTGCACTAAAAGAGGAAATATAGAAAGAATAAAAGAAGAAACTGAATACGCTCCAGCAGAATATCGTCTGAAACGTCTTGGCTTTTGCAACAGTCAGTTTCTAAACATTTTTACGGGTAAAGAGATATTGGAAAAACTCCGTATATTTATCGCAAAGTGACGCTTTTCTGTGCAGTTTGGAAAATACAAATACTATTTTTACTATAATTCTGCTTACAGTGTTGAAGTAGTATCAAAGTGACGAAAAAGTTCAAGGACTTCGTGATACTTTTCTAAATTTTCCTTCTGTTACTTTTCATGGATTCCATGACTTTCTTTTAGTTTTCCTTTGCAGTTGTTACTTACAATACTTCTCTTCTTCGATTTCAAACATATGTAGTATTTTATCTATCTTTTACAAGGTTTATAAAAATGTAATTCATGCTTAAGATTTTATTATTGCGTTGCTTGACTGCTTAAAGATCAATTATTTCACTCGTTCCTTTTCTGTTATAGAATAAACTTGTAAACCTCATTACAACAAACATATTTCTAATTGTCAAATACAATTATATACAGAATACATATAAATACTTTAAAAGAATAAATTGATTTCCCTAAATTTCCGTTACTTTTACTTTCCACATGAAAATTGTTACTATACATATAAATATCCTGAATTTTTTATACCTAAATATAATTTTCGATTTTTCTCTTCATGATGTTTATTTCATCTAGATAGAATTAAGAAGTAATAAATTTTTATTCTCTTGTTGAAAACTGAAAACTTCGTCTGATTCATTTAATCATACGTATTATTCTCATTCTATTTCCATTCTATTTGTTTTTCTATTTCAATGATGAACTATAATTTAGTCAATTTAAGTTTCATGATATTTGTAAGAATAATTTCTTTTACTTTAATCACATTGATTTCTACTTTAATCTCATTGATAATTTTTTCTACTTTAATCACATTTAATCACTTTATTTTTTAAAAAAAAATTAGTACTTCAGAACAGTATATTTCATTTCATATAATTAACGTAATTCATAAAATAAAACATAATACAGATTACGAACAAATTTTTAATATAACTGAAACAATCAAAACTACGCTTAACTTTAAGTATTTTATAGTTATTAGGAATTGAAAATAATAAATACGTAAAAGTTGTGTTTTCTAAAATCTCAGGACCTAACTTCTAACTTATTTCAAATACCTAACTCTAAGCTCCATAATTTAAATAAATACTAAATTAACGAAATGAACTAATATTTAACTGTCCTATAAAATAATAAACTACTTGTAATAAAATATTTGACTAAAACATTTGCGTGTTTCAAATTACATTAAAATTGAACAAAAAGGGAAGAATATTGTCAAAACTGCATCAATCGTGTAAACATGCTATATTTTTCCTCCTGAGCAATTTTTTTATTTCCATTTTTGAAATATTAGGTATTTAAGTTCATTATTTTATTAATAAATTAAGCTTGTGGTATAAAAAATTTATAGTAAAGAAAGGTAATGGAAGGAAGCTTCACGGTGTAATTAAAAATTGGAATAAATGTAAAGAGAAAATCAAATGAAAATGTTTCCTAAGAGGAATAAAATCTTTTATTTTCAATATCTATGGAGTTTAATAAAAAAAAAAAAACTTTTAAAAAACTGTAAAGAGAATAAGCCAAGCTCTTAAATGAAATACATTTAAAAGTAATGCAAAGGAGTTTTAATTCAGATATTATTTTTAAAATATTTAGTATTATGAATTTTATCTTGAACTAGACGAGTAATTAATATTGCCTAAATTAACAGGTCAATTGAAAAGTCCCCGGCCTACCATAGTAAAACACATTTTTTTTGGCAAAATTAGTTTTTTTTATTCAACCTAATTCCCTTCAAGGGTGATACACTGATTATAGCGACACTCCAACTTTTCGAAACCATTTTTGTGATACGATTTGTCCTTTGCTTCAAAATAGGCCTCAGTTTCTGTGATCACCTCTTCATTAGACGAACATTTCTTCCAAGCGAGCATTCTTTTGAGATCTGAGAACAGGAAATAGTCGCTGGAGGCCAGATCTGGAGAATACGGTGGATGAGGAAGCAATTCGAAGCCCAATTCATGGATTGTTGAAATCGTTTTCACTGAATTGTGACACGATGCATTGTCTTGGTGAAGCAGCACTTTCTTTTTCTTCAAATGCGGCCGTTTTTCGGCGATTTCGACCTTCAAAAGATCCAATAACGCTATGTAATAGTCGCTGTTGATGGTCCTTCCTTTTTCAAGGTAGTCAATGAAAATTATTCCATGCGCATCCCAAAATATAGACGCCATAACCTTGCCAGCCGACTGGTGCGTTTTCCCACGCTTTGGAACTGGTTCATCGTGTGCAGTCCACACTCATGACTGTCGATTGGACTTCGGAGTGAAATGATGGAGCCATTTTTCATCCATTGTTCTATATCGACGCAAAAACTCGGGTTTATTACGCTTGATCATCTTCAAACACTGCTCCGAATCATCAACTCGTCGTTGTTTTTGGTCAAAAGTGAGCTCGCGCGGTGCCCACTTTGCACAGAACTTTCTCATACCCAAATATTCGTGAATGACATGATGTGCACGTTCAGTTGGTATCTTTAGAGTGTCTGCTATTTCATTCAATTTCAATTGACGGTCATTCAAAATCCTTTTGTGGATTTTTTTAATGTTTTCATCGGTAACCGCCACTTTTGGGCGTTCACTGCGTTCACCGTCTTTGGTGCTAATTTCACCACGTCTAAACTTAGCATACCAATTCTTGCTGGTTGATTTTCCTTTGACAGTGTCCGGAAACTCGGCATCAAGCCAAGGTTTTGCTTCAACTGTATTTTTCCCTTCAAAAAGCAATATTTTATCAACACGCGAAATTCATTTTTATCCATTTTTTTCACAATAACAAAAGTTGCTTCACTCAAAATGCTATAATTCACAAACTAATGATCCGACAGCTGTCAAATTTATACACGCAGCTTTTGAGGGTTAGGGCTAACTAAAAAACCTATGGATTTAATTCTAGTAGTGCCATCTATGTGTCAGGCCGGGGACTTTTCAATTGACATGTTACATTCTAAAATTTTTCTAAATGCATGACAATAACCATGTCAAAAGCAGACCAATAATAGCTTATCTTTAAGCACTTACTTTGTAAGACGCACTCTTCACCTCAACTTTCTTCTAGCACGAATATTTACTTTCTTATACATTTTGAAAAAAAATTGTTTAAAACGAAAAGAATGTTCCGGTATATCGACAGCAAAAAATATTTTTTTTTGTGTCTTGTTATTAACATTATGCTTAAATATAGTAAATTATTTGCCTTCGTGTCTTCATAGTCAGTGTAATTATTATTTACTTTTGAAGTGCTAATTCAAATGGTATAATGCTTCTAAATCAATAGTAACATTGACATTTCTTTAGAAATAAGCATGTCTGTATTTTAAGAATGAAAGGATAACTATTAAAATAAGTTATTTTAACAAATCCAGTCTTAAGTTACAGACCCTTGATTTAATTTAAGGACTCAAAGCAATTTTATCAAAGAAATTAAAATTAAACTTGACAGACAACTTCAATTTTAAAGTAGCTAATTTTATTACTGAATAATCAGCTATTCATCATAAATATAAGGCTAATTAATTCATTCTGAAGTCAAGAAACGTAGATTTCAACTCACATAATGAAGGCTGCAATAATTTGTACAACAATCAATATTAGTTAAGGGAGCGAAGTTTCAATCGTATATTACATCAGTGGGAAGCGTTTGATTTAGTTTTAATTAATTGGATTAGAAATCTGTATATAAAATTGAAATAAATGAAGTAAACATTTTCACACTATTAAAATTGCAAAATTATGAAGTTTTTAAATCGAATGCAAATATTTACTCTTCTGAAATCCCATTTCGCATTATTTTAAAATAAATATTCGCATTCGTTTTTAAGAAATTAATCTCATGAGCTCTTATAAACAGAACTCTTAGCTACACATAGAATTAACAATGCACTCTTCTTGAAAACTTAAGGCAAATATTGAAGATGTACGAGTATTAATACATAAATAAGTCATGGAAAACAGTCTGGTGATTTGTTCTGTAAAAGCCAATTTTAAATTGAATCGCGTTGCTCTTCAGTAGATGCCTCTGTAATGTCTATATTATATCAATGCCAAATAACCGACAGTAGGGGATAAAGCACTTAAAAACTAGATAAACTGAGAGCACTTAGCAAAATTGTTTAGTGGATTCCTGGGCTTTCAGCTAAATCGAAGTTATTTCCCTCAGAGTTGAAGCTTAAGAATAAGGGCGGTTAACGCATTTTCACCTCTAGTAGCTAAATGCCATGAAATATCTCTCTTTCTACTCAATTTCCCTCCTTTAAAAGCAAAATCTTTTTTGTAAAGCTCATTTTCGTTTTACTTAATATCTATTGATTTACTTAAAATGATAGAACATTTAGGGTATTTTTTTTCCGAATAATTCGCTTTTAAATGTTCCATCCCCTTATTCGATTAATGTTTAAAGGCTTGCATTCCTTAACACTCAAGATATTGAATTCAAATAGTTTTATTTTATTATATTATTCTTTTAAAATTGAAACACAGTAAATAATATTAATAAATTAAACAAAAGAGTTGGATAGAGTGTTTTTAACAGTAAATACCGTTGGAGTGAAATAAAAGACATTCAATTGAAAAAATAAGTAAATGTGGCGAACACATTCACATGATTTGTGATCTATAAACACTAAGTACAATGTGAAACCTGTTAAATAAAAATAATAAATTAAAAGGAAAAATTGAAAAATACGCATTTTATCTACTCTTGTAAAATATTCATGCATAAAATTATTAAGGTATTTTAATCTGAAGGTAACTCAGAAACTATTAAATTTATCTCGTAAATTTATTTTTTAACCAATAATACCTCTTATAAAATATTTTAGTACACTAATGTTCAATTAAGAGAATTTTCAGATTTGTTAAATTATCTCTAGAACTACTAGACAGATTTTAATGAAATTTGGAGTGTATATAGATTTGATATAATATAAAAATTTTTTAACTCTAAAGTTATAATACACCAGCATTATCATTCTCATCGAAGTAAGTCGCAAGGTATGAAACAGCAGTTGCAGAATGGAACAAAAATGGAGTTAATAGGGTGTATGGTCCCTCTTAAATGTATATAGGCCTAGCAACGTAATTTCATGTTGGAAATAAAGGAGTTTATAAAGTTCCTGTGGCAATTGGCACCCTCGATCATCAACGCTGTTTCCAGGTCTTGGATGATTCTCGGAATAAGATTGTGAATTTCAGTTGCCCTCCCCAGAGCGTCCCAGGTATGCTCTATAAGATTGAACTCTGGATATCTGGTTGGCCTATACATCCGGCGAATATCTTCACTTTCCAGAAGTTCGTCTACCAGATGAGCTCTATGTGGTCTCGTGTTATCATCTATTAAAATGATAGAAGGCCAACAGTACCTCTGAAAAGACGAGCATAATTCTCCAAGATTTCATCCCTATACCTATCAGTAGTCACAGTGCCTCTTTCAAAGACATTAAGGTGTGTGTAGGCATCTAACATGATGCTTGCTGAGACCATCAAACCTCCATTGCCATAATGGTTGATTTCTCGGACATTGGAGGGCAGGTAGTGGGTCCCTGGTTCTCTCCATATGAAAGTACGGCGAGAATCACTGGTTAGGCAAAACCGGGACTCATCAGTGAAGATAACGGTAACCCATTGATTCATGCTCCAATCTCTATGATCTCTGCATCATTTGAAGCGGACTCTCCTGTTCGCAGAATTGAGCGAGACGCAAATAACAGGTCTGCTTGCAAATAGTCCTCTCTTATGAAGTCTTCTGGAAACAGTCACCTTTAAAACTAAGGTTATTGTGGCTACATACAACTCATGAAATAACTGCGAAGCTGTAGCATTGCTTTTACGCCTCGTTACAATGGACTATTGTTGATCTTCTCTGGCCATCAAGGTTCTTGAGGGACCTTGCCGAGGCTTTTTCTTGACGGATCCAGTATCCTTAAGCTGTTTCCATAAGTTGGACGCGAAGCTGGGCGTTAAATCGAATTTTCTGCAAATCTGGATTTAAGACTGGCCTGTTTCTAGCCTTCCTACAATTCGCCACCACATTCCATCATCTAAAAGTTGGTCGTTACTCACTTTTACTGTTTGAGTTTTAATTTAAGCGATTGCTTCAAAAAACGCCACAAAATTAGGCGAAATGCGCTAGAGAACGAAATGCAGATTTTAGCACTAGCGCTTATAAATACTGTTTTTCGACTAGTTCGGCCCCATACACTTATAACCTTTCGTATTTGACGTAAAAAGATTTGTACCTTTGTTTCGAAACAGTATTTTTACATTTCGTTCAATTATTTTCATAAAATTCTGCAAAATATGAAAATTCTCATAGTTTTGAACACCAGTGTATATATATTATGGATTTGTTAGTTTTTAGCTATTACTCGTCGAAATAGTTTGCATCTTTTTTCAAAATTCTATTTATTTCTATCCACTTTCATTCCTTATTTGACTATGAAGAACAAAATGGACTAATTTCTAGTGATTTTTGAATATAAAAGAAAAAGAACTTGCAAAAAAAAGAACAGTTCTAACACATCGATCAATAACTCCCGAGTCTAACATTGAAAACAACATTTTTTTTGCAAAATTTTTTTTTATTCATCAACATAACACCTTTTGTTAATCACCTTTTAGGGTGATACAATCGTTCCAACGCTTTTCCAAATCTTTTTTTTTTTTCCTTCCAAAAAATTTTTTTTTTCTTTTTTCTTTTTTTTTTTTCGCAAGAAATCTTTTTTGTTACGAGTAAATAGCGATAAACAGCTTTCTGAATCATCGACTCGTTGCTGTTTTTGTTCCATCGAAAGCAATCGCGGCACCCACTTGGAAAAACCTTTTTCACTTCACTTCAAAAAACCTTTTTCCTGGTCCGATCGACTTAAAATTTTGACACGTTTCAAGCAAAGGTTAGTACTCTAGAAAGACCTGGTTACTGGTTTACTACGAGCACCATCTCTGGGTTAGTCTCGGGAGTTATTGATCGATGTGTTACTTTTCAAACATTTTCAATTCAATTTCGTTAAATCTGCAGTTGAAATTTAAGATTTTTAAAAGCATACTAATTTTTATCTGCTCATTCACTCAAATTAAGCGCGTAACCTACTTTATAAAATATTCACATACAAATTATATTGGTTATATATTGCTCCTCAAAAAATAATAAAATATTGATTAGAGAGAGGAATGGATAGTAAAAATATAAAATTTCAAAATAAGTTTTCAGAAAAATAATCAAATGCTGCAATGCTTGAATATTTTTAATTGTACCGTCTGTCTTGAAGCAAATCAGTAATTTTCAGTTGTAAGACTGATTCAATTCTCTGAAATTAATTTTTTTTTCTTCTGCGGTTCTCTATTGAAACACACTGCATATTTAATTTTCCTCTTCAGAAAAGTTTTAGTTTCATTAAATTTACTTTGTAAGTGTTGCAATCTACAAAAAAGAGCTTCTTAATCAAAACCGTTGAATAATGTAATTATTAGAAATGTCTAGAACTTTTTTTTCTCTAAGAGAGCAATCCATGCAAAAAGTTTTTGAATAAGTTAATAATTTAAACAAAAACAACAAATAGAAGACCAATTTCTAAATATGTTGTAATTCTTGCGTTTTAATAATGCACAATTATTAATGTAGTTGTTGATTATGAGCTTTAGTTGGTAAACTTATTTGATTGGAGCTAAAATAGGTTTTGTGATAAATTAAATGAAAGTTAAAATGAAGGAAAAAAAATTATTATAAAGGTCATCCTCCTCCTACCCATCCACGCATGTGTGTGTGTGTGTGTTAGGTAAGGGGCTTAGATGTCTCAAACACCAGAAACTTCACCATTGTTACTGCGTTTGCATTTTCCCAATATAGCACTTCCATTTTTTTTTAAATACTATAATGTTTTAAAAATATTAATATGTCAGTTATACGATTTGAGATAAAATGATCATGTTTTCATTTAAATTTATCAAAGATAATTTCCATGATCATTAATGTGAATTAGTAAGGGCTATTGAGAAAAACAAAATGTAAAATCATTGCACTTATTTCTACAAATATGGTAATTCTGTTCTAGATAATATTTTACGTCTAATTTGGAGGTAATGTTTATTTCAAACTTGTTTATTCCAATACGTAAAAAGATGTTGTTAACTACCTTTTTTACGTTGGTATTTAATAGCTTTCTCAGATAATAAAGGAAGGGTACTTCTAAAGGAATATCGCTGACCAAACAGTATTAGCTTTAGCATAAAATTAATTTTGCATATGATTTTTTTAATTGAAGATATCTTTTGGTTTGGATTTTTTTCTATTGGTACAATTTGCGTAACATTATTAAATTCAGTTTATATTTATTTAATCATTCTATTTAATTTCACGTTTAAGTTCATTGTTATTTTACTTATCAAGAAGATATTCTAAAGAATATATGCTATGAATAAAAATATTTATTTTAGTTCTCAGTACAACTTATAACTAATACATTACAATAAGAATTCTAAAAACGTAAGGTTTTCCCTATCTTCTTAATGTTAAAAATGACCAAATTTAAGGAAAATTCTTAAGAATAAACTGAACAACAACGCATTAAAATGCACTTGAATTTTCATCCTTTTGAAAATTTACATTTGTTCCTCCATAAATAATTTTAAGAAACCTTTTCAAAACAAGTTTTTTTAAAAAAAAAAATTTCACGTTAAAATTACAACAACAATGCAATAAATAAAGATAGAAATTGGTGGTTTTTAGACCAAAATGCATCTTAACTTAGTCATTTTAATATTACTGATGTAGGGAAACTGCTATGTGAAGTACTCTCTAAATGAAGGAATTGTAATTTAAGTTTAGACTCTATGTAAGTTTGAAAAAATAATATATTGTAGCTTTCTGTTGCAAAATCTTGCTTAATTTCGCCGATTTTAAAGTAAAATGTATGAATTTTTGGTAAAATAAAAACATTTTTAGTATCTTAAGAAATTCCAAATTTTTATTCTTGTGATAATATTTTCTTATAGATTATATATCCAAATTGGTAACCGAATTAACTCCTAAAATTATGTTTGTTTATCATATATGTATTACTAAAATATTGTTTCATTTTTAAACAAAAGAAGTAGTCATTTTATTTCATATTAATCTTCTAAGATAAATTTCAATGTGAATAATTTCTTTCGGAATTAAAGTCTTTTTTAACCTTTTCAGCTAATTTTATATATTCGAAGCAAGTTTAATCTCTTAAAATTCCTTTATTTTGTTCGAGTGTTTGTGTTTTCTTTAATAGCCTGAAAAATATTTCTTGAACAATGTTTAGTTGAAAACATGTGTGTTTACATTATATTTTGTTTTGAAAATTTACAGGCTTCTTAAAAATATTGGTAGATATTGTATATTTAAGTTTCTTAATGTACATAACTCTATTAACCTGTGTTCAAATGCGAGTTATCAAAAAAAAAAAAAACATTAGCTGAGAAAAAAATAGCATGAAATATAAATAAATAATTATGGTCTGAATTTCTTAATAAATTTACATATTGAAACTATGTATCCCTTAACAACAAATATTCTTTACGAAGAGTATCAATGTATCTTCCTAAGTATATATTTTAACTTTAAATATTCTTAACTAACTTATTTTGAAAAATGTACGTAACATATTCCTTGGTCAAAAAATAAAATCATCCCGAAGAAAAAGGAAAATGTTTTTTTTTCCTAACAGCAAACCTTCTTTCAAAATGAAATCTCTTTAAGTAATCCCAGTAAAACCTTTTAAACCTTCATAATCCCTCCTAAATCTCCTTTTGTAAATAAAAAATACATACTTACTAAAATAACATGTACTGCGGTTATAAAAATAAAGAAGCAATTGTCTAATTTTAATCCAAAATATTAATTCTCTCTATGGAAATATTCTGGTGTGAGTAAATGCATTTAATAACATTTATTTGTATGTTTAAATTATTATTCTTAATTATCGAAGAACCAAGTGATTCGAAACAAAATTGAATTTTAAATTAATAAATAATTGGGTTCCAAGCAAATTTCTTTGCAACTGTACATGGATTAAGAAATTTGATACATCTAAATATATATTACGCAAAGAAAAATAAAGAAATACATTCAGTTTGTGTAAAAAAGGTTATTTAAATCAAATAATCAACAAAAGGTGGAGCTGTGCTTTGCTGTTTTTATTCACTAAATGTTGTATATTTCATTTGCTCGAAAAATTTCTGCGATTACATTAATGCAAATTATTTTGTAGTAGTTTTATGTTGTACTTCATCAGTTAATTTAATATCATAATTTATTCATTTTCATTAAATTGTACAAACAATGTTAAATTATTCTTATAAATTTGTATCCTTTGCTTTGCAGTTTGTATAAAAGATTATTTTTATATTTATTAGTAGATACGAATTTTAAAATAATATTCTGAGAAATTGTTGTGTGAAAACAAAAATTCATTTATGTTATCTTTATGAATAAAAAATAACATTCTAGATCCAACAAAAGCAGTACGTTCTGGATATCAGTAATTATACTCGTATATATATATATATAGCATTGCATATCTTTATTACATGGTGAAAACAGTTCAACAAGAAGAATAATGAACAATGCTGCTTAATTTCCAAGTATTCTGAAAAAACGAAGCGCAAGTAGTTGAACTTGCACATATTAGCAAAATAACAAAAAAGCAGCTTGTGAACGGGTTAGAACGTTTGGCTATTCGTGATTTTCTTTTCAATAACTTTGGATATTTTACAGTTATTTGAATTGCATAAAATTACAATTTCTTCCCAACCAAAATGAAATTAGATTAAGTAAATGAAATGAAGATAAGAGGTTAATCGAATTTAATTAAATATAGGGATATATAAATGAAATATAACTGAAGGGAAATGAAGGGAGGTAGAGGATAACGACACTCTGATAGTTATTAATAATTTGGATTGAAGTGATTTGTTATCAAAATGCTAAGATTTTTATTTGTTGTTCATGAGGACTGTTAGAATCAGATGGAGGGAATTATTAAGTTATATTTATTAATTAATCATAATCTAGAATTGACGAGTTAAGTGGGATTCGAGTAGGAGAGAGCAATATTATCTGTTATTTAGGTGTTAATGAGGTATTTTGTCTTGCTCTTATCTTTCTTCAATTGGATTCAATAATTTTTGACTATTTCATCAGACTGAAGGATGACGGTGGAATTAAATAATAAAGAAGGGGCGTCAGAAGGTTAGCGACTCAACTGGAACAAAATAACTACCATTAAGAGTTATAGGACTTTCAATAATGCTCAAATAACCAATTTAATAGTTCGTATGACAGACAAATCTGATAAGTGTTACTTTGTGTTATTAAGGTAGAATACAAAGGCAGAATTCCAAACGCAGAGTCCAAAAACTGACAGAGTGCTACATTAGGAACTCAGTGTATTCTCAGCAACCCGGTAAGGTGTGATATATAATAGGAGAAATTCTGGAACTCTCAATAGAAATATCTGGAAAATTCAATCATTTTCGAGAACCTTCTTTTCATTGTCAAAACCACGAAGTCACAAAATTGTCCCCATTTCGTAGCCAAGGTCGAGATAGTTGCTTCACTTTGCCTCGGTATCTGATGATACATCTGTAAAAATCACTTCATTTATAAGAGTAACGTTGTAGGGAAGGTTCATTGAAGGTTTGTAACACTATATTGTTAAAATAATCCCTGATAATTACAACTGTATTAACCGATACATATCAGTAAATGTGAATGTATGGACTGATTGATTCTCTAAGAAAAACAAATTCTTTCCTAAGGGAATTTATTTTTGGTGAAAGCATATTATTCATGTCTCAACTTTATATAATATTTTATGTTTGCGTAAAGTCCGATGTATACAAAGCATTATACATTAATGGAACAAAGTCCTTATATATTTTTAACGTAAGAAACATAACTTGATTAAATTTATGCTAAAGAAAATATAAAAATAGGAATAGAAAATTCCTTTAAAACTTATTTTGGATAGTATTTATTTTGCAAAATAAAATAAATAAAATTAGTAGCTGTGCATTAAAAATAATGGCATACTAATTTGTTAAGAGTGAAAATGGGAATTATTGTAACATAAAATATTAATGGTAATTTTGACCTTTATTAGCTTATCCATTAATGCGTAACTTATGTAAATAACTAATGATTAATAATTATGACTTCGTGAAAAGAAGTGTTATAATTTAATTGAATATGAGCAAAAAACGGAAATTAGAAATTGTTTAAAAAATGCTTATGACTTTTTATTTAAAATTATATTAAATAAAATTCACGAAAGCTTTTTTTATAGTTTAATTACATTATAATGAGCAAGATTAAACTAAATGTATTTTATTCCATTTTACAGATTGGCTATAATTAATTAACTTAGCTAATGAAAGTTTTTCCTTTTTTTTTTGTCGAAAGTTGTCATCAAGTTAATTTGAGGCATTTTAAGTAAATTTATGGCATTAAGTTAGCTTAAGACATCAGGTTAATTTATAAATGTTTTCTTCTAATAGATTCTAAGAAATTATTGAAAATGTAGAATTGGTTGTCACGAATGCTGTGTATAACCATACGAACAAAATATGAAATTAAATTAAAAGATTTACACGAATGCGTTTCTTTTGTAAATTTTTTAGAAGTCTTAAGATTTAAAAGAAACTTGCTACTTCGTTGACAGCAAGAAAAAAAGGCCATAAAAATTTCTATGAAATCTCTTTGTTAACTATTGCTCATAGTGGAACAAAAATATATTCTTTTATATGAAATATATTTTGATTTTTTATTAAATGTGAAAAAAACTATTACTATCTAAATATCAAAATAAAAAATCCAAATTTTATTATATTCAATTTGAGTTCTACTGCTCAATTACCTTATCTTACTTTTTTTAAAAATTTGATCGTATGTTACTTTTACTTTTAATATAATTTCCAGCTGATTTTAAGAGATTCGACTAAGATTACATGTATGTGTGACGATAAAATAAATTTATCATATCATTCTTTTTAATTAAAATATTCTTAATGTCAAACCTTTTCCATTTAAAACTACTATGATTTCCTATTTTAATTATTGTTATTTCCCCTTTAGAATCGCATATATTATGTTTACTAGAAAGCTCCCGAACCTGTGTTAAACTGCTGAATTGGTACAATTTCTGTAGCACTTTTCCTCCCATATGATATAAAAACGACCTATATCTAATGTTTTTTTCCCCTGATACTATCGACGTCAGGCTTGAAACTCAGCGCATTGTACTTGTGTCATGGTTTGGGCAATATCAACAGGTACAATGCTCTTAAATCATTAAATAAACTAATATTAACTTAAACTAATGATTAATAGTTATTTCAATAAGATATCAAATAAAAAAAATCCAAGATTATAACTGATGCAGAAAACTCAATGGATTTCAACTCCAAGTCTAAATTTCAAATCAAAATTTCGCATACAATTTAAAATTGTGTTACGGAAAAAAGAAAACATCAACTTATTGTGTCTTTCAAGAATAACAAACTGTGCCTTAAGAAAGAAGGAAAAAAAATAGTTTCTATCATTCCTAAAAAGTTGTGCCTATAAATGTTGTGTGTCAAAAATTGTGTCAATACGAGTATTATAAGAAGATTTTTCTGTATCTGAAACACATTTCAAAAACCTCATTTTGGGCAGTTCAAGAATTTTTATATCTACAAATAGAATAAACACACAAAAATAGCGTACATATAGAAGATTTAAATAAGCTAGTATAGACTTAACAATTTTGAATTTCAAAACTACTAATTTTAATATTGTTTGCTCTAAGTTATAAATAATGTGCTTGAACTATTTTGAATTTCATACATTAATCTAAATTAGCGTTTTTAAAAGGTGTTTTTCATACTTGATCTCAACTGCGAAAATTCATCAAAATTTTGGAAATTTGAAATTTTAACTAAACCATATTGAGCTGTCAGACCTATTTTTTACTTCTATAATTAATTGTGATATTCTTTTGTTTCATATTATAACTATTATAAAAGACATTATTTTGATTTTTTGATACATATGCCTAAATAATTATTTTAAAAAAATCATGTTATGATCAAATTTCAATGAAAATTATGAAAATTTTGAAAATCTATGTCTGATTTGCCATTTTTAATTTTCAGTCGTCAATAACTCAGCCCAACTTCTAGAACAAGTAACATGGGAGAGGGGTGGTATGTATACTAGAAGATCAGGACCTTCTTAAAGCACGGAATTTTAAAAAGTTCGGAGAACCTTTTTTTTTGCTTAGAAGTATGTTACAAAAGTGTTCGGATCGATCTAAAGCTCGCTTCATTTGCTGCTTTAACCACGCAATCTCGCGTGCTGTACTTCCGTCATGGCGTCGACAATATCAATCGGAAAATGACCCAAAATCATTGAATAAATAAACATCACGATTAATTACCAGGAACAAATATCTTCTTCAAGACAGCACCAACGACAACAATTACAAAGACAAATACACACATATATATAAAACAAAAAAAAACGACACACCAAGAAATAAGTGTCTGATGGCGAAAACAATTGGCGGATAGAAAAATTATGTATAGAACAGTAAACGATTAAGATTTCGGGAAAATGGAATTATTTGTTTCAGACTTACATACCTAACTACAAAGTAAAGAGCTATATAAAGTGTAGACCCAACTCTAGCCCGGATGCAAGCTGTCGAACGACGTGGCATAGTGTGATACAACTTCCTGATGGTCTGTTATGGTATTTCTTGCCACATTTGCTCCAATTGTCGGGCTAGGTCAATAACATTTCCTGTTAGAGGCATTCACCTTCCCATCATATCCCAGACATGCTCGATTCGAGAGAGATCTGGTTGGCCAAGGAAGTGTTTGACAAGCTGTAAGACAGCTCATAGCAACACGTGTCGTATGTGGCATTACCTTGTTGAAAAATAAGACCAGGGTAATGAAAAAGGAACGGTAGCAAAACAGGTCTCAGAATGTCGTCGACGTGCAGCTGTGCTGTAAGTGAGCCTCTAATAACGACCAAAAGGGTCCGGCTATCAAGGGAAATGGAACCTTTGGCCATAACTCCTGGTTGTGGACCTGTGTGGAATGCGGTAGTGAAAGCAGGATCAGCACGCGGTCCTTGGCATCTCCAGACACGTCTTCGATGATCGTCATTACACTCACGAGCAGGTCGCACGTCTGATGGTTGTTAACATTGAATCAGGCTTGTGACAGCGGATCTGACAATCACTCTTTCCTCCCGATATGCTGTGGCTCTAGGTCAACCGCTACCCTCATGACGCTCAAAATCTGTCATCTTCCACTCATTTTTGCCAGTATCTTCTAATCGCCGCATCACTTCGACCTATATGACAAGCGATTCTCCAAATTGACCAACCTGCCTCTTTCAGTCCAATGATACGACCTATTTAAAACTCTGACAGTTGTTCTGACACGATCTTGAATCCTGCGGCGAGGCATTTTTTCAGTTTCATTTTTGAAAGGTATCCTAAATCGCAATGTAACAGAAAATTTGACTATCAGATTGATAATCGCTTCTTTTATACACCTGCTGAGAGCGCAGTTCAGATGCACTGTAACTCCTGCTATTCATTCATTGGACACCAAATTTTAATCATTTGCATGTTCGGTCCAAATGTTTTTGCTTACGAAATTTCATTACAGTCGTTCAACTCCTTGTTGCCTTTTTTTTGTTATAGAGTATATATATATATATATATATATATATATATATATATATACACTGAGGAAAACTGAAAATAGCGCACCAAGAAGAAAACGAGCTACAATCATCAAACTTTGCAAAATAGTTGAATGATATCCGATATGAAATAGATCCAAGTTTTGAGGCAATGCGCATGATCATATATCCATCGGTGTGGCGCAGAAATTAGGAAGTAGGTTCTATACAAATCTTCGGATTGTATACGATTCACAAACCTAACAATCTCATTCTCATTAACATCCTAACATTCTCACTTTACGAGGAGTGTAGAAAGTGTGGAATGCCAAGTAGGCGTTTAATATTTAACGTAATTAAACGAGTTTGAGAGTAACTGGAACATCGGTAAGAAAACAGCAGACTGTTCACTGAGTCGTATTGCTTCCAGGTCTATCAATTGGAATGGGCCTTTAGAATTTTTTAGAGGCAGTGGCTAAGCGATGTTATCCACGGGCAGAGAACCGGTTCTCGAGCTATGAAACAAGGCTATTAGAAAAACGACGAGGTGAGAGGATTAAAAATCGTGTAGTAAGCGCTAGTGTACACCATATTGACTTGTTCCACGATACAATCAAATTTAGGGCTACCAGTTGTTCCAAAAAACTATTTCGGGACTTCTTTAACAGCAAAATATCGGTTACTCCGTCTAAAGTGGTACCAAGCCAGAGCGGCATCGAATGCTGCAGATTGGCAAATCGTGCTATTTTTTGATGAACCTTGGTTCATTCTGGGGACAGATGATAACGTGTACGAGTGCGGAAGGGCTCTACAGGACGGTGCAATGACATACTGTCCGCACATCAAGCGTAAAAATCTGGAGTGCCATAGCCCATGATAGCTGGTCCACTCTATTTGTGGTAAATCCAGCCTCTACGGCCAGCGTTATGTTAATGACATTCTGTGACCCAGAGTTGGACCTTTCCTAAATGGTATTAAAAGAGATATATTTCAGCAAGATATGATCCTCCGCATACAGTTCGAATAGCTCTAGACTTTCTTCGTCATGTTCAGACACTTCCATAGCCTTCACGCTCCCTGAAATTTCTTCCTATAGAGCAATTGTTGGACCAGCTGAAACACCAGCTGCCGCTGTGTCACTGTGTACATAATCTAAAGATGGCTTTTCAAGTTTCGGGAAACCATCCACCTCAGGACAAAATCCGATGCCTAATCAACTCAATGCCGGTATAGTTGCAGGAGGCAGTCCAATGCGCTATTGAAGTTGCTCTGTATTTGTGTAAATGTACACACTATATTTTTTTAATGGTCTTTATTACAGAATGATGTGAATCTCTCGTTTGTATGGTTATATGTATTGAATTTTATTTTGACCTGAAATTCTTTTCTTGGTGAGCTAATTTCAATGTTCAAAATGTATATTATATTTTTAATTGTAAATATATATGGTTGGTTATATATTTCTTAAAAAAATATTTTTTATTAAAATTTTAACCATCAGAGGGCGGTTTATTTCAAATATAATCCGATTTCATTTCAATTTTAAATATATATGAGAATATTTATTTGTTAATGTAAGAAAATTTATTGATTCATCCTTATTATTTTCCTCATAAGAAGGATTTTTTTATTAAATAATTTGAATGAGTATAATTAATTTACATTCACTTAAACTAGTTTCTCCTTTTCACATTTTCTTTATTTCTTTGGTTGAATTATTGTTTTAAATTGGGATTTCTATGTAATTATTGGTTTCATATCATCTTATTACAAAGTAAGGCACTGAAGTTGTGATGGTTGCATTCGTAATGTTAGTATGAACAAACACTATTTTTAGTCCCATGTCTGAGACATTATTAAATTAGATAATCTAAAATTTTGAAAGTCCTTTCTTAATTACTTCCTCTTGATATATTCTTTGTACATCTTAATAAGATTTTGATTTATTAAACTTTGTCGTAAATTTTAAATTAGTGGTTTTAATTTTTAATTGCCTATACGTTTGTTATATATTCTTTATTATTACTATTATTATATATAACATATATATATATATATATATATATATATATATATATATATATAACAAATGACGATTTAATCGTAAGTCTTTAAGACAACACACAGGTAGCTCAAACTGGACAATAGCAGATCACAGCACTTGCACAATTTAATGACAAAGATACTGGAAAAACACACAAGTTAAGTGCAGTCGCTCTTATTTCAGCAACGTTCAGCTCACCAGCTTATTACTCTTCACTACGGACAGCCTCCTCAGTAATATTCTGCATTTCGAAGGCAGGCTCTACGATTCCCAGCAGATACATGTTGCTTCTTCGCAAATTTATCCCGCACGCTCCACTTCAAACCCTACAGCGTTCAATCGATCCCCCGATCAATCTCCAAAATTGAGTCTTGCAAGACAAATTCTCCATAACAGTTCCGCTTGTTTCAGTACGAATCTCTAACAGATTCAAGCTGCCACGACTTCCCGATCGGTCTACAAGGCAGACTCCACAGACACCTGATTCCGTGCACAGGCCGATTCCTCCTCGGCTTCCTGACTCAACTGTAGCTCTTGGCATATTTTTCCTTTCCCGGCCAAGCCTGGCGTCACGTGAGGAAATTCAGGAAAAGTCCGTAACTTTCTTACCGTTGAATCTTTCGCTTAAGTTCCAGCACCTTTAAGGACTTTCTGTTTGTCACCAAACTCCCAAAATCCGTCGCCAAGGTGAAGGGATCATTGGGGATCAAAGGGATTGTTAACTACTTACACACCTGTAAATGATTCTTTTCCTCTATAGGAGAAGCGCTGCAGAGAAGCATCAACTCACAATCGTAACAATATATACTTTTACAGCTTTCGCTACCAGAGGGAGAAAAAAGAAGTGCGTCTCTGGGCTCGCGGCTTCTTTCCGCGAAATGTGTCACGCTGTGTCCAGACGATTTCAGATATTAAGCCTAATTCGAAAAAAAATTCTTCTAAAATCGGCTATTCATTAAATAATTTTTGTATTTACATATAGTATTTAAAATGCATTAAACTTAATATATACGAAAGAAAAAGAGATTTAATCGAAAATTGCATTTTTTTTTACTTAAAATAATTACTTAAAAATCATATCTGTTAAGAAAATACAAAATATATTTACATTTGTTACATAAATTTCATGTTGTAATTATGTACCATTGCATGGTACATATAGGCATAAAAAAATCTTATTTTGCTGTATGGTAAGAAAAATTCAATGCACGTCAAATGTCTTACACACATATTTTGACACTTCACGCAAAATTTTGGGCAAAGGGTACATCTTCTTCGTCCCTTTTTTTTTTTACTTTAATGTCTATGTACAAATTTGGATTATTTTCATTAACATCACTGTCAGATTCATTCATTAGCTCGCAAATTTCAGTATCAGATAAATACTCTCTTTTCGTCATGACTGTCGCTACAAATAAAAAACGACCGAATGAAACGAACAGCTGAGAGCATCTGCTACCAAAAGCCCTAACCCCCATAAAGAGCCATAAATTATCCTTCGAACTTCTAAGAAGCAAGCAAGAAAGTAAAAAGCAAACCGAAAGCAAGTGCACCCTTTATATCATGTAATTACATTTAAAGAACTGCATCGCAACATGTGCTTTTAACAACTACCCCCCTCCCCTCCCAGTAGCCAATAGTGAAATCCAAGCCCATATCGCCAAGGTCAACACTCCAAATAACCTTTCTATATAGATTTCGCCGTATTGTAACGCCTTATAGTAACATTAAAAAAATCAAATAAAACGTTTTCATCAAGCGTATCTCTATTGATACGTTGGTGCGTAGAAGACACTCACGGAGCTTATCAAATGTAATACGTGGGCACAGAAGAGCAAAAGCGAGCGTATAGCATGTGATACGTTGGGAGCGAACGGGTTAAATATATATATATATTTAATATTAATAATTATGTATGTGTACATATATATACGATAGAAAACAATACCGGTAGCATGAAGTTGAAAATTAAGGATATATCAAAAGAAATTTGGTACAAAAAACACCTGAAAAAATGTTCGGGGAAGCATGTAGAGCAAAAGACAGAATCCCTTCCTCTTGAAAACCTTTAATTATTGGTGGAAAATATAAAACTTATCCCAGTAAATATAAAACTTATCCCTGTAAATATTTTTAAATCTATTAAATGCAAAATTATCTTTGCATGGGCAAAACACGCAATAACATACATTTGAACAGGCAGGTATTGTAAGTAACAGTAAAATGTATGTCAGTGTATTAATCATAACTGACATAAAAACGGAATACACCATCACCAGACTGTCAGAATAAAAAAAAAAAAAAAAAAAAAACCTCCAAATGCTTATACCATGTTGTACAAAATGGATTGTCATGCAAACTTGCAAAAATCTTCCTCTGACAGCATCTACTTCAGTTGGTGAAAAAAAGTCCTCAATACTTGCAAAGTACCCTTTTGTTGCTAAAAAAGCTGCTTGGAATATTTTACTTCCTTAAAGGTAATGCAAAAGAAGACAGCATAAAAATGACATTCTAGAAGAGTTTAGTAAACAGATGTCACATATCAGAAACGGCTGGGTATTGACGCGTCTTGGATATGTCAGGCTTTATACGTAGTTTTAGCCTTTTCTTAAACTACTTTGGTGAGAAAGATTCCGAACTTTTGAATTTATCATAGCCTATTTTATAACGGAAGTGGAATACGAACATATCTTTTGATATTAAAACAAAATGACGAGGGTGATATACAGTGCAATGATTCGAGTATTTACTAAGTAAATATACATTATTTTTACTTAAAAACAAACAATGAATGCTAATTTAATAATTAATGCTTATAAATCTTCGACAAAGGACATGAAATTGACGAAAAACTATGTAGAATGAATTTGAACAATTGAAACAAGCATTTTTCAATTAGTAATTTTGGAATTAGGCTTTACTTTCTGTAATGAAATGCGATGTTTTTGCATTTGTGTGAATTGTATACTTATTTGCTTAAGCGAAATTCAAAGTAAATTAAAACATATTATGAATTCCAAACACTTATGCAAAATTATTCTTATAATATAATGTGATTTAAAATAACATTATGACTCTAGGAGAGTTCAGGATGTTCTTACTTGTTTAGCATCATTAACACCTCATGGTTTCTTAAATTCGGCTAAGCCAAAAATCAGCGTTCTTTCTAAGGCGGAACATAATTTTTAATGATTACCTCATTAGGGTCTAGTTAATGATGAAATAGTTGGATCATACATCTGACTTACCACCATTTTTTTTTTTTTTTTCAGAAAGACAGCGTGGGAAAATATGTAAAGTTACCATCTTTAGCATAGTCATGAGAAAATGCCAGAAAAATCCCAGGTCGTCTCCCGGTCTTTTGTTTGCAATTGTTATTTCAGAACTAAAAAGTGAACTTCTTCTAGAGCATCTCTTAACCATGTATGTTAAAATTACTTACAAGTAAAATTTTAGTTGAAAAGTTGATCACACTGGTGCGCTATCATTGATAATTGGTAGTTTCTTGAGTTAGGTTCAACCAGATATCAGGATTTTTTCAAAGGTGAACCATGGTTTTTAATTTTTTATGATATTCATTAGAGTAATGAATTATTTGATGAAATGTTTGAATCCTACAACTGACGTTGCGTCAAATAAATTTTTAAGAACGTTATCCGGAAAAATATGCTGAGCTACCGCCTTTAGAGTAGCCATGGGAATATGTCTGAAAAATTCAAGGACATCGCTCCTTTCTTTTGTTTGCAATAATGATTTCCGAACTAAAACACGAACTAATTAGTTCTCAACCATACAACAGAAAATTAATTAGAAATAAAGAGTTGGTTGTATAAGTTTCTGGCACAGAATCCCCATAGGATGGGGTTAAAAGGACTTTTGTTGTTATTTCTGCTGCTGTCGCCAGTTAAAGTACAAAGTAGGGAACATGATTCAGGACTTCATTTTATATGGATTTATTCTAGAAATATAGGATATTATTTATCTATTGGAACCTTTAGTTGCATGGATAAATCTTTACAAACATAAAACTGAGGATTTTGAAGTCTATTTAATTTATATATATATAATTTCTTTAATATTAAAATCAATAATATTTTAATATGAAATTAATTTTTAAATAACTACATGGCACTTATAATTTATTCTTAGCCAAATACTTTTACAGTTATTTTTTAGTTTTATGTTAATTATTACATAACATAATATACAGAATGAATAGTGAAATTTTCACATGCAATAAAATTAACTATTATTACACATTTAGAAGGTCTACGTAATTACACTGAAAAATAAAATACTATAAAAATGAACAATACTAAAACAATGTAATGGTTAAGGATTTGAATAATGTATTTGAGAGGTTTATATAATAATATATTTTCAGCTCATTAAAATATTTACTAGTAATCAACAATATTGTTTTTATGATAAGATTTGTATTTAAATTTTGTTTAGTAAATTGAAAATGAAGTAAATTATCCTTATTCAAATTTAAAATAATGAAATTATTTAATTCTAAAATAAGCTATTTTTCTGTTATTTCTTATATCGTAAGTGAAATTTAAAATTATCCAGATCAATGATGAAGAGTCTAAAAAGCATTAATATTATGCAATAAAAATCAAGTCAAACATAAAAAAAATGACTCCAATGCATAAAATAGGTCTTAAATAATTTAATTTACAATTAAAAACTACAAAAAAATATAAAAAGTTTGAAAGTAGAGTTTCAATGGAATTAATGAAAGTATATTTCTTTTTGTACTCAAGAATGAAGCACCCATAAAAGTAATCTGAATAATTTGAAACTCTATATGAAGGCATTTGTATTCCAATACTGAAAATGTTGAAATATTTCTAAAAAATTATTGATAATTTCGATCATAGTACGTGTTTCAGCTGCAAAATCATAATCCTTTTTAATATCTTATAACTATGAGCTATTATAAATTTTCTCATTTTACTCTTTTCCCCCCGACATGATACTAATATTACCTGCTTTCATACATTTTATATACTTCGTTCTCTTGAACTTTTCTTAGGTTCATTCTGTCTTTTTGAATTGTTCGGACATAAGACACGGAAAACTTGCCACAATGTATCATGGATACAGATCAACAATTAAGAATAGCTATCATTTGAAAAATTTCCCTTCTAATAAATAAAATATTTAAGACTTTAACACGAATAATCTATATTTAAGAGCTTTTTGAAGGTGAATCAGATGAAATCTACTGGGGGATTTGACTGGTTCTAATATGAAGTTGCAAAAGTTAATGAATTCTACTACAAAATCGTTTGAATCATAAGAATTTTCAACTTAATATTTTCACAAGCTTATTTTTTTATTTATTTAATGTTGAGCCGTATATTTAAAGAAGGCTTTCTATTTCCGTAATGGTAACTTTATTTTTAAAAATTTCTTTTTTTTAGATTTTAAGTTCAACAGTCTTTACAAATTCCTTTTAGACTTTTTAACTTCTTTAAATAACTGTTGTAAATATTCTAAAAATATTTTATTATAAAGAGTTAGTAAGATATTAACGCTGCTCATCAAGAAGAAACTAAATGTAAAACATAAGAAGTGTTATCTACAGTCTATAACAGTTTATTTTTGAAGTAAATTTTTATCTCAACTATCAGTGAAATAACTGTAAAATTACACAACAAATCTAAATGATTATTTGAACCTAATTCATATATACAGGATCAATTAATCATTTAGAAATTAAAGAATATACATAATAAAGATAATCAATTTGAAAAAAAAAAATATGTCTTTTTAATGCATTGCTTATTCACTGCATTTTTTTTATTTGATAACACGAAACACTTTCACGAGTTAAATTTCATTCATTACTTTTTAAATTATATTTTGATGTCAGCTAAAACCAACAAACGTAAGTCAAAAATAATTTTTACATGTTTGAAATACATTAAATTATTTTATTTAAGGTGTAATTATCCATATTTATAAGAAAATTCCTAAAGGAATTCAGAACCAATTTTTCCTGATTTTAAATGAATGAAAAATCCTTTATTTCTTTGTGAGTAATTTTGAATAACTTAACAATTTTACATGCTTTCAAAGAGAGAAACCAAAATATGGATTGAGATCTCCATGATAACTTTCATGTTAAAAAGTTTTTTTTAAAAAAAACAAAACACTCATGTCTTTTTTTGGAAACTTTCAAAGAGATTTAAATAACATTACCGATGGATTAACTTTCTGAACTTTGTATAAATTTAATATTTTTTTTTTAAAAAAATAGTACATTTACAGATATTATTCACTTAAATCTCAGAGGATTTCGCATTATGAATTTAATCTGATAAAGATTTTCCATTTCGTTTGAAAAAATAATTATTCCTTTAAAAAGAAATAATTCTTTTAGAGTGATTGAAGTGGAATTTTGTAATAATTTATTTCGAAATACTTTATTTTCTTAAAATGATGGAACAAGCTTTTATTATATCATTATTTTATCAGCACAAACTTTTCTAAGATTTATCTTTTAAATTATCACTGTAATAAAAAGATTTAATTTAAGTCCATATAATTTTTTCCCTAAAACTAAAGAAAATAGAAATATTGGTGCATTTTTATTAAGTATTTATTTAATTAAAATGGAGATTATTCTTTATCGCCATTCCTTTTTAATCATAGAAGTAAAAATCTATCATACTAGACATGCTATCAAAAGTTATTCTTTAATTGAAGTTTGACTATTTAATTATATTTTTCTTATTAAATTTTAATATTTAGTTTTAAAAATAATTTATTTATGAAAAATGTCTAAGACTTTAAAATGTAGTTACATGTTGACAAAGAACTTTATATATTTCTCAATTTAATAATTCCAAAATAATTTAAAGGAAAGAAATGTGCATTTAAAATAAATTATTTAAATGTCGAATACTACAACCTAATTTACATCCATTATGATCGAACTTAGTTTCAAACATTTGAATTAATTTGAAATAATCTTCCTGAAATAGTGCTATAAATTTAGTATATTTATAGCTCCATTAATATGTTCATAAAATAAAATATTGATTTTGAGAATTTTTTTCTGAAATTAATGAAAAGATATATAAGAAAAAAACGAGACTTGATTGTAAGTAAGATGATTACACACATTTTTTCTCTCTAAAATTTGAGCTACCCCCTCTCTCTATATGTATAAATCTCAAAAAAACTGCGAGATTATAACAACTAGAACATTTTCGGAGAATTTTTGACTCATGAACTTGATCTTTTCATTTATAATACTAAATAATTTTACAATGAAATTAATCGCAAAATGGTAAAATTAAACTAATGATAAATAGCGGAAACAAATGCATTATCTGAAACTTTACCTACATAAAGTTATCATGAATTTATCATTAAAATTACTCGTATGAGTTTTTAATTTTTGTGACCTACATTTTGAGAATAACAAAATTGGACAGGGAGGTTTAATGCATTAGAGATATGAAAACTTTCTCATACGATAACGAGAAACTATTTTTTTAATCAACAACAATGCGTAAGTTTCCATATTATATGTAACTATCATATAATACATAGAGTTCCGGAAAACAAACAAGTCGATACACACAATTATGCACTATAACAAATGAGGTGTTAGACACAGAAATTAAAGAAAGTATAGAAGCATAGATGCATTGTTTAATATTACTTATGCAGAAAAAAAAATTTAGGACTAATATTGTTGAAACTATAAGAACATTAAGGCTATTGTAAAATTATTCAGAAAATCATCCCTTGAGAATAATATCTTATAATTTTTTTAAAGCACAGTTGAACAAAGAGGTTTGTTTAGTCACCAAAACAAGCTAAAATATTTTGTGGGCAATTTTTGAAAGACTTTTGGATATAAAATCAGAAGTTTCAAAAGCATTAATGCTTATTAAAGATCAACAAATTTTGGCTAATAAAATTAGAAACTCTGATTGCAAATGTTGCAGGCTTAACGCCAGTAAAAATTGACCTAGAAAACCTATGCAATCGAAACTCTACTTCTCTAACTGCAACATGGTTATTTGTTTTCTTTACTGGAGAGTTGAACCAACAAAACTCAAAATTTGGCTAAGAATGTGAAATGCTCTTTAGCTTAAAGAATCTCCGTGAAAGTTGCAATGTTAATGTACTTGCATTAATACAATATCTTAAGTTTGGGAGAAGGTGTTCAATCACTGTTGATCTTTCCCGTTTACCAAATAAAACTTCAATATGATTCAATAAGCTAAAATAATTATGGATTTTTCAGCGAAGACAAATCATTGTCCATCTCAAGATACTTAGAGAAAGATAGCATGGCAACTTTGGAATAGAAAAAAATCAGAATACCTTGAGGGATCAAATTCTATTGCTCTACTTAACTCTCGGTCATCTAAATATTACAGAACCCAAGAACATCGCCACCGAGTTCAAGAAATATTGGTGCATACCAATATGATGGGAATTTTTGAAAATTATATGTAATAGTGGAGTTGTTCTGAAAGAAGTTTGGATGAAGTCATACTTCTGTGCTAGGATTGATTTTATGTATTGTAGTGACATGAAATATATGCAATACTCATTGAATAAATTTTACCGGAGTATTTTCGAAGATTGTGACCTTCATTTAATTCGTCTTCAACATATCTTAGATGATCTCTTCTTTTAATAAAACAATATACCATTGAGCAATTTCTCTCAAATTTCACCGAATTGTTGAATAAACACTATAAGAACATAAAATGCATCTACATAATGAAATTAATTTCATTGAGAATAATTGGGATGCCACACAGAGGTATAGTTATATCATTTGACTGTCTATTTACTAATCTTCGTAAAATGGGATTAATTGTTAAGATCATGTCACAAATCAATATAAGTATAAATATTTCTAGTATCACACAGAGTAATATTATGAAGAGTGACTACCATCATCATATCAAAAATAAGTATTAAATTATATTAATCCAACATTTGTAATTCACCTACTTGTCCAATTTCTCATTTCGTACCTCTGTAAATATTCATAAAATCTATGAAAATCAGTTTTTGGCAAGGAATGTAAGGGATAAAAAGGCAAATGTTTTGAAAAATAAACTATAAATTATACTTTTTGATATCTTAATTTTCACAATATTTTGGAATATGATTTGTATTTGGTAATTTTTTATATGAAGCATAAATATATATGAATTCTCAACAAATTTTTTTCTTCGGAGAAATTACTCTATATTTTTCAATAAAGCGTATTTAGTAAGCGAATTTATATTTATTCATAATAGAATTTATAACCTGCATATATACGAGTACTGTCCAATATTCAAAAATATTTTAAATTTTTAATAAGGTATAATTACATTCATATTTTTAATAACATATGCTTTCATTCATCAAACTCATTTAGTTTGTTTTAAAGGAATTTTTAAATTAGTTTAGATTATTTCAAGATTCTCTCCCATACTTCCTTCCACTGGCCCTTGGGGTGTTAAGAGTGAGATATTAGAGGTTAAGTCATCGAAGATAGACTTACGCTTGTACTTAGTTAACTCGTTGTTAGAGGGATAGGACATGTAGGATCTGGTGTAGAAGTTTGGTACTGATTTGAATCCGGTTGGGAACAGTCATGTAAGTAATAATTTATAATAATTAATCTTTATATATATAAGTAATATTTTTAAACCCGTAGAGACTTGATCTACAAATACTAATAATTTAGGTATGAACTTTGAATATTCGTAGAAATGGATACAATAATTTAGTTTCCTTCACTGTTTGACTTTCTATTCATTTGACTATTTGACTAGAAATTAAACTTTCGCTAGCTATGTAGCAGTCAGTGGGTAATAGTATAATCGCAGCGTTACAAGATGAACCTAATATGTAAAAAATTAGTAATTGGGTCATTGTTATTATAATTTTGCAAGCTACTAACGGTAAGATATGAATACATACATTTGAAATTTGCTGATAAATTTCTGTAAAAAGAGTACATAAAAGTATCAAAAAGCTTCAATAATCGTATAATATTTAATATCAGATCATAGTGAAACTTTCACATAATAGGCTCCTGTTGAGTATAATTTACTTCACTGATTGAACACAAAATGAACCATTTAAATTTTTAAAAATTCATGCTTCCAATTGTCTCCCAATATATTTTTTTTTCAATTCTCAGTAACAATAAGAAGCAAAGATGTGCAATGTTCAGTTAAAAATTATTTGTATTGCCTTTAAAATTGCTTATCTGCATAGTTTTAGATATCATATAATTATCAACGTAATTATTTTAGAATTACTTATGAGAAAAACAAACAAAAATCCTTCGTTTATTGTGATTTTTTCTCTTACGTATACATAAGATATGATGATATATTTCATGAGATGAGGCCAGTTTCTCAAGATATTAACCACGCTAGTCTCGTTCTCAGTATAATAAACCGATGATGTCGGTTATAGCTTCGAATATTCTTTTTCAACTATCTAGCACTTAAAGATAAAGCTACAAAAAGTGAATAAAGTTCGGAGCTCATCATGTTTTTACATTTCTGAGTGAAGTACTCCTCTCACCATTTATCTCTTGTGAATGGAAGTGGATCGTAAACTTTACATAGCTATAACCTAAGAGAAATTTTGAAACTCCTGAAATTTTTAGCAACACATCATTTCAAAAGAAGATTCTTAGCTCTTACTTTCGAATTTAAAGAGTTCTACAGCTGTAGCCTATTTAGTATTCTTTTCTGATATTCACAATAAAGATACATATTCTAGACACTCCATTTTAAGAAAAGGCTGATATAGATATATAAAAAAAGGAAAGCTTACTATTTTCTAGTCCTTCTCTATAAATTCGTCCAAGACATCAAAACAAACAGAAACTCAGAAAAAGTAAAATAAGAAAAAAGATAAATAAAAAGAGAATGAAAAGAAGCGTCGGAAGAGCTAGGAGACATCAAGATTTTTCGCGAAACGTGTAGACTTGTGTGAGGAAAAAAAAGGGCAAAAAAAATCCTTTTTCATGTATAAATCAGTGCACGTAACATCGCAATAGCAGCCTCGGGAGAAGTAGAGAAAAATTCGTCACTTTTTGTAGCTGCATACTTTTTTTTCAGTGTGAGAGTAGTTGAGAAAAAAAAAAGGTTTGTTCAGGGAAATGCGTGGAGAATTTGCTGATACCTTACAACAAAGATAAGTTTCGTGACTGGACTTAGGGGTGGAGGTGGGCGGGACAATTGAATGTCGAAGTGACAAATGGAAGAGCTATTGTTTGTGATTCCAAGGTTTGTGCACTCAACCGAACGGTGTGTTTTCTTAATGTCTACCTTCAGAACTAGAAGTGACTTCAACAAGATTTTTTTTGTGTGTAAAGGGTTAGAAAAGTTGAATTTAGTTGTGCATTTCAAACTGTATTCCTCCTTTAATCATTCAACAAAACAGGGAGTTTCTTTGTTTGTTTTGATGGATAGTGCTTATCATTTTTTTAAGATTTTGGCAGGATTCCCTTGCGGATTTATTTTTGTAAATAAAGAATCTAATGCGAGTTTCACAAAAGAAATTTTTTTAAAATATCGTAGTAATGTAAGTTTTATTATGATTTTGAGCTTTTATTAAAAGGGAATAAAATGGCCTAGTTATTATTAGTAGACTTAAAAGATATTATCTACTGTGTCATCAAAAGGGCGCAAGACTGGCATTATATGATATAGTTTCTAAGAATTTAAGAATACCAAAATACTAATAAAACATGTTTATATATATTAAGATTATACATTTAATTGATTCAAAACAATGAGGAACATATTGGTAAAATTCTCTTTCACTCTGAATAAGATTGTTGCCCGGATTAAGTATTAAAACATTAAATAAAAAATTTCTTTCCATTGTTAGCCTAATCGCTATTATATCCTTGTGATTTTAAAATATCAATGTTAAATTGGCTTATGAATGATTTCATTCATCTTCTTTCTTGGGGAGAAAATTGATAATAAGAGGTTAGCATTCTCTCATACAAATCAGAATATCGAAGTAATATTTTTCTCTTGTCATCTCTTTATTCAGTATCCAAAAAGTTTTTATTTATACTTTAATTATAAGATAATAATTTATATTACTTCATATTTATTACATTAAATTTATCGCTTTAAAAATTATAAAATGCCTAATTTGAATTAAATAAATATTTAACTACTTTGTCAATTATTAAATAACTAGCTAGCTGTTTAAAATTAATAAATTTGATGGATATTCTCGTAAATTTAGTTATAGAATATTACTTGTCTTCTATTGAGATATTTGAAATAAATGATTTGAAACGTTTATTAGTTTGCTGAATAACTGAAAACCTTAGATTCAACTGTACAAAATTACCATTTAATCAAGAATACTTAATTAAACATGTCAAGTTACATTCCTTTGTTAATTCAAACGAAATCGTGATGAATATTCTAGGACAATACTATGTGACAGTTTGTAACAATTTATTCAAGTAAACTTATTATCACCAATCTATGAAGAAAACTTACTAAAACTGCATATGCACTTAAGAAATAGCCGTGGTTAGACAATTATTAATCTAGTACTTGTCTAGATGATAATTGCGGACGTGTAGCGTGTCATATTGAATATGCTGTGAAAACTTTTGACATGCATGAAAAAAAGTAAATAATTAAGAAGTTGTTTCCAAAGTCATTACGAGAATGTCTCTTTGGAAGTTGACAGAATATGAAATGTCAGTGTACTTCACATTGCTTCCAATTTGCATTTCAAAGAGAACTGTCTCCAGGCTAAAATGGCTTTTATCGGAATTAGAACTTAATCGAAAACACTTTAAGAAAGAAAAAGGCTTATATATATATATATATATATATATATATCTGTGTGTGTGTGTGTGTT
>BMAW01021634.1:359378-483806 GCA_019974015.1 Nephila pilipes | reverse complement strand
TATCTATCTATCTATCTATCTATCTATCTATCTATCTATCTATCTATATATATATACTCTTAAAATTATAATGTGTTAAATATAATTGTGTGTTTGTGCATGTGAATACATAAAAATTAAAATAATAAAAGTGCTATTATTCACTAATTAATAAATAAACTTAATATAATTGTCAATAATGATTTCTTTACATTACTTTTACTGTAAGAAGATTATTAACAAAAAAAAAAAGATTACTAATAAACTTGTAAACAATAAATAAAATATCTCTCAATAACAATACAAAATTTAACTGCATTTAATATGTAAAATTAATTCTAAAATCTTAGAAGTTTTCAATTACTACTATAATCTTATTAGACAAATTGACATCTAAAATTAAAAATATAAATTAAGAAAAATTAAGAATAAAGAAAAGCCAAATTAGAGATAAATCATTTCAAAATGTTATCTCAAGCTTAGACTTGAAAATACGTGTTTATACATGTATTGTGGTTCACCATCTGAGCACTCAGTATAATTACTAAAACAAAATGGTCAAAACCGAAAAATTAAGAAAAATGCTCCTTATAAATAATTTAACCACATAATTAAAAAACAGAATTAAGAAAGGAATAATAATTCATTTTAAAATTATCATTTAAAATAATATTTCTATATTCATATACTTTATTAAATACGTATAATTAAAACTGTTTATCAAAATTCTTACATTAAACCATGTGATCTTCTTAAACAGCGCTAAAATACTGTGTATGAATTGATTTCGAAATTTTAATTCATTTGATTGATTGAATGGTTTTATGAAACTAAGAAGAATTTTATTTACTCACTAATCCTGAAGTAACCGATTTTGTACCAATATTAAGAAATATAAAATATTTGATCAAAACTTTTTATAGTATTATAAGTAATGATTCATGTGAGAGTTAAATATATATATATATATATATATATATATATATGTGTGTGTGTGTGTGTGTGTGTGTGTGTGTTCATTTTGAGTATGTGATATCCATCTTGAATCTTAAAGAAAATTCCGTCTTACTACTCACATATTTGAATCTTCATTTCTTTGAAATTTCGTAAGAAATTTTTATATTTTGATTTGTTGATAATTTTTAGAATTACAGATTTTATTTTTGTAGATTTTATCGCTGAACTTTTTTGCATCTTTTAATCATTGAACTCTTTTGTAATTTGGATTTCCCAATTCAGTCTACCAAGTCGCAAAGGGGGAAGGTTGGTACCATTAAACTAGTTTAACCCCGCTCATTCGGTCCTCAGCCCGAAATTGCTTTTTGACTTGCTGGGTTTCATATTTTCATTTATTTTTTCTTTGATTTTTACATTTCTTTCTGGATTTTTGTCTTTTTAAATTTTTTAAATTATTACTTCATAAATTTTCAGTATATGTATATATATATATATATATATATATATATATATATATGCCTGTTTACTTCTTATATATATACGCATCATATCTAATTGCCTTAGGCAAAACGTTGCAGTATTTACTGTAGCATTTTTTTTACTTATAACACTCGATTTCATTAAGTAGAGTAAGTGATGTGATTAAAAGTTGTGATAAATGAAGTCTTTAGAAAAAAATTGTATGCTTATTTTTGCTGCTGACATTTTATTTACAAACAAACATTGAATCAATATATCACAAAAGCTAAAGCTAAAAAAATGTGTAGAAAACTCTAATTACAATAACATACAAATTTGAATCGATCCTGAAGTGAATACAATTTCCTGTTACAATTCGTGTTTTACAATTACAATGAAAATTTTATGTTCTTATTTCAAACCTTCATGGAATCTATTAATTAGATTTGGTATCCGAATATGCCAATGTTTATAGTGTGAAGATACCTTTTGAGACATTGCTGATGTAACAAATTTCCACCTTTTCAGTTATAAGATTCTTCCGCCAGATGAATATTTAATAAGAGAAAAGTGCTGGGGTAGTTCCTTGATGGTCCAGAATATATTTATACATATATATATGGAGGGGGTGCGTGTGTGTGTTTGTACATATATATATATATATATATATATATACATATATGTTTTATTATTTAGCCACACAAAGGCTATTGTTCTAGTTGGATCACTTTTGGCTGATCAGATCACTTTCATTTTTTTATGGTTTGCTTCAATTTTAATTACTTTTAGCTTAAATACATTCAATAATTTATCGTTTCCTTTAAATTAATTACAAAAATCTGATATAATATTCCATTTAATAACTTATCGTTTGTTTTAATTTTTATTATATTTACCTTAAATATATTCAATTTAATAAATTATAGCTTTCATTATTAACATCAGAAACTTTACAAATGTCCATTTCTCGATGTTTCATCATTGATCTTTAAATCTTATATTTTATTGAGTAATTTAATTAAAACTACATATGAAAAGCGCACCTTGGATGACCAGATACGTTTTTTGTTAGACTTTGCATAGAACTTTTTTTTAATTTAATTTAATTTTACTATTTAAATACTAGTATCATGATTTAGTTTAAACACTATTATCATGATTTAGTTTAAACACTATTATCATGATTTAGTTTAAACACTGTTATCTAAATTTAGTTTAAATACCACTTTTAGATTTAAAAATGATATTGTTTGATTAATGGAATTGCATTTCTTTATATTAAGAATTTTTTATACTTCGTTATTAATTGTTTAAGTCTTTCAGAGTGTTTTTTTTATTTAAATTAATGATTTCGCGATTTTTTTAATTGTAATTTTTTTTTTTTTTTTTTTTTTTTTTTTTTTTTTTTTTTTTTTTTTTTTTTTTTTTTTTTTTTTTTTTTTTTTTTTTTGAATAATACTTGTAATATTTGTGCTGACCTTCGATTTTTCACTGGTTATTTTTAGAATTTAGCGTTGGCATTCTGGCATTGTTTAAAAAAAAAAAAAAATTCTCGTGGAGGATGATATGGTGTTTTCTGCATGCGAAGTTTTAACTCATTTTGATGATTTTTTATGTTTTTTAATGAATTGAAATAAAACCTTCATGAGTATTATATGTAAGTAAATTTTTAGCGTAAATTTAACTGTTTTCCATTATGTAAATTTCAATATTTGATTTTCCTTCCATGGATGCCTTATGTAATATAATACACGTATAGTGTTATACTTGGAAAATAGGAATTAAAAGGATGGATAGAAACTGGTAAAATAGACACAATGCAAATTAATTCAAGCACTTAAACAATTAATAATTTAACTAAAATAAGTATGCTTAAGCACTTCTTCAAAAAAAGGTCCACAAAAATCGCTTACATGCAATTTTGTAATTGGTACTCAAAATGAAATTTATAATCAATATAAATAATCATTATATCATAAATCACTATTTAATGTAGCGTATTCTCTTTTTGGCTTAATAACTCTCAATGTCAGAAAATATTTTTTTTTTCTGGTGAGTTGCCTCCAATGAGTCATTTGGTACTTATTCTTTTACAAGTTTTTTTTCCTATTATAATTAAAGTCTTCCTTTTATTTAAATTAATTAATTTATTTCCCAACACTCTTTTACGTAATTCCCTGGGTTACAATAATTATCGCATTTATTCTATATTGAACTCAGAATCCAGTCAGAAATAAAATTTACGTACTTAAATGTTTTGAACAGGCAAAGATCTTTCACATATTTTTTTTTTTTTTCTGAAGTCAATTATTTATGCCTTTCTCCCGAAACATAAAATATGGTGGAATGCCGCTATGGATAAATTGTAATTTATTGCATATGATTTATACTTTTAATGTTTGGGTTTATGTTTAGAAAAAAAGGGGATATATATCATTACCACCTGATATAGGTATTAGATAAATAACGAAAGTTGTATTTCGTTTCTTGAGAAATGATCTGGATTTCCCATCTTAAAAATATGTGCTTAGTTAAGACTTCAACATGTTTAATGTCAAAAGAATCAAACGAGATTGTATTATATTTTATTTAAAAAAATTTTTATTTGTTAAAAATAAATAATAAGAAATTATTAATTTTTAGTGTATTACATTGCGATGTAAAATATTTAATATACTTTTTTCAATGCGTTATTAGCGTTTGTTTTTGACATTTATTATTTTTATTATGTAATGATAGAATTACGTAATAAAACCGAGTGTTGTTCTTTCTCAGAGACAATACATGATTATTAACCATGAATGTACATAAGCGTATTATATGAAAAGAAACATAAAAACGCCGTAATCAGTAAGAGAAAAAGCAAGACGCTTGAATTTTAATTTTAAAGATACCAAAATTATTACCACAAAAATTTGTAAAATGATACTTTAGGTTACCCAATCAGATCATGAATATTAAGTTAAATTTTTGGATATACAAATGTAATGAGAAGATAATAATGTACATAAATATGACAAAAGTAGTCAAAGCAATAGAAAATTTTTCTTGGTATGAGAAAGTTTTAGGAAACTATATCTAATGTAAAAATTTATGTATCAATAGAAATATAATAACGTACAAAAATATAAGACTTCAACAAAAATTATTTCTAACACCTTAATGCAAATTTTTATCAATTATTAAATTTTTAAATAAGATGAAATTTACAACACTTTTGATTAGGCTTAAAACCAATATTTTTTTGACATGAAGATAACTAAAAATACAACAAAATCTCTTCAAAATGATATTTATACAAGCACAAAAGTTGCTTTGGGCTTAAAAATTGAAGTAGATGTTTCCAGTTAAGATAAAAGTTTCTTGTGTTTTTAAATGAAGTATTGGTAGAAACAACAGTGGTTGCAAAACTAACTTAGTGGTTGAATTTTTAGTTTATGGAAACTTTCTGGTCAACAATTTCTCTTCGAATTAAATGTCTACGTAACAAACCAAATACATCATATATTTTTCAATTATGAAATACGTGACAAAGTTGACTAATGAACTGCACCTGACAGTTTAGTGAAGAATGAGTGGACGTGAAAAATCTTAGATTCAACCCTGCTATATGACGATCTGTGTTATGTGTGTTAAAATAATAAAATACGGCAACCCCCCCCTTTGTAAAATATACATATTAATAGAAAACTTGATAAATTATATTGGTAATTGAAGAAATATATTGCGCAAATTTCTATTGTCTTACAAAAATTAAATGAGTAGTTTTACACCAAACAAAAAATAAAAAAATCCAGATTTATGATCATGAGGGTTTGGGCAATTATTTTACGTTGACAAATGTGAATTTGAATAAGTATATTGAAGAAACAAACCATTTGATAAATTTATTTTTAATGTCACGATTGGAAGCAACCCGACGGCTAATAGCAACGGACCTAGTCATTTTGAGTGTCTGTCGAGTGGTGAGAATGGCCAAAGAGATGGCATCTCCCTCTCCATATCAATGCTGACGAGAGGACTTGAAGTTCCAATACATTTAATGTGCAACTTATCGGGCACCATGAGTTCGCAACCATACCCACTAGGCTGTCACTTAGTAAGCCAGCTGAATATGAACGATAAATAAGTCTACAGAAATAGAATTAAATGTTTCTACTACAGCAATTAAAAGAGGCATTTTGCATTTGTGAAAAAGCTTCAGCCTCGATTTTAGTTTCTAAAGTCTATTTTTCACTTTGACGTTTTTTAAGATTTTATTCTTTTAGCTGCTCAGGTTGTCTGCTGTTATTTACACTAACTTAAATTTATTTTAAATACTTTTAATTAATTGCTTTTGTTTTCGAAATGGTTAAAGGTATTTCTTTTAGCAATCTGAGCCAATATCAAGTTATATGCATTTTACATCGGTGACCCTGATAAAGCGTACACTAAATGGTTGATGCAATTGAATCTGACATTCTTAGAAGTCCATCACCATGTTCTGCCCCTATAGCTTGCATCCATCTTTTAAGCTGATAACTGACTAGGTAAACAACTTTTATGTAATCTGACTGCTTTCCCCCGGCAATTAATGTCTTTCCAATCCTGAGTCCCATCCTGGATTTAACTAGACTACTTTTTTTTTTCTGCTGTTGACTTGGATCAGCTGGATTTAGCCAGGACCTTTTTCCGACTTGTTAAATCTGTGGATTTCTCATCCTCCATGCAGCCACCAGAGTTCTTTGTAGTTTTGTGCTGGACTCTAGAATTCAACATTTATCAGCACAGCTCATCAAAACCTTTCTACGTTTTACTGGAAGCCCAAACTCAACCTTCTTTGTCCTCAGCACATCATACTAGACCATTTTTGTAGAATTGTGCTGAAAACTCCAATTCAGCTATTTTCGTCTTCAGCGACCTTTTCTGTAACATTATACTAGAAGCTCAAATCAATCATTGTCCCATTTATTTTCTTCAGCTTACCTACACTGACTTACCTGTGGCCTTAAGCAAAACTTTTCTCTCTTACACTGTATTTTGTATAGAATTCTGATACGAGTTTTATCTGTTCTAACGGACTGTCTGAATTTTGCTGGATCCTTTGGTCAATCATATACCACCTGCTGTTTCGGTTTCTTGAACCTTCGATTTCAGTACTGTGGCTTTGTGCTCTGATCGGTGTGAAAGTGAGCGAGAGGTTAGGAGAACCAAACTAGCTGAATGTGAATAGTGGTTATAAAGAAGTAAACTATCAGAAAAAAAAATCAAGTCATTGTGCATTTATTTAAAAAGAAACATATTTTCAGAAAAGCTTCTACCTTGATTTGGGCTTAGAAGCCTGTTTCCACTTCATTTCTTCAGATATTGATCTGTTAGCTGGTCAGATCCTAATCTTTGTTAATTTAAATTCATTTTAAATGGGTTTTTTTGAAAATATTATTATCTGTTGAAATGTGGCTATTGATCTTTTAAACCTTATGACATAATCTGGTTTTAATTTGATGACTTCCACATAGATAATATATAAAACCGTATTTCTTCTTAAGAAATGTTTTTGTACATTTTATATGTTATGTACATGCGACATATTCTTTTTTCAATCAAAATTATAGAATAAATCAGGTAAAAGAAATAGAAAACTGAAAGCAAACTCCCAGCAAAATCAAAATCATTAGGCTCGTTTTATACCTAAGGCATATGATAAAAAAAGATATTTAATTTTTAAGAGCAGTACATAAACTTAGAATTGTTTTTTGGTTGGAAAAAAATGTTTCGATATGGAAATTGCTCTAATGTCATTATCAAAAGCAGCATGCTGTATTGAACTACTGATTACTGTTCGATTTAGTTAATTTTAGACAACTTAAATAAGTTTATACTTCATCTCTTACAGAACAACACAATTTATTATTATTTTTACATTTTAAAGTGAAAAGTAGCATACTTATATAGTGTTCCTAATTTTAAAAAAATATGATAAACGAATATGCTACAACCAATAAGATAAATTAATTTTTATTTGATAATTTTACTATTTCTCTATATAGTTATCATCAAGAATCATACATTTCTCCCAGATTACCTGACCTTTCAAACTCCTTTATTGTGGAACTCAGCAGATTGCGTTCATTGATGTCATTAATGTTGTTAAACCTCCGGCTTCGAAATGGGATTTTGGAGTTTAGAAATAAGAAAAATTCACTGGGAGTGATATCAGGAGAAAAGGATAGATGTGGCAAAATTTCAAAACAACAACACTTTGATTTTTCAACCGTACCTCAGTTGAGTAGAATGGTGCATTGCGGGCTAGATGATGGTCACTTTCGGTGCTTATACTGCTTCATTTGTTGATCAGAGCATTACATAATTTGATTAACAGTAAGCATTAGTCTATACCAGTTATGGTGTGATCCTTTTTTAGGCTTTTTGTTGCGATGATTCCATGAAAGTTCCAAAAAACAGACAGCATGCAGCCTTCTATACTGGTTGCTTTCTTGGGAGAATGGGAGGGGGGAGAGAGGAGCTATAGTACTCTCTCTCTCTCTCTCTTTCAATCCTTGCTCATATTTTTGGTTTTTGAATAATATTGATGGTCCCAAGATAACATAAAAAACAATTCATATGAAGAATAAATTTTATCCAATTATCTTAGTTATTTCTTTGTAAAAATTAAAGTTTTACGATACCCCTCATTATAACCAGATAAAAATTTAAGTATACAAAGTTGTTTTTAGATAAAAATGACAAATACTTATTGTATCCAACGGATATCTTATTTTGAGTTGTATGTCTCTTTTGAAATATATTTTATGGGTTCTTTTTTTATTATTATTTTCTTTTTTGTAAAAAATTGCTGAAATAGGACAATTTTATACGTTGTTGAAAATATGATGAAATTTATAAATTTAGATGGACAACAGTAATCTGAATTTGGGGAAAGTTATTAGTTTAGCTAAATTTTTAGATTTTAAAAATCCATTTTTAAAAATTCGTTACAGAATGTCAGGAAGCCTTTTCTAAATACCAACAAGCACCATGCTATTAGCTGGTATTATTTGATTAATATAAATTAAAGATTTTAGCTAAATTAAAGTATCAGAAGTTAGAAAGTGTGATTCCAAGAAAGAGTGAAATTAAATTCTGATTAAAACAAAAAATACATAGAGTAACGTTTCAATGATAATCAATATTCCAATAGTGTTATTTCAAAGGGCAATAATGTTTAATAAACGAAAATAAATGGAAAATATTTGTAAAAGCCCTTTACTTATTTAATTATCTAACTCAATCAAATTTTACGAAATTTGCAAATAATGTATTAAATAAGATTTATGGTATTAAAAAATAAGAAATTAGCCATAAATTTTGAAAACCATACATTTTTATTTTAAGAAATTAATTTGAATGTCTAACGAAATGTAATTAATAAATTATTCAGTCATATATTATTTGTATGTTGTGTAATTCATTCCCTGTTAAATTTATTTTTTATTCCTTTATGGCTGTTTGAGATTTTGAAAAGTTTAAATGTATGTAAAGAGCAAGCAATTTGAGCCGTTTACAAAAGTTATCGGTGGACTTTTTTTCATGTTCTCTGATTAATAAGTCATGAAAGTTTTTAGATTTATCTTCGGACAAACTATGGAATTTTTATGAGTTTCTATATTTTACCTTGAACAGTTTGGAACTTTGCCACATGTCGAATGAGTATTTTAAGAAAAGAAATGCGAAATATTTTTCTTTAAGTACATGAAAAACTGTATGTTACTGTAGTTGGACTTAGTGAGTCTGTAGATGTAGTAGACTGATGAATAAATTTCAGCTTTTTTTTTTTTTTTTTTTTTTTTTTTCAATCTTGTTTCAGTATTTTCATTTTTGTGAATGGTTATTAACATAAATGAATGATTTCGATTCGCAGAAAAAGTTTGATGAGTTTTTCATAAATATTTAAGCCGATAAATTGTTAGTTTCTTTTAGTTGAATTAGCTTAAATAAGTTTTTATATATATTTTTATCTTAATATTTCATTTCTATTCCATTATATTACAGATTGTATCTTATTGAATCATTTCGTAAAAACAGAAATCATTAAAAATCATTAATATAGCTAAAAAAATCAGAATAGATAACTTAATATTATTTCGCTCAGTTTCAATTTTAAAATAATTTTATAATACATATATATATATATATATATATATATATATATATATCAATATCCTTTCGTTGAACGTACTATAATTGAAAGATATTTGAACATCAATTTTTCAAATATATATTCTTACGTCTACATAAATTTATGAGTTATTCTTTCCAAACTTAACTGTACAAGTACTGTCGTTGCATAAATAAGCAGACACTGCATCTAAATTTGTCCTTAAATCATGATTATTATAATTGTTGAGCTACATAACTATTATTAAAAAAAACTTTTCTTCTCTCTTTCTCTTACTCAAACTTAAACTTCTTATTAATCTTAAGCTTCTTTTACTTTTATCCATGTATTCTACAGAACTTATAAATCTTAGCACTTTGTTCCTAACAAACTCTTATTTCTTACTTTATCTTACTTAGCTATTAACTAAGTTTACTTTAAACTATCCTCTTAAAATTCATATGAGATCTGACACACTTTTTTGATAACAATAACAATATTTCTTTGTTCATTCAAATACAGTTCCTTTCACGTTACCTTGGTGATCAGTATAGGCTACCATTAGCACTCAATCACCCCGCGATCCACAACTTCTCGAGTAGCAACTCGCTTACATCCGCGCACCTCAGATCTGAGAGGATTGTGTGGCATCTGACACTCACCCCTTTAGAACAAAACGCCCTCTACAAGCGGGTTTTAAGCACGAGAGATAACACTATTAATTTTAATAGTGTTATTAAATTTAAGACAAAGTCTGTTTAATAACAATTTATCTCTTATTTATTTAAATTTCATATAACTGAACGTGAACAAATTATGTAAAACATCCGAAATAAGATTCGATTAACGATAATGTCCACATTTTACTAAAACCATTTTGTAATAAAGATGTATAATTGATTTCCAATTAATGAGTCAAACAAATGAGTTAAATATTATATAAATATTTTATGAAAAGAAATTTTATGTACAAATCTGTAATCTATGAACAATAAAAGTACACATTCAGGTAGACACTGAATCTTCTAAAGATTCAGGTATTTAATGTAATAGTTCCTGAATTGAATATATTATATTTCGTACGTATAATGGCAGGATTTACATGTTTTTGTTTAAGAATAAAGAAATATCATCAATGAAATTATTTGTTTTTTTATTGAAATTAAATATCCGTTAGAGTCATACATTGGTAGTTAAATCATTTAACATTTCAAGACCTCATGCATGTCTAATATTTAGTTATTCAATGTAATATGAAAATGCCAAAATTTTCCTGAATTCAATTCATGTTTGTGTATTTTAAGGGCCAATTTAAAATCTTAATATCACCTTGTGACATATTTTGTAAGCCACAATTATAGATCTAAAATTCCGATAATTTGAGATGTTTGATTTCGGCTGACTATCATATCCTATACATATTCAATTAAAAAAATGTCTTTTGGCTTACAAGTCCAGAAAAAGTTTGGAAGGAATGAAAATAATTCATAATGCCAAAATAAACTGCCAAAGGATGTTGATTCTGGTATATTCTGGATGTTGATTATGTTTATGTTGATTATGTCCATGATGAAAAACATAATCGATCACATATATCACCAACGTATGATTCATTTATTGATATTATATACCAGGTGGAGGACTAGACGTTGTAAAAGTTAGTGTTTCTTACGATCCTACGAGTAGCAATGGCTGTGGGTCAATATAAAGAAGAAAAAAAATATTGGAGGCAATCATCCACAGAGGAGATCATTAGACATCTGTTGTCAAAACTGAACAGTATGTAACTCTCTATTTAAAGCCACTTTAGTGCTAATTTTGCAGTTTGGGCTCTCCACCATTTCAAATAACTGAGTGATATTAAAAGGCTAAAAACACAACGATGCTTAACAAAGCATTTTGAGATGATGGGTGTAACGTATAGTAAATGCTAATGAGAAATCCTTAACCGGTTCAGGACTGTGATGAAGCTAGTCTCCCTTCACGGCCCACAGTTTCGTATATGTGACGGGTGTTTCCATGCCACCGGGCCCATGATCACACTGGTGTGATCATGGGTCCGGTGGGATTTGAAATGGGAACGTTTTATTTGAATTTTTAATTGCTATTATATGGCGGCTGAAGTTCATTGTATTTTCAAACATCGTTCCACAGAGTATTCACCTTCAATTCCCTCTTTAGTTTCCGGTTTTTTTTCTGCTGTTGGATCAAGGAAATTTGAAAGTTTAAATTGCATTTGTTCGATTCTCTTAGTCAGATTGCGCATTTAAAAAGCGCTGAGATTTACTGCGCATAGGGTTTTTCTTAATATTTTGATGTAGTGAGGATGAAATGTTTATTGATTATGGTTGGAAGTAGACTTATCATTCTGAAGATGGCATTTTCTATGACTTTGGATCAGTTTTATCTTTGCAATCATGTCGAAAAATTGAAATATCTGAGTGAAAAATCAAGTAAATAACGTGTTGTGCAAAAAAAAGGTTCCCTGAAAGTTAAAAAAAAAGTGCAAGCTGATATTTAAATGCAAAATTTTCATTGTAGGGCTTTTTCCCGAAGAGTGTTTCGAAATATATCATAAGTTTGAAACATCTTAAGTATTATTCAGTAATTTTATTTCATTTAGTTATTTTACATTTTTTTTATTCAGTTGTCTAATATTTTACCTATATTTTAAGTACTCGTAAATTTAAAAAAAAAAATGTCGTTTATATTTAATATTATTATCGTAATTAAATTTTTTTTTATCAAAATGAATATAACTTCTTAAAAATTCTCAGTTATTTTTCTTAAATATCACAAAAATTTCACCATCGTATAATTAACTAGATATTATCAATGATAATAATCTGTAAGTTTCAGCGTATTTAATTGACACGTTTTATTCAGGTAACACGTTGTATTCAGGACAAAAATGACTTTACAATATTTATAGTTATGAAACATTCAAAATATTAAGTTTATTTTGTATTTTATTCACACATTTTGTTATTTTAAAACATTTATCTGCTTGATATTTATCTTGCACTATCCATTGCTGCCAGTCACATCTGCAAAGACAGCTCCAGATAGGATGGTGTAATGCTTGATATGCTAACTCACCTTGTGCATCCCAAGTATTCAATCCGTTCTTCAGTCTTCCAGTCATATATAAAGTGAGTTCCAAATATGCCAGCACAAATGAGTACAAATACATCGTACTGGAATTAGTGGTACCTCCATGGTACAAAGGCAACGAACAGAAGAAATATAACTGCCAGCTATTGTTGACATAAGCAATGCTAGTGAGTATTTTAAGCGTGCTCTAAAACGAAAATCATTGATTACGAAAATTACTTCAATAGCAGTATTAGTTAAAGAAATGTGCGAGCGAAAACTTCGAAATAACTAATTCAAGACAAATAGTTACTACTGACAATTTAAATGCTTCACAGCTTTTGTTAAGTCTTAACTGAATACTACATTAGTTTTGAATTCTTTAGAAAATCAATAATCTTTAAAAGTCCAAAACTTGTTCTTAACGAATAGAAATGTTTCAGTTTAAAATTTGCAGCTTCTACTGGAAATTAAACATCTCATTAGATGTCATACCAGGAGGAGGGAAACATAAAATCCTTTGTTTAGAGGAAATATAACTGTACAACTGCTATTCTCATAATGAATAGAAACATGCAAGAATGAATTAAAATAAATATTTTTGTTCATGCAAAAATTACTTATGCACAAAAAATTTTCTTTTCTATATTTAAGATCGAATGTTGTTAACTATATAACTATCTTTAAGGATATTAGTGAATATTTCATACCGTGAAACGGAATGGTCTTAAAGAGATTATATTAATTATTCTACAAAAATAAGTTTAAAAACGTTTGATCAGAGTAAGCTTAAAATAGTAACACTATAATATTGATATCAGTCTATTAGTACTAAAAAGTAATTATTATTAAATATATAACGGATTAAAAGTTAACTTTAAAATAATTTTGTTATGAAAATAAATTTTTTCTTCTAGGTTTAAGAATTTGTGCCCTTTTTGATCTGATTGAATAAATAATTTTGAATTAAACATTAATAATATTAAATTTCAGAATTTTGAAAGATAATTGAAGTATTTTTCCGACAATTTTGATAAGGACTTGCATCGTACAAATAATTTTCAACATTTAATTGTAAACTCAAATATAACATTGGCTTTAATATTCTAGAAAATAAAATATAATTCAGTCGAAATGTATTCAAAGTATAAGAGTATAAAAAGAACAAATTGCTCCTTTTTTAAATTTTTTTTTATTTGAAGAAGAGGAAAAGGTTAGCCTCAGGACAATTGTCGTAAATCACTGTAATGAGAAATGTTTAAAAGGCAGTTCTTGCATATTCTAGTGTTTCCTGTCTACAAAAACTAATTTTGTCTCAGTGTGATTATTCTACTGTCCTTCAGACAATTTTTTATCAAGGAAAATGCTTAATTAGCTAAAGGCATATTCATATTTCAAATGGTACTTGATTCCTTGCAAATATTTAATCATAATACATTAGTCATTTTGCGTAAAAAGTAATGTCATTAACTAGAGATATCATGTCTTCTACCCGGAAAACTTATCTTGCTGCGTAGATTGCAATAAATATTTAAATTCTTGAAAACAGCTTCAAATTTCATTTCCATTTTTACAGAACGTACTTTTCAATTATTCTCGATCATAAATAATATTTGAGTGTTATTTTTTACATTTATTTTAATTACTTGTTATATGTCATTTCATTTATTGAATCACAAGCAAATTATATGTGTATCAATTTCAATAAGATCGTAAATATTCTGAAATGAAAATTAATGCAAAGGAAACTGTGTACGTAACTTGTAAATTGTATATGATTTCAAAGCTTCAATTGGTGCTTTGAAATTTTCTGGAACAGTCTCTTTGAAAATGATAGGGGTTTTATTTTACGTAGCTTTTGTAAAGTGACAATCGCAAAAATTGACAAATTCCTCGGTTTTTTTTTTTTTTTTTTTTTTTAATTTTAATAAAAGTTAATGAAGGGGGGATTTCGAAACTTTTAATATTCCTTCACATGAACTCCAACCATATTTCTTGAAGTTGGTTAAAATTTCTGCCTTAAAAATTACCTTAAGCCTGAGATGAGCAATAGGAAATATTCGTAATATTATATTCTTCTTGAAGCACAAATCCTGAAGATTTACTTTAGCTTTAGATAATTCTAATCGAACTGGTGTTTTCATTCACGTGTAAGAATATAGTTTTAAAAAAAGAGTTTATTTGAAAATGAAACACATTTTAGAAAAAAAAATAGTTTAAAAAGTTGATCACAATACTGAACTTTAATATTGTATCGTAGTAACGATCCCAATATTATTAGCGTGAATGTGTGTGAAAATTATTCCTTAATCTATTATCACAAATTCATATATCAGGTGCTTAAGCAAACTGAAAAAAATTGATCTTTTAAATAACTAACGATGATGATATAGGTACAAAAAAGTAATTATTAAAATCTTGCAACTAAATATATTGGAACTTAAAGTTAGATAATGACCGCAAAATGTATGTATAAGTTAATATTCGTACATGGTTCATAACTTATTCAGCGCTTCATTAATACACACATGTGTGATTTATTTGTGTGTGTGTGTGTGTGTTCTTCATCTGTTTGTTTCTTCTATAATCAATAATCAGTGTATATTTATTCTGTAGTGATTAATGCCCAGTTTTCAAGAAAGCGTCCTTGTTAATTAAAAATTTGACTTATATACCAATGTTATGGATATTTACTGAGTCAGATAACAAATAGGAAAAATTAAGATAGAATGCCATTTTGAACTAAATACCTATTCTGAATTTTTGTTGTCATGACATCAAAAAATGGATAAAACACAGAAATACGATCATAGGATTTAAAGTCAATAACATCCATGTAGTACCTATGAACTTGCTTCTTATATGTCTTCCGAATTATGATTAGTGTCTCATGTTCCTCGTACATTGTTCTTGAATTAGGTGTCTAAAAATGGTAATCTGCATTCCTTTCTGATGTCTAACGATGGATCTTAAACTATACATACATCTTTTTAACCATGACAGCCAAAATTTGAATCTTCCCTTTGTAGTTATTTACTTAATAAAATGTTATTGCTAAATAATAATTCGCTTACAAAAAGTGAAATCATTATTTTTTTCAGGGAGGATAGAGTTGATTAATCCATTGTCCATTAACACGTCAATATCATTCTAATAACCAATATAATCCATATATTCACATATAGCATCCAGTAGTTCAAAGAAATTAATATAATCATGTCTCTCTACCCATCTTGTGAGTGAAAGTTTCATTTAATGCAATTTATTAATTCAGTGACAAATTCATGGATCTCTTTCAATAGAACTTATCGCTTTGCGGTGTGAAGGAATGAATATATTTTTTTTTTCAATTATGTCAAACCCATATCTAAAGTCTTGGAAAGAATCCGAGATTTCAAGATTACAGCAGAGGGACATGCAAAATTTATTAATGGCCTTAAGTTGAAAAAATGACATAAAATACACAGAAATGACTTGAGTATGGTATAGCATACAACGACCAAAAATGCTTTAAAGAATGCCTTCATGCATCCTTTTAAATTATCTGGCGACACTCTTAGGTTATGATGTTAATACGAGTGTTATCATAACCTTGTCCTCTAAGATATTAGACGTTTAGACTCAATTATTTCAAAGTTTTCAAAATTGCCAGTAAAATATAATATGCAATTGTATAAGCAAGAGGAACGAAACATAAAAATGTTCACATAACTTCATCTGTTACTGGTCGAAATACCTAAGACAGAAAGACATTTTATCGATAGTTGTTACTTAACTTGTTTCACCGTTCAATACTGAAAAATATATAAAATATATATATTTTTTAATTGTTCGATAATTTTTATTTGTATCACAGAACAATAAGTTTCGAATTTTCGTTTCAGATCACAAAACTTGTATATAGTGCATTTCTCTTTGCAATTCGTGGATGATTTTCCAAGGATTTGTCATCATATCTAAAAGCAAATCTTAAGATTCTAAAGAAAATCTTAAAATCTAAAAATTCCTTCACATATTTAGAGGGTAAGTTATTTAAATCAATTAGCTCATGATCTCTATGCCCGTGTGACGACGATTCTTATGTTTCATACAATATTATGGTTTTTATTATGTGTTCCAGTCACTCTCAGTTCTCTCAAACCTCTTTTATATTATTTTGATTTGATAAAACGCCCGCAGAACTTTATTCGTTGCCATGTACATTGCTCTAAACAATTAAAGGATATTGAGATTTGGGGTGGATTAAGCGGCTGGGAAATTGTTTATATGATTGAAACATAATCGACAGACGTGGTCGGCTATATAAGAAAAAAAAATCAAGCATGTTTAGCAGAAAAAAAATGCATTTTACTCAGCATTTGAAAACAAAAGGAAAAAACACAACTTGTGCATTCGAAAAAAAATGAATAAATAAATAATTCGAAATAAAAACCAACGTTTTTATATGGTGGCAAAGTTTATTAAAAAAATTATTAAAATATTAGTTAAAACTGGTCGCAAATATCTAAATATTGCATTGTTAGGCAAATAAGAACGGTTCCCAAAATTTCAGAGCTCTAGCTTGATGGGAAGTTGGTTAAATTAACAATAGACAATTTGATGACACACTGATACTCATACATACAGACACACACCAAGTGAAATACATAACAACTTTAAAACTAACTAAAATTAATTAATCCGGTAAATTAAATGGTTGGAATACAGTTTAGTCAAAGCACTTTTGGAGACAGGTATTATTTGGCGGTATTTTGCCAAATGTTGCTAAATTGGTCCGCGAAGCAGACTTAACATTCAGCCAAAAAAAAAAAAAAAAATTCGCCAAGTTTGGCAATTATTCAAATTGCGCCAAGTGATTGGGCTAAACTGCATTATTTAAAAGAATATATTAGTTAAAACTTGTCGCAAACGTCTAAATATTGCATTGTTAGGCGAATACGAACGATTCCCAAAATTTCAAAGTTCTAGCTTGATGGGAAGTTGGTTAAATTAACGATCGAAAATTTGATGACACACACACTCACACACACACCAAGTGAAATTCAGAAAAACGTTGTAAAAAGGGTATTTACTTGAAAGAAAAAAGTTTTTAGTAGGGGGTATGGTTTTCCCGGACGGCCAGCAATGCTGAACACCTTTGAGGCATGGAATCAATGAGGCTATTTATGAGGACCTGGAGTATTCTGTCCCACTCCTCCAGAAGAGCTCTTTCCAGTTCTTGGAGAGTTCATGGGGGTTGTAGGCGGCCAGCAACTCGTCGGCCTAAAATGTCCCAAACTTGTTCTATTGGGTTCATGTCCGAAGAACATGTTGGCCATTCCATTCGTACGATTGCCTCCTCGAAAAGGAAATGACCCACTAAGTTGGCACGATGTGGCCTGCAGTTGTCGTCCATTGAAATGAAATCGTCTTTAATTGTTGCAGCGTACGAGAGTACAATAGATCTTAAGATCTCCTCCCTATATCGGCGACCGGTCAGAGCTCCATTTCGAATGATATAGAGACCGGTGTGCCCATCAATGGAGATGCCAGCACAGACCATCACTCTACCTCCGCCAAATCTGAAACTACCAAGCACGAAAGCAGGATTGCTTCTAGCGCCACGTTCCCTCCAGATAAAAATACGCCTATCATCAGGATGATCAGAAAAACGGGACTCTTCAGAGAAAAGAACATTGCGCCATTCATTCCTCCTCCAGTTCACATGTTCGGTTGCCCACTCCCTATGGGCGCGACGGTGCTTTGCTCTTAGTGTAACACATACCATTGGTAGGCAAACATACAGTCCTACAACATGGAGCCGGTTTCAGATAGTTTGAATTGAAATTGTGGTGCCAGTACCAAGTGAAGGTAATGCTGAAGTAGAGTGGCATTCATATTTAGGTGTCTTCGAGTCGTTAGTGTTAAATATCTATCTTCATTGAGCGTTGTTGCACGTCTTCGACCTTGCGTTGGTCTTCGGCCTACACTCTCCAAGAAACGGTTCCAGATTCAAGAAATCACTCTTTGTGCAACTCCAGTAGCTTCTACAACTTCGGCTTGTGTTTGGTCCCCCCTCTAATTGTTCAACAATTCTCCAGGCTTCTGAATCGGTTAAATGTCTTCGTTGAGACATCGCAATCATCGAAACAAGACACTTATTGAATGTCGATATTCTTTTCCCCTTTGTCTTTCGTTAAGTTGAAAGGCAAATTTCATTTGCTGCCGCTAAAGCGTCGTTTTTGATTTCAGACACAAAATTTGCATACTCCGAAGTTTTAAAATGAGAAAAATTTGCATTTGTGACTCTCTTCTTCCATTTTCTGCAAAACATTTCCGCTTATACCGTTATTTTATATAAGACTTAAAATATCCTTTAATTGTTTTGAGCAATGTATTTGCCTTAAATTGATGTGATTAAAAACGAATTTATGTGAGACTCCAAACCATAAATACAAAAAATGCACAATATTTCAGTGCACTACATTTTCTGTTTTAGAATGTGTTCATTTGGGATACTTTCTGAGCCATGCATATTGAAATGTTATGGAAAATTTTCACTTGAAGTGCTGCTTGATGGAAATTCGTAATTTTTGGATGACTTCCTAGTAAGTTTCAACTACTCAAAATAATCCGAGTTAATTATGAGGTAATTTTTTTAGTAACATGTTGTTTTTGCCAACTATACTTAAATTTTGAGGACACAGAAAATGCTCATTATTATTCTCATTATCATAAGTAATACGACCACCGTGGAACTAGAAATAGGCCTTTCATATCATCTATCACTCAAATATTACCATCTACAACCAATAAAGAACTACTAAGATAGCCACCCCCACTATTTTCGATTGCTTCAGCCCCCAGAATTATTTGAGGAGGGGGCTTGAAAGAATTCAGTAGATAAGTTTTCTTTAGTTTTCTTCATTTTTTGTACCTAAAATAATAATAATATTCTAATATTATTTATGGAGGTATTTATAATATTACAAAATTGAAAACTTTAAGAATTAGGGCACTGAGGAATTATAACAGTTTAACAAAAATAACATACTCAAATTCTCATAAAACCGCGCTCAGTTACAATGAACTTTATTTACAGTAATATTCTATAATGTAAAATAAGAGTTTGTTAAAACATTATTTACAAATACAAAAGGGCCAAAGTTACTGAATATCAAACCCAACGGCTTTTGAAAGACAAAACATTTTAACTCAACAGCCTTCATTCACCTGTCAGTAAGATTTACAAAAAATGCTCCAATATTTACAATAACTGAATAAAAACACAATAAAATAATGGTCAAGAATTGTCTTCGATCGCGTCAATGCGAAAAATAAGAGTGAAAAAACTGCAAAAGCGGGAAATGTTTCGATTTTCTCAAGTCAGAAAACAATATGGTCCAATTTTTTAAAGGATATTCAGAATGAACAGGTGCAGTGATTTTAAATTTTTTCCAGAATTCTTGCTTTGGTTTGGAGGAGACTGTAGCCTCGTAGTATTCCTCTCCCACTTCTCTCGATTGTCTATTGTGTTATGACAAGAGTTGTGAATTGGGACAAAAATCAGAGATATTTGATCTAGTCAGAAGTTACGAGAAAAAGTATTCCTAAGAAATTTCCGTGACTAAAATAATGAATATGGTATTTTCAGTGAAATTAAAGTTCATATAATAGATATAAATATAAATGGTAAAAACTTAAGAAACTAACAATAAAAACTTAAAAGGCAAATTCATAAATTTGATTATTTGTCAACGTCGCTCTTTGAAACAACATGAAGGCTATTTGTAATTTAAGGCCTCGTAAATTTAATGCAGTCTCAGATGATGACAAATATTTTCCCCCAAACTTCCTCACCACTACAACGGATGAGCTTGGGACTTCAACCAGATTTAACATGCCTCGGTTTCTCCACTCGGCTGATCTTTAGCGGCATCATGACCCACTACTCGATGAAAACATTGCCTGCCATAAGTCAGCAACCATGACGACTAGTTTACAGCGACCAAACTAACATATTAAAAGAATAAGATCAGAATTTTGATCAAAATGAGATTGTTAAGAAATTTTAAGAAGAAAATTTGTAGGTTTGTTTTTATATAGATCTTTTCCATTTAAATAAAAATATGACTGGTAATCTTATTGTACGACAATTTTCCTTTTGGTTGACTAAGTTGGTGCTAATAATGAACTAGCAGAAATTTTCGATCTTTATTCATTAAATTGGATTTTAGATTTTGAAATATAAATTTATTGGAGAAAACAGATGAATACTGTAGAAAACACGGTCTTAACAAAGTTATAATCTCAGTAAATTCGCAGCTATTGAGCCTTTATGTTACAACCTAAATTAGCAAAGCACTTTTTGGAATTATGTAATTGATTTCGAAAAGAATAATTCTTTCAAAATGTATTCGTTGAGTAATGTACTAAATAATTTGTGAAGCATCATGAATATTTACATACAAGAAAAATGCCTTTTGAGACTTTACTTCCAGAAATTTTACTCAATCAGATAAAAAACAAAAAGAAAGTTCACTAAATTATAAAAGAATTCAATACCGAAGTTTTCAGTAAAAAAAAGGAAATATGTAATATGATGTGAGAAAGGCGGTATAATAATAAAAAAAATTCTATAATTTTAATCATAAAAAAGGATTTAACATAAAATATTCTGTTTCATCATTTTATCATATAAATAGAAGAATTCCAAAATATTAACTGAGAGAATTTCGTCACAGAAGGAATTGGAACAAATTATTTTATTTAAGAATAATGCAGGTATAATTTTGATCAAATAAAGTTCTTGAATTTTCAGTAACTTATTTTTCCAATTTTAAAATGATTTTTTTTCCCTGAAAAGGAATGCAGAATAATTTATCACTGAATGAAGAAAATGGAATATTTCTAAGAAGAGCCTATTTCATTATTTAACATTTTCATTATTGTGTTTCCTTGCTTTTTTATGCAATTGTTTGATTTAATTTTTCTTTGAAAAGGTTGGAATTCACTTTTGTAGTTACTTTAGACGTGACTTTTATTTGGATTACATCTTTTCTAAACATTTTATAATTTTAATAACCTCTCTAAAATGTTCATAATTTTCATGGAAAAGAAAAATGTCTAATCTATCGTAATAATATCAATCTAAAAATTAGGACTTCCAAAAAATGAAGGAAAATGCTCAATGGGAAACATGATACTACCAAGCACTTTAAAGTACATTCAGCATAACATCGAGAATTTTTGGAGTACTTTCTTTCCGTAGAAATTTGAGAAATAAATAAAATAAATTGGTAAATAAAATCTCATGAAGATCACATGACAATAATAGCACTATCACAATTACTCTAAAGTATGAATTTTACTCCTTTTCGGCCACTTATCTATTTTTATTTTTTAAACCATAAATCAAGCATTCCAAAATTCATAATTAACATTCATAATAATTCATGAGTTTAACTTGTACATAGCATGGTACATTATATTAACTAAGCAAAAGTAAATCTGAAATATTTTATAATGCTGGTCTCCATTGACCATGATAAAGAAAAATATCATATTTTATTTTTTTTTATTATTATTCTGCAACGTGTTGTGATAAAAAATACATCTTCTAATTTCTACACAGTAAAAATGATTTGTACTAGATTTCTTTGAGCGAGTTCCGTATTTGTAATGATACACAGATTTTCTAAAATCTGTTAGCAAAATTCACTTTTCGATCGCTTTTTTTTTATTTTTACTTAATGACTAATAATGAAATTGTTAAGCGGATCAAATAAGAATGTACCAATGTTAATAAAGGATTAACTTACACATAAAAATTATCTTACAATACATATTTATTTATTTATATTGATTAGACATGTATAGCCTGAAAAGTAACTTTATAAGGGTGATGTCTACAGTCCTTATTAAGTAAAAGAATTGCATTTTGTTCTTTATTATTCTTCTGTAACATATTGTTCTAAAATATACGTCTTCTAATTGCTAGGCAGTAAATATGATTTGTTGCATATTTCTCTAAACGAGGTTTAACTCATTTAAGTTTAATTTATACGGAGGAAATTCTGCTCAGTAATTTTTATTTAATTTTTGTACTGTGTAAGCGTAATGGTAAGAAGTAACTTTATATGCTGATACCCATGGTCTATACTTAAAAAAGAATTTCATTTTGTTATCTATTATTATTTTGCGACATACAGCGCTAAGACATAAGTTTTCTAATTTTTATGCCATAGAAATGATTTGTACCAGATTTCCCTGAACGAGTTCCGTGTTTCTAACGATATCAGAGTTAGGGAATCAGTTTATGTTTTATTTTATCGGTGCTGCGACGTGTTTATGATGTCATTATACGTGACGATCTTATTCCATCGAAAGGGTAATTACGAAAACTTTCCACTTTTCCTCCAGCAAACGCTCCACGACCTTAAAAGGAGCAAAATTTAACAATTGCTTCACTAACAACGTATCTCTCGCTTAAGTGAAAGCATTTTTGCGTGCCTGCTTTTATTATTTCCATGTTTCCATTTATAACTTTATTAGCGCGGCACTGTGCGTTTACATAAATAATTATAACGCGCAAATTTGACGTCCAATTCCTTAAAAATATCGATACTTTATTATGGGCTGCCTGTAAAAGGGAATAATTATTTCTTGATAAATTATTTCCAGCCTGAAATATTCCATCGACGATCACTTATTGTGTTTGTTGAAAGAGAATATGATTAAGAAATGTTGAGAATTTATGATTTATATTTCTAGATTTACTTGAAAGATTTCGCTTCAATTCAAAACATGTCCAATGAGACAGACAATGCTAAGAAGTATATGTCATAAGTTATTGTGTTAGGTTTGATATAATTTCTATGAAATTTTGAATTTTGATGATTTTGTTTATTCAAAAGGTGCGCAATCAGTCAAAATATATAAAGAAAGATATATATTGTTGAGTAGTTTATTGTGAAAGATGCTTTAGAATAATAAATTATAGGTGTTTAATATATTTATACATTTTTTTTTAATCTCATTAGACTTATTCTTTAAAATATTTTGAAATTTATCACTAGATAAGTTTCTTCATTTTTTCTTAACAGAGTTAAGAACTGTAATAACTGATTACTTCACTGCATTATTTTTTTAGATACAAATAAGATATGTATGTAATTGGATATGCATGCAAGATATGCATATAATTGAATATGTATGTAATCAACATTAAACATTAAAACAACATTAGATATTGAACATTAAAAACGCAATTTCATTTGTGTGTTTTACTATTGTGCATTATATATTTTGTTATTATTCCTGTACTAATTTTTTTTTAATATTTGTGTATTACATTTTGTGTATTTCACATTTGTGTGCCTTAATATTCATTACTGATTATGGTCCAAGGACCGCAGTAACCTAGTGGACATGGTCTTTGACACACTGCTGGCGTTCTTTCCGTCGAGTCGTGGGTTCGAGCCCTGATCCCACCAAAAACTATTAGTGTAGCGAATCTGATGCACGTTCAATTTGGTCAACGTCCCAATTCCTTCCATAGGTATCGTATGGAAGTTGGGTGGAGCTAACTCAGGTGTCATCCTCGTTACTTGACCGAGTTTCAAAATTACAATATCCATCCCCAATAGCCTTTGTATTACTTCTCAGTACTATGTTAATAAACACTCCCGTTACATGTATATACACTTATTATCTTATGTATATAATAATGTATTCGCATGACTTGAACAACTGAGCATGTTTATTGATTAAATATTTTGGTATTTAATGAATTTGAAATTTTGAATGTAAAAAGGCTCTTTGATAAAGACAGCAGCTTTAAATTATTAAAGGCCATTTTCAATTGCATAGGAACTAATTTGGTTTGCATGTAGGTTATGATCACTACTGATTAATCATTTAAGCCGTGATGATGTGAGAATTGTTAAATTCACTGTTTGTCTCGCGAAGTTGTGTGAATTGTTCTGTGATGTACGCATAAATAGGAAGTTAGGTGAAACTCTTGTAATGCGTATAATTATTGAAATCAATTGCAGCTCCTGAAATGCTGCTGAAATGAAAAATTTTAACTTATTCCGTCCTTTTTAAAAAGTAAAAATTTAGAAAAACGGAAATAAAGGTGTACTTCCAAACAGAAATATTTCGTTGAGCTTTCTAAAAAAGTATGATATTGTGCTCAATCCCATGTTTATTCGAGCTATCTTACTAAAAATTTTAACTCTATGGAAATATTTATCAAAAATGGAAAAATTAATGAAGAAATTCATTGATTGATTAGTATATAAGTCAATAAAATAGTATCTAAATTATTTTTTAAAAAAAATAATAAGGGAAGGAAAAAGAACTACAACAAAAATGGGGAAACTTGGAGCAAAATAATTATTCTCGTAGATATTAATTTCCAATGGATATCATCTTTAATGATTTCTTAAAATTAACGTAATATTATATTATTTATAAAATTTAAAAATGTTAATTTATTCCTGCATTACGAGAAAAAATCGTGTTTATCACTAATAAAATTGAATGTTCAGCTTTATATAGGAAATAATATTTCGTAATAATTATTTACATTACACACATTTATTATAAGTAATTGAATATTCATATAATGTTAACTACACTTCTAAAATTTATTTAAAGTTATTTATTATGGTACAAAAATAAGTCAAGTTCTCTTGAGTCAGATTTCAGTAGTGATGTTTGATTACTTTGCTTGATTTTGAAGAATAGTAATATTAAAATTAAAAAGTTTTAATTTTTGCTTCAGATTCTAATGTTATACAAATATTTGGGTATTAATTATTAATTTTATAGGAAAGCTAATAACATGTTGCTCGTTGATTTGTTGTTCATTAATATCACATCACACTTGAGCTCGTACCTCTCTTCTCAAATTTCTATACCACGCCAACAGGAGATTTGGAGGCTCAACAAATTTAATGAGCAACATCAGCACTACATGGCTGGCCTTTAGTGCATTCAGGACTTGAATCCATTTCTTGATGGTGAAATGCCGGCCCAAGTTCTCGACCATGAACACTTGGCTCCCATGATCACTAAAGCATGTTATGGAACAAGATAAAACAGAAAAAGAAGAAAAAAAACCAAGCAATTTAGTTACACAATGATTCAAATTTGAAGAAAATAATTGGTAAAAAATATTTATGTATTCATATAAAATACTTGCATTTCAATTTCAAATAAATTTATTTAACGTAACAGTGCTCCCTTGGGAAAAAAAAAAACTTTTGGAATTATCTTTAATTTTACCTATAAATGCATATTTATGACCTAATGGGGCTTTGAAATTGAGAAAAACACGGTAACAAAACTTTTCTTGGGTGTATACTTTTACTGCCAAAAGGGCATTCTATACAAATATAAGCAAAAATGAAGACTTTTTCTTTTCTTTTGAACCGCAAAACATGGTAATTCAAAAGAAAAAAAATATATAGTGACATTTTTGTAAATTGAATAATTCAGAATAAAACCTTATTTATAGAATAGACTGTTACTTTGATGACATAGCTTTTTGTAGAATCTATGATATTTCGAGTTCTAATATGAAGCAAAAAAAAATCAATAAATTGACTAAATTTGTGTTTTGAAAGAGTATTGTCACTTTAAACGTGATAATTGATAATTTTACGCATTTAAAAATGAAATGTGAGGTTTTCACCGTCCTATCGAAGTTATAGTTTTTGAATATTAAAATAGAGTTATTTCCTCTATCTCTATTTGAGCGTTATTCTAATTTTGAGTGTAATTAACTGCTTCCAAAATTTATTCAACATGGCTCGCTTGGAAATTATACGCTAAGCAGACTAGAAAGTAAAAACAATCTCAAATCTAGTTTCTTAAATTACTGTCAGAATGGAAACAAAGCAGTTCCCTTAAATAAACAAATAGAGCAACAACAGAAATTTTTCTAAGCATATAATTTATTTGTAATGCCCTCTTCAAGACGGGTAAATACGTAATTTTCCAATTAAAGAAGGCCATCTCCTTTCTTGTGGTCTTTCGTCTACATGCGTTTTGTTAAGCTTGCAGAAACGTAAACATTCTGTTTTATGGAAATGTAATTATCCGAAACTAAATTTAGCAAATTTTCATTTCCTGATGTTCTAAAAGTTGCATTTTAACTATTCTTTTAGTCGTTGTATGGTAAATGTTCAGATAAACCTACCTTGTGCTTTAATTTGTTCGAAGTGAATTCTTTACCTGTGAAATTGTTTGTACCTCATGTTGAAAATGTCTTACTATTTTCTGTGCCATTCAAACAAATTTCAATGTATCTAAAGTAAACATGAATTACAAACCTTTTAAGGAAAATTTCAATTGGATTATTTTGTAAATCTATATAAATACTGTAACTGATATTTGACACGTTAGTTAGATGGAATGCGATCATCTACTCTATTGATTTTTATATTTCTGTACTTTGAAAAATAAGATTTAAAAATAATTTTTTTTCAATAATACTAATGTCACTAAGCCTACTTATTAATGTATTTCGTTATTATCACACATTTTACTATTTACTTGCATATGCAGTGTTAGGATACAAATTAAGAGCACTTGTAGGAAACAATCATCTGGAACGAACAGTATAATTAATATTTTTGATAGTAATAAGACAATAAGAATTTGCTAGTGAATATAATTTCCATTTATTTTCAAGAACAAAAATATGACCAATGCTTGAATAAAATTAAGGCATATTTTTATATGGAGAGTAATGTAGATACACATTTATATGACTATATAGTGAATGATGGATTATTTCTACGAAGCAAATCTGAATGAAAAATTCATAATTATAATTACAAAATTCTAAAAATAAATCAATAAATATATATAAAAACGTATAATAACTCATTTTCTTTCCTCAAGTATCATTCGAATAAGAAAAAGTTTCTTGGATTAACCATCTGAATTCTTTCTAATATATTAATTGATTGAAAACACCTCAAAAGTTAAATAAGGATACAAATCACAATGAATTTTTACGAGACTAAAAACAATTATATTTCTAATCCTTTCAAATGCATACACATTTTTAAAATATGCCTTGAAATTCCTTCAGTGTATCCATAGTATAATAGTATAATGTAATATTTATCGAAAAATAGCTATACCTAACGTATTATATTTTTTCTTCACATGTTATAAGTCACTTGATTCTCTTCAATAACGCAATAAGATTTAAATACACATAATTGTACGTATTTAACCTTGCATCAAGTATTTATTATATATCATTGTTACATTTCTTTCTGGATTTTTGTCTTTTTAAATATTTTAAATTATTCTTTCATAAATTTTCGATATATATATATATATATATATATTGTTATATTCATATAATCAAACAACAAAACAATACAACAAATATAACAACTTATGAAGTAAACGAATTTCAATTATAAAGTAACATATTTATGAAAAAGTCGGATCTGTTCCATTTAGAAAAAAACATAAAAAACAAGCCATTACATATACAAATAAAACACTTTATACAAAGAAAAATGAACAAATTTAACTATAAAATTAAAGCTTTTATATCCAAAACTAGTATGACAACTATTAAAATTATCAGCAAACGTGAGAAAGAAATTGAAAAATAGAAATATTGAAGGCTTCAAAAGAATAAAATATAAGATAATTAATGTTATAACAGGCTATAAACAGTTAAATTCTAAGTCAATCCAAAACTAATGGCTAAATTGTTTAAAAAAAAAAAAAACATTACATTTCATAATAACAGTTACAAAACAAAATATACGACTAATAAGATGTCAACAAAAGAAAACAAACTTATAAGAGAATATTTTTAAAGAAAATTAATTTTAATCCCAGGATATTCTAAAAAGTTTTACAAAGAGTAATTAATTATTAAAATTACTATATGATAAAACAAAAAGGACCATAATATAAAATAAATAAGAAAACATACAGGGGACGAACAACAAGTGAATACAATGAGCAAACATGGCTGGCATAATTTTCGCTCTAAGAACGAAATGATTTGCAACGGATAGCAACGCTATTTGCCAAATAATTTCAGAACCATACGAATTGCAGAAGATGATTATGAGTTATCGATAATCCAAAAAAAAATTCTTCTCTTTTTTTTCTTTCTAAACATCCTTTGTTTTTTGTAAGCAGGAATATCATCCACTTAAATACATCTGTTAGTCGAGATTTTTCATTGTATGTATCTTATAATCACCAGGTTCAAAGTTCAATTTTCTCAATTTTTTTTATTTTGAAACATTGCCTACATTTAAGGAAGAAATAGCATCACGTACACCTAAAGACAAAACTTCTTTTGGCATAAATAGTTTCTTTGGTATGCGAGACTATATAACATAAATCACACTCTCATTCGGTTTTGGAGCAAAAACATACAAACATGTCTTCAACAGTTTAATAAAGTCTAAAATTAAGTCTCATATCCTCAACAACAGCATCAGGTAAACTGTTTTTATAATAGTAAGCTTCTGCAATCGATGCCACATTTTTTTTAAAAAAAATTTATGCCATGTATCTGCATCTGATGGGAAATCCGTGTTGAAGCTTCTCATATACTGACAATTTGTGTAAAAATATTGCACATATAGGTTGCTACATATTCTATACAATAAAAAAAATTCTTTGTGTGGTTATACCTAAATCTATTTACAGATGGCCGATTTCTGCCTCTGTCAACCTGTTTTTTCTAGACAAAGATTTTCCATTTGAAAATTTTTGGTTTCTCATTTTTGCTTTCAAGCGTCGAAGCAGTGTTCTAATCTCTGTATTACACGATCAATGCATTCTAATTTACAGTAAAATTTAAATGTTTTAATTATGTTAGTTAATTGTTTCAATCAATTGATCACATATTTAGTTAGCAACCAAAAATGATACACGTTGTTAGCAGTTTTCGCTCTTTGAATAGGTGTGGCTTCATTTAAATGATAATTTAAAACTAGGTGTTTGAAGCTTCTTATTAACATAGAGATTTATAACAACGTATTTTTGGATAGATGAAAATTTATACAATGTGAAAAAATATATATATTAAATCATTATTTTTTGAAGAATTTGAGGCTGCGACACCCATTAAAAATAGCGTCTTTTTTATTATTATATAAGACATACAAATGAACAAAGACAGAAAAAAAAATTGTACAGAATCACAAATTAAAGTATTTGATCTAATTTATATTTTTTTATATTTTAAATTTGTATTCAAAAAGTCTATATAGTAATCAGCTTATTCACAAACACGTAAAATTTATTCAGCATATTTTAAAAATTTAAAGGCTTAATAACTGATTTGATATTTCTAAAAAGAATTGTATAATATGTTTCTACATATATTTTAGCTTAAATTGCTATCAAAGAAAATAACTTTATTAATGTGAACAAATAATTATCACTCTTCCGAAAGAAATGACTAATAATTGTATTATCAACAATTTTTAAGTTCTGAGAAATATAAAGAATGTATAAAAAGTCTTAATAAAATTGGAATAAGAATGATAAAGTAATGAACCTGGTTTAAAATCTGGATTCAAATTATTTTGAAAAATTACATGGTCATCTATATATAAAAACAAAAGAATTTACTGTCGTCTGCAAAGCCTTGTTCGAAATTTAAAAATATCTGCAGACTTAACCAGCCTTAAAGCTCCAAAGCATGTTGGAAGATTTAATAACACATCAATCAATAACTCCCGTGAACTAACCAGAGATGGCGCCTTCAGAAATAAGCAGTAACCAGGTCTTCTAGAGCACGAACCTTTGCTCTGAAACGTGTCAAACCTATAGATCGACCAGAAACACTGAGTCTATCTAGGTTGAGCGAATCTTTGTATGCCTTTTCAAAAATGAAAACCGAGTCTCGTGGATCCTGATAAACATTGTTTTTAATGGGTAAAACACAACGCAAAGGAAACAATGAGAATCACTTAATCGGACTTTAGTCCATCAAAGCAACGATTTGTCGGTTCGGTTGAGTTTAAAACGTGGTCGTAATTCGATACAAATGACGCGGAACGCCTGTAGACCTGGTGTAGCCAAGTAACGGAAAATGAGAGTGACAAAATATAATGAAAGATCGTAAAGTGAAGCTCCGAGATTGCTGAGATGCACAGATATCATATGTGATTTACTGAAAACGGTTTTATAGCTAAGGAAAGTTTCCAAGGGCGCTTGAGTTTCGATGGAACAAAAACAGCAACGAGTCGATGATCAGGAAAGCTGTTTAACGCTATTTACTCTGCACAAAAAGATTTTATGGAAAAATTGGAAAAACAAAACAAAAGATTGGAAAGTGTTGAACGATTGTATCACCCTAAAAGGTGATTAACCAAAGCGTTGATGAATAAAAATTTGCAAAAATGTTGTTTTCAATGTTAGTCTTGGGAGTTATTGATTGATGTGTTATATATCTAGAGGAAAATATATATATATGAAATCTAGAGGTGATCTAGAGGAAAATATATATATTATCTAACTTAATTTAAATCTTGGAAATAATCGAGAAATATTTAAAACACATATCATGTATGATACTGAACAGTATTTTATTTTTGAAAATCCATATCAAGTGATACTGAACATCAATACAGTGAATCATCGATTTTAGAAAACATATTTTAAATTAAGGCAACTAATAAAATTACAAATGTTATCTAGTTATCAAGCAGAATTACATGCGAGCATCTAACTGTGCGTTTGTGCCAGATTCCAAAATTATCTGGAACGTCTTTAAGTACTCTGATGATAGTAATTGAGAACATTTTCCTTTTTTATTCATCGACAAATACTGTTTTTATTCAGTGTAGTTCTAAGTTGGTCAAACCAGATACCAATGTAATGGCACTTACAGTTAACACTCTGCTAGAGGGCTAAGTGGTGTAAACTTGACACTGCACTTCTTGTACTGGTTCAAGCTTCCTAATTATATTGTCATTCACTATTGATCTTTACAACTTTGAAATGTGTCCAAACTCAATCATTTTTAAACTCAATTTAATGATACCACTGGAACTTCCCAAATGTAAAGTTTTCTTATTGTTCCCCCAAACCTTTAATTCTATTAGCTTCTGCTTCTCACAAATCATAATTATCATTTTTACTGTAGAAAAATTGGTCAGAGTTATTGCTATAGTATAAATAAATAAATGACATTAAAATCTGACTGAAATTCTGATCTTGAAAATGAATTTGGCTATTTTATTCCTCTTCTATATGCTATTTTTGTTTGAAGCTAATTAAACTAACTTATCTACAAATTACAAAATTATTTGTATGCTAAATTTTATAACTTATTTTTCAAGAAATGTTATTTATGCATTCGAGTATGGTTGTAATTTCAAACTTGATCGCATAATTTATTTTAGTGAAAAGTATAATAAACATTTAATTACATTTAAGCGGTACAGATAAATATTTTTACAAAAAGTCATTATTTAAACCGACCTTTCTATTAAAACCGAAAGGTATTTTTCCAAAGATTGTAGCTATCAATAAAGCTCAAAGATGAATATAAATATTGCTTATCTTTATTGATAAATTTGAAAAAAATAATGATAAAAATTATTTTCTAAAAGAAAATTTCTTATGTTATTCCTTGGATCTTTTTTAGATTAATTTACTTTTACTCGCTTTGACTTGTAGATTATATTTCTTTTGAGTAAAATCATATTAATACTTTGTTAAGTCTAATTTGAAACATTTTACTTTACAAAAAGTAATTTATTTTTGGCTATGAATGAGAGTATTTAATATTCAAAACTTAAGAAGCATTTCTGAATGTGTAGATAAAATTCAAATATTCCATGATTTGAATGTAACCCTTTCAGGGGCGATGGTATATTTTAATAGCACATATTTAAAACCTGAAAATATCTGTAAAATTTCTTTTTTTCTCACACATTTATCTTCAAATGATAGCTTATTGTGTTATTTACTTAAATTAGATGGCACGAACAGGCAGATTGTTTATAAAAATTATTGTTTTGAATCTAATGAAAGTTCCTTACAAGTGGTTGTTTTATCCCTTACAGAAATGTTTCTGAAATGAATTGAAAATTTTAATTTCATCAGCTCCCAATTCACACGTTTGAAACTTTTTGTGAATATTGCTAATTACTCAAAACAAAATATATAAAGAATTCGTTTCATTCTTCAAACTAAGTGGTATAAAATTTATACCACTGCCTACACAAAGGGTTAAAGAGCAACTGATGGCAGCATTAAAATTTTCGAATAAGTCTGATATGTGAAGTTTCACTTAATTACGGTGAAAGATAGAGATCGGAAATATGTTGTAATATGCCAGTGAGGCAAAAATCTGACTTCTTCTAACGAAGAAAAGAAATTTAAAACAGGAAAAAAGTTATGTGCAAAGTCTTACAAAAAGCAGATTTAGACACGTAAGGTGAGTTTTTTTATAATTATTATTAAATTACTCAGATAGATAAAATAATTAAAAGTAAATGATGAAATATAGAGAAATGGACAATTGTAAACTTTTCCGATATTAAAATTAAAGGAAACGTTAAATTATTAAATTGAATATATATCAGCAATATGCAATTAGAAATTGCAAACGAAAAATTATTAAATTGAATATTCTTAAGATAAATTTAATTAAAAATTAAGCAACTGATAAAAAAAAAATTGAAAATTGATCTGGTACGCTAACACGCTTCCCCTAAAACCATAGCCACCCTTGGGTGACTAATAAAAATTTGAGCCCACGAAAAGACAACAAACAAAAGCGCAAGGGAAAAAAAACTTTTTCAAAACCACAACTATTGCAAAAAAATCTAACAAAGCGAAGACGGAGAGAGAGTCTTCGAAGGCGTCTAAGATAGAACTGGCTGAAGACAGATTAGGGACTTATTGTTGATAGACATGAGACTTGCTAACGATAATTGACACATAGTGTTAGCACGAGATGAAAATAGACGATAAGCTGCCGACAATTGAGGTACGAGAGTAAGAGTTCATTGCCACTAGCTGTGGACGTTATCAAAGAATCTAAGTAAACTAAGATGCAAATCATTGAAGAAAGGTATTAAAATACAGCAAAGAGTTAACCGCTTTGTAAGAACAGAGCCCTCAGCTTACATTCTATAAATACTACAGAATAGGGAGGGCTGACCTTTTTCCCCCCTTTTTTCTTATACATCTGTCCATCACATATATGAGAGGATATGTTTCGAATGTGAACAATTACCGTGGGCAGCTTTCTTACAGATCTACGCTTACTCTTAATTTCATTTATAGTAGACTTATAATCTAGTTTTAATTAATTTTTTTAAATATATATATTTCTAAAAAGTATTTGTAAAGGAATGACTACAAAGGAACTTTCGATTGAAAAAAAACTTGTTTTGCTTAAGAGCTCCCTTCTGATGCATCGGAGTTACCTTCAGAAATAAGTGTGGAAGAAAATTTCTTCACAGCATATGCAATAAGAAATATGCCTTATTTTATATAAAACTGTATATACATTTCTACTAAATTTGGTTTATTAAGTTTATAATATTATAATTTTATCATTAAGAATTATGAAAATCATATATGTAAAAAAAAGTTATACTTAAATTAATTAACATATTTTTGCACAAATTATCACTCAAAGAGATAACAATACATCATAAAGTTCTCATGCTTTCAAAAGTGTTTTGTGACCTTAATATTTCCCAAATTAACTAAAATAATATACTTCTTTTTGAAAGCATTTATTATTTCTTCGAAGGAATGCGAAACAATGAGTGTACAATTAAGATGTCCTAGAGGGGGAGAGAAATTATATGTACTGGGTCTTAAAAATCTGGAAATAAATAAAAAAAATAGTTTTACCGCTTGATATTGTGTTCTTTTAACATTATCAAATTATATCAGATGAATTTTAACTAAAATTTAATGTTTTTTTACATACTACCCCATAAAGGCTTAAAACGTAATTGTATGTGATATATTTTGTATAAATTGATATTACTTCGAGATATATAAATACTCATAGTAATTTTCCATTACCATTCAATAATTGACTCTGACAAACAGTTATTAAAGAAAATCCCAACCATCTATATAATTATTGTTTTGGAAGTATTTGAAAGTATAAATGAATGTTAATGACGTTGTCGAATCATATCTCTCAAATATTTATCTTAACACCATTCTCTCACGTGTGTGCTCTTCACAAAATGAAAACTTATACACAGATAACAGAAATTATACTATATATGACGTTGATGATTTTCTCAGTGCTCGTATACTTTAAATGAATTTAGATATAAAATCCTATTCTGATTCATGAAAATGTATGCGTATGAAAATCTACAACACATACTTCTCGAAAGCACTATTCATAGAAATATATTGATATCTCCATTCAAAAGGGAGTAGATAAATCTATCTTTGATTGCTCGGCACATTAACATATTTGATAGTCAGTTCACAGGAAAATTGCTAATGGTGGCAATGCTCATGTATATAAAGATGTGAGAGAACATTAAAATTGTAGATTCAGATACTTATTCGACATGTATAACATAATCCACCAGAAGCATTTAGATGGTAAACATATTAAATGTTGTATTATTATGCAATTTTTTTACGTTTTTATGTGATTTAAAATTTATTTTATTTTTTTAATTACTACAGTAATTAGTTAAGTGCAAATGTTCTACCAATAAAGGAAAGAGGAAATATTTTATCAAAAGTATTAAGTACAAAAATTCCTTTATAGACATAATTAAACAGTATTTATAAGTTTATGTATTTAACTAAATATGGTGTTTGTACTGAAAATATAATGGTGTTTTTTTCCGAATTCAATGCATATGAATTCATCTATTTTACATAAAAATTTCAAAAGAGTTACAATAGTATGGTTAGGGCAGCATTCAGTTTGCAATTCATTACAAAAGAATAACATAAAATACTGCATGGTTTCGACTTTATAAAATATATTTGATACACTCAAAATGAAAAATGATGAAACAGAATATAAACAGTTCTAATGCAGAAAACAATACCTTAACATTTATTGTGTTACACTTTATTAATATGTATCAAAATAACTTTTTCCTTCCTGTAGCAGGATTTATCTCATTCTAAGAGAAATTATACAGATGGCGATTATGTGAAATAAAAGCAAATACGAAAGAAATATTATTCTCAATAATTTTTTTAGCATTAAAATTATTTTTAAGAAACTGTACAATATTTCGAAAATAAAGAAGAGAAGCAAATATTTCTCTAAATGATGCTGATTTAAAATCATTTTAAAAATTTACTAAAATATATTTAGGAAAAAATAAATCACTTCTTGCCAGTTTCATTCTTAGAGACTATGAAAAAAATATATTAGATAATAATTCCATGAAATGCATAGCATTATAACGATGAAAATGATTCATATTTTCTTCTATTTTATTTGGATAAAATACATAAATTATAAATGAATTTGGTGAAACTCATTATTTAAATACATATGCAATTGTTTATTTTTAATAATATTTGATTAAATTGAGTAATATTCTATGCATATTTTTTCGAAGAATTTTATATAGAAAAATTATCGTTCAAACAGCGAAGAATAAATTCCTTAATACAAATATGAATTATATAGAGAGAGAGCTTAATAATTGATTTTGAAATGCTTTTTTTCATCGAATATCTTACAGAACTCGCAAGAGTTTATACAAATAAATTATTCTCTTTTTCATTGTTTAAATATTTATAGGCTTTTTTTATTTTGGTATTTCTTACCGATATACAGTATAAATTATAGATTTACTTATCTAACAAAATTACATTTTTATGCATTTAAAAATTTTCAAAACGCTCAAGTGATTCAATTTATGTCAAACGTTGTATCAGATTCTTTAATTATAAACCTAAATGCTGTATAAGCTACCATCTGAATTAGGCCATCTTATATGGTAAAAATGCTTATTTTTACCTTTAATCTACGATCAAAACCAAATTATTTCTTATTAACTGAATCAATAATATAGTTAATTAAATTATATGAAAGAATTTAGACTTGGTTAATTAATAAAGAGAGGAGGTAATATTTAAAGTATGATTCAAAATTAGTTTCATTAAGTCAAAATGCAGATATCGTAATATCGCAGTTTAATTCTAATTTGTAAGAATCAGTTTATTCTAATACAAAATAAAAATGAAAATAAAGAGAAAAAAACATGTCATGTGTGCTTAGTCTTAAATTTATTTGTAATCTACTATACATAAATAGCACTAAATAAGTCAGACCTGCGGAATGCATAGCTGATTTTCCAATTCAGAAAGTATAATAAAATATTTAGTAGAAAATTCAAAGCTCAATTTAAGGGAGTTGCATAATGCATGATAATCAGTAGTACATAAAAATATCCATCAATGACTAATTCGGATTAAAAAAGGAATCAATTAAATTATAGTGATTTAATATTAAAGATATTTGTTTGTTGGATATTTATAATACTTGAAAATTTCATGTGAAGTTATTTTTATGTTAAAAAGATTTATCTGCGTAGATGTTTTTATTTATAAAATAAAATAAAACATCTCTCACATTCAAAATTATTAACATTCGCCTCAGGTCAGTTTTGAAAATGTTCATTGCGAACGAAATGTCTTAGGAAATTGGAAACATACTTTTAGAAAAAAAAATGTCAAGTATCATAAAAACAGAACCTATTGTGTATTATTCATTTAAAAAAAATTAAAATTTCTAATCTTTTTAAAAAAAATTTTTTATCCTGCGTTAAAATAAAATGATGTTTACTTTGAAGTATTTGCTTTCGAATTTGCTATGCTTGAAATGAATCATTATAATCATCAGCCAAAATTTCATAGTTTAATCAATGTATGAATGAAAAATAAGTATTTAATTAACAAAATGTTATTAGCCACCAAGAGGCTATTATTTTGTTCAATGACAAAATGGTTTCCAGAGCATTTTTAAAAATAAAATATTTTCTGAACGAATGAGGGAGTATCAATCAATCAAATTTACACTCAACTGTTGCGTTATCATTTGTTTTAATTCTAATATTTAATTTAATAATTTAAAATAAATATTTTCTTAGAAAAAATAGCATCATTGGTGGCAAAACCTTGCATGGAAAGAGTTTTTAAATTAATGTTTTAATTACTGTTTAAGTTTGATTACATTTTATTCTTTTCTAAGTTTATTGTAAATATTTTCAACCAACAGATAGTACTGTTTTGATGTGTAAAGAATTTTATCAATTTATTTCCAACATTATTTATGGATAATGATTACTTTTTTACTTATCGTATAATAAGTTACGTTGTGAGTTTCAGATGGACTGTATCTATTTCAATGAATTTCATTGTTTCCCTGTATATAATGAATATTACGTAGAAAATAAATTTTAAGGATTAGCTATATGTAACAAATACGCCACAACACACATTTGATTTGTTTTCGATAGGGATGAAAGGCTTCAACATCAACACGTGACCTCGTACTTAAACTTCCTATTGGATAAAAAAAAACGAGTGCCACATTCAGAAAACCCAAGTCTTTCTCTGCGTGTCTTAACTGCATATTAAAGGAAACCAGCTTGCTCGACCCATGGTGACACCACTTAATCTCAATGACAATGTCCACCGCTTCTTCCATGTTTTATTTATTGGTTGATCGTGTACTGGTCAATGTTTTTTTACCTCCTTTGTTACGATAGAAAAGATGATCATACATGAAACCTGTGTTAGGGAGATTAGGACAAAGCGGTGCGGAATATCTGAAAGGAAATGTACGAAAACGTGTCTTGGGTAATGGATGAAGCTATGAGAAAATGGACAAATGTATGAAATATTATTTACTACTTAAAAATATTTTATGTTAATATAATAATTTCCATAAAAAGGGCTTATTTAAAGGGTAAGAGATAAAAAAATTGAAATAATATTATGAATAAAATGTACAGCTTTTGCTTAATTATGTCGTTAGAAAATATTAATCACTCTAAAATTCATTACAAGTGTTATATATTTTACTTCAATTGACTAAAACTGGAATAATTTTTTTCAATGCTTTAAAACTCTGATGAACCTAAGGCTTAGAATATTTGCATGGAAACTTAAATATAATAATACACCGAATACTTTGTGAAGAAGGCAGTGGCATTTTTTTTACATATAAAGTAACAACATATTAATCAGGAAATTAAAGAAGAATAACGAAAGGTTGTTAAATTGAAAATGAGAATAAACCTTAAGGCTTGAATGAAATGAATGTTCATGATTGAATACACAGAGAAAGCATGAATGCATTTAGAAACAAAGCTATACCTATTCCGCATTATGAAGATACTTTACTTTTTTTCATTTGTTAATACAATTTTACAATAATTCATAAAAATAATTATTTCAACATGATACTTATGTTAGAAACCGTATATACGACAATGTATAATATCAGTTAAATTATTTCAAATATTTTGCATAAAACCAGATAAAAATATCTGATTGATTGATAATCAATATTTATCTGCAATAAGATTAATATTGAACAGAAATCACTATATTCCTTCATTCTATAACTAATTTCCAATCAAAAATGTGAAATGATGAAATCTGAAGAATGATAATGCATTTGATCTGCAATAATTTCCAGAAAAATATCTTTTATTTTCACCTATTTTAAAAGTTCATGACAAATTATACTTAAATGTTATACTTCCTATAGCCAAAAAGTGAATTCCTTTTTAATATTTTAGGAAAGTTTGGAAGTCTATCAATTAATACCTATGTTTAGCACTGTTTCAGTGCCATATTAATAAAATAAATTTAATTAAATCACCTCAATTAAAAGTAAAATAGTTGGAAAATAAAATTTTGTAATTACTGTTTAGTTAATTACTTTTGTAACTAATTTTGTTTAATCGCCAAGATTTATAATTGCATCAAACATATATTTATTTGAATTTCATTAGTAGAATTCTGGTTTAGCTCATAGAAAATATTAAAATTTATTTGTAATTAAAATTCACAATTAAGAAAACGTGCAGTTTAAACAATATTCTCATTTAAAAAAAAACTTAAATAATTTACATTTGCAAGGTGTGTTTTTTTTTTTTTGGCTTTTATATTTAGTTTTTGATTATTCATTACATACAAATGTCATCTGTTACAGGACATTTATTTTTCCAAGATTTATTGATAATATTATTAAGTTTCATTTCAATATTTGATTTTTGATTTCGCAAAATCTGTTTTAAATGTATATTTTACCTCTCTTTCAGTTGCTTTTCTCTTATGCAATTGCAATATTTTCATGAATTTTCCACTACTAATATTGAGAAATAAAATTAATTATAAGCTACCTCCTAAATTCACAAAAAAAAAAAAAAAAAAAAAAAAAATCTTAGCTTCAAAAATATGTGCTCCACATCTGAGTTTTACAAGTAGTTATAATGTTATTCATAGTCATTTGCATTAAAATGCTTAAAATTTATGTAATAAAACAATATTTCATTAAAAGTCCCAAAGCGGAAGAAAAATGCCATATTGCATTAAACAGTGAATAAAATATGATATACGACATATAAAATTTAAAAAACAATGAACTCGAAAATTATCCTTGGGCGCCCGCGGGGGGGGGGGGGGGGGGGTGGGAATGTTTAAATTTTTCTAACACACATGTTACTCCCACACATGCACGCAAGAAAAAGATTGTGATTTTTACTCAATAACATGATTATTCTTCAAAGCCAAAACAGTGTTCAAACGGTTAAAATGAGCTCAATTTAGATTTTTTGCAAGATCATTCAAAGTCATTAAATCATTTATCAGTTTTAAACTCTTTCCTCTATTATTCCAGTAAAATCAATGCCTGGGAACACGACTTATATTTGCACTTAAAGCAAGCTAACTGAACAATATTTCAACAACATTCAGTGAATTCTTTTTCTGTTACTCTTCCACATGCAAAATTCATTATTGCAAAAGAGGGGGAAAAGGGAGAAAAAATTATCGAGAATTTCTCTACAATCATTGACAGGAAACAATTATACGAAGCTGTTTTCGCGTGTCCGCTGTATTATCAAGTCTGGGAAACAGAAAAGCGCTTTTCGCTTGGAGAATGTTGGAAAAAAAAAAAAAAGGCAGTACGCTGCGCACAACCGCGAATCATTCAGGTCTGAATGGATTATAAAGCGTGAGATAACACTGAATAAATGAATTGATTCAGACTCCTAATCTAATTTGTTTTGTGCTATAAAAGAGCACAGGGTTCTGTTAATGAGGTGGGTTGCTTTTTTTTAATTATTTTTGCGTTCACTTAAATTCGTTTTTCCGCTTTCCTAGACAGTCACGCTAATGCAGAGTTTGTTATCTACAAGTTGCTTTTTTTTTTTTTTTTCAATTTCATGTAGAAGGAGCGACGAAAGCAAAATAGTAAAATAAATTAAGGAATTTGTCAGATCTTTCTTATTAAAAGGATTAAGTGGAAACAGTTTTTTCCCCTCTCTGAGTTTTTTGTTTGTTAATACAATCCATTCGCAATCAGAATGAAATAATCGAATGTGAAGTAAATAATATCTAATTTTATCAGTGTGATTGGATTTCTGACATCGCGCTTTGAGAATAACTAATGATTGGGATTAAAATGTCATTAGCAAATTCTATCTTGAAATTGATTAATCGAATTTTTTTTTTGAAATAAGATTAGTTTTAGCAAGTATTCGAGGTAGGAGAAAAAATAACTGTAAAATATATAATATATCTTATCTGAAATTTTAAACCTCAGAAAGTTATCGAATTTCAAGGGAAACGAGAAAAATAATAAAATTTTAAATAAAAAGGGCATCGATACATCTTATTAACTTCATACGCTGTTTTTCAGAAGTATATAATTCTACAAAGTATATAATCATACATTTAAGCAATTAAAGTATGTTAAAGATTCCCTTTTTTTAAGAATTGTGATAATGAATTTTGAATAAAAGCTTTATTTCAGTTTTACAAGATAAGAGAGAAATCCTCATTCATTTATTTATTGAGTAATATAATGAACATTCTTAAGTTGTTCATACTTTTTCATATATAAATGATAGCTTATGACTAATTAAAGGATCTTCTTTCATACCAGAGCGAGAAAGAGACTTAACTTGTTAAATGCTATCTAACGTTTTGAAAAAAAATTTTTACAATAATTTTGAAAAATAAAAACTTTTTAAATGAAGCATGTGATTATTAATTATGACAATAGTTGAATAATATAAGTAAACTCCTTCAAAACGCATATGTGACTTAAAACAATTAGAATAATGATACGCGGCCTGTTTGATTAAACATTTTGAATGATATGATGAATATTTGTATAAAAAAACACGCAAAAGATTGAGAATGGAACTTTGATAAATATTTTCTTTTAAAACTGGCTCATTTAGGATAAAATTTACAATCAGTTAATAATTAGAATCAACGACTAAAGTTAAGAATAAGTAAAAATATATATAACATAAATTATTAAAAGAACTTTGTAATGGGCAAAAAAATAGTATTGAAACACTGAAGTTGGGTTTGAAGTTTAAGGAACGAGCGTTTTATTGCGCAGGTAACTTATGGTTCAACACAACACAGTCCAATACCATACAATTATAAGAATCAACTTATGGCGTAAGCCAAATACGTTGCATAAAACTACACTTTTGAGCGAAAGTAGTTTATGTAAAAAGTAAAAAGGTATATATTGTAATAAAATATGAATAAAACATATACAAAAAGTATTTTATTTCCTTTAATGGGAACTGCATATTTGGTATAAAAATATTATTGTTTTAAATAAATTGTAATAACTTATAGTAAAAGCAGACACTTCAAATAACAGTTATTAACTTTACAATTAGATGCTAGCTATTATTAACAATACAATTTGAAACTAGCAACTATTAACGATACTATCAGATAATATATTAAGTATTATTATAACAATTTTAACACGAAAAATAGTCAATGTATTTAGTTGTCATAGATAATGTTGTTTTTAAAAATTGAGTTTTCTCAATGATAATTAACCTGTTATCAAAAATTGAATTTAACAATTTCTTTCTGAAGAAGAAAGCACACCTACTATACTTATTCTGGATTTTATACTAATGTTTATGCTATTCTTGACAACAATGGATTTTCAAAGGTGACATTTTGATTGAGTTACTTATAAGGTTTATTTACTTATAAGTTTTTTATTAGTTACTTATAAGTGGTTATTAGTTATTATAAGTGGTTAGTTACTTATTGAGTTATTTATTAGTTACTTATAAGTGGTTTTCCTACAATTAAAATTAAATGTGTGCGTGCGAAAGTCATTTATATTTTCCCCCAAACAAATTATTATGTGATAATATATGACTTATAATTTATAGTCTATAATATGATTTATTGTGATATTATTGAGCATAAGTCGTACGTCATCAAGCGATTTCAACATTAATTTCACTGTGATATCTTCAAACTATGAAATATTTTATTGTATATATTTTTGTTTAAAAAGTTACATTTTACTGATATCAGGCATTTTAAATCCCTAAAATCTATTTTTATTCCTCGCTACCCTTGAATACTGATATATTAATGTATTAGAAGGAAATTGTGAATGTGAATAACAAAAAAAGTTGACAGTTTGTGTATTGTTTAACAATGAAGAAATTATGGCTTTAGAAAATGTATTAGTATCTAAACCGTTTACCTCATAGAAACTGAAACACCATTCCCAAATCAAGAATAATTAAAATGGTTTTAAAGAAATAAGCTGTCTATTAAAGTTATTAAAAAATTTTAATGTCATACTAGGGATCTTTTTTTTTTATGATTTTCAGATGTTTCCCGACATTTTCAAAGATAAAATCATTGTAGCAAAACATATTATGATTATTTTACCTCAGTTTTCTTAAAGAACTACCTAAAAATAGACCACTATAAAAAAGAAGAAAAATAGCTTTATCATTGGTAATAAAAGCAAAAATGTGTAGATTCCAATAATATCACACACAAATATCGTAGATTCACTTCACATTTAAAATTCATTTTTTACCCAGAAAAGCGTGAAAACCAAAATGAGGATTGGAAACTTTTATCGCTTTTTAATGTCATAAAATCATTCATAAAAAATAATTTTATGAATTTAATAAGACAAACTTTTTTTCAAAAAATACATTCATATTTTTTAATACGAAAACATATTATTTATATTTAATTCCCTTATTTTCAGCAGACAGAAGCCCTATACAATCCATGCATATATATTTTTGGTATCTTTCAGAAATATATCGAGAATTTTGGTCATTTTTATTTGATCATTCAGAGAATCTGTTATATTATCCTTTGGGACTTTTAGCAGGAGGCCCATCACTTTATCATTAGTTAATTTTCATTAAAATTTTTGGAAGTATTACTTGCTGACAGTTGTACTCTTTGTATTTCTCTATGAACTGAAACTCTAAATTTTTCGGAAAGAGCGTCTTCTTCGACTTGATTCTAGAAGGGTTTGGTAGATGTCAAAATAAGGCTTGTATTTATTGCAATTATATAAGGCAGGGGAAATATATGGCCATCAACCAACGTTTTACCTTTTGAGATGTTGAATACGAGTCTGCTAATTCATATTCAACATCTACCTCGATTTTTGTTAGATTATTAAAAGTTATTGTATACTTTTTAAGAATTCTCCTGTTGATGCATCAGATGAGTTGCAATTATGCATTGTAGAAAGTGGAAAAGTGCTTTTGTTTGTTTTTATTGTATGTGAAACAATTGTGGTTTCCTTTTGAAAACCGAATAATGAAGAATAAGTTTCCCTTTTTCTTGAATTCAAAAACATAGGAGGAAACTCCATTTCTTTTTCTAATAGTTCCAACAATTGAATTTTACTTCTTCAAAACATCTCGCGAAAGCGGATAAGATTTATACCAGTTTCAACTGCTAAATATCCTCCTAAATAAATGACTATCATCAAACGCTTTTAATAAATGACTATTATCAACATTAAAACGCTACTACTTGAAATGGTTCTGTTTGTTGTAAGCCTGTGCGAACATCCAGTCCACAAATGGAAAATACTCCTGAATTGACCAATGCAAAATTTTTACACCAACCCAAGCCTGTTTTTTTTTTTTTTTTTTTTTTTTTTTTTTTTTTTGTCATAAAATGTCTATAAGGATATCGGGATCTACATAGCTGCAGCTGCTCATCAATTGTGACATCTCAACTACTTTATACCTTTTTGACAATTGTCAACAAATTCGACAAGAAACTCTCTTAACGAGCTAATTTATCTAATTCTATTTTGTTCTGGCATTCATAAATATCATCAAATTGGCTACATCTAAGTAGGAACTTAAAACTGAAATGTTTTGCAGACGTAGTAGTTCGGAATTATTCCTAATACCGTATTTATGTTTATATGCGATAGTTAGTGAATGCTGCAAAAATGTAAGACTTCTATAAATGCTTTCATTTCCGTTTCATTACTTTATTTTCCATCTCGTTCTCGAGAAAATTGTTATCTAACCTATTCAATGATAGTATTAGTACATTTCACTAAAAGTTTTATCAATTCAACAAATATAAAGAGTTTCCAAGCTTCCAGGGGTGTACTAACTCATTTTGAAAGAGTTGTGTATCCAGGAAGTGTGATAATTATGTTTTTCTTAGCAATTTGCGCATAATCATTGAATTTTAGTTTCTTCCATCTCGTTTCTTCATCTCTTTAGACATAAAAATCTGTTTTATATGGTTTATTTTGTTGATAAATCAGGACTTTTCTTATATTCTTTATCATCCATGTATATCTCTCTCCACCGCCATCAATTAAGTCTTCATCCGTTGAAATTGTTTTATAGCATAGAACTCAATTTTTGCATTTCTTCATCGTACGGGTGATAGCACACTACATTTTCTGTGTGATAGACCAAAATGGGGGGGGGTTGACTACGAGATAAGACGTGCAAGGTATGCACAAAAAATACCAAAAAATTTAATTTTGTGAATTCTTCTACAATCAAAGCCTGTTCATGGCTATATCTTTTTCTCATTCAACTACATGAAGTATCAATCATTTTAAAATGAGGGGTGTCGAGTTACACGAAAGAAATTGAGAACATGGGTGTGGCATATCATCCGCGTCCACTTATGTGTTACGTTGATATTCCATGCATTTATATCTTTGACAATTCTAAATTTAAGCCCAATATAGATTTCCTTTTCATAATTATTTAAAAGAAGATATATATCTACAAAAGTTAAGCTTTAAGAAATTTTTCATTACTAATGATGCGTATCTACGGATAAAAGAAATAAACTCAGAGACGGATGGTAAGATGCGTGTGGTCTGTCTCAAATGCTCAAATTATTAGTCACACAATATTTTACAAAACTATGATTTATATATCAGATTTCAGTATTTTTTACTTATAACAATATTTTCATATACACATGTTAGCTCAATAAATATTAATTTCTCATGTCTAAGCTTTTCTTTCTCTATCTCATGTCACTTTATTCTTCCGACTTATGATATTAGTACTTTGACGACCAGAAATCTCTTTAATGCTTAAAATCCTTTACGTCAACAATTACGTTTTTATTTTGTTACTGCTCTTTCAATTGATTCCAGGAATTCATTATATTGATTTAATTTTCTCATTTTGTAAGGAATTAATCTTTTATGTCTCTTAAAATATTATTTTTCAAAGGTTATTTTGAACATTTTAAGACCTTAGATGATAATATGATGGGGGATTTTATGTAATATTCTCTGAAAGTATAAACTTCATTCATAAAATGCTTTGATGTAGGTTTTATCAAATTTAAAAATAACTCATTTTTAAAAGGATTTATGCCTTTTTTCGTTTGAAAAATATATTTACAACCGCAACAAAATTCTGTAGTGAATTAAAATATTGGTGACGTTATTTATTTAATTATTTTGATATTTCTTATCACTATTTATATTTTTTATTGATTGATTGTTTATTAATATCTCACTTAAATACAAAATGAGGGCTATTAGCTATCGTAGTTTTGAGTTTCAGTCAAGTGTCGAGGATGACACCGGAGTTGGTACCTCCCATTTCAAACCTACACACCACGCCAAGGGAGGACTTAGGATCTCAAAAAGATTTAATATGCAACAGCCTGCTTTATGGTGAGTTTTTTTAAAATCAGCAATGGAACCCAAGACGCGAAGAAAACAACGCCGGCAACAAGTCTGGGACCATTACCACTAGACTAACGAGGCCAATTTATTTGGTAGATACTTATGTAAAACAAATTAAACTATTTTTTGATAATTTCTAACAATAATTCTATTCCGCATGGCAGAAATATTTAACAAAATATTCAACAGAGTTATAGAAGATATTTAAATTATTAAAAAATGAATGGAAATTGGGTTTTAATGGAACAGCTATTTTATTATTTTTTTCAGTCGCATGTTATATTTGACTCACCTCTTATAATGGTATATGAAATATGATTATAATAGAGTTTTTGTTATTAAAAATATTTTAAGACTTAGGTACAACTAATATTAAACGATGAAATAAATTGATAGTTTGCTTTTTTATCATACGATCCTAGTCAATAAGGAAAGGTAATGATGTATATTTCAATAACAGACACATCGTAATTCGGTCGAGGGATCCCTACGTATTATAACAGTTTAACATGAAATTGCATGTTTTTTCGGATTAAAATTTCCTTTTCACACACACACACTTACACACACACATACACTCTCTCTCTCTCTCTCTCTCTCTCTCTCTCTCTCACACACACACACACACACACATATATATATATATATATATATATATATATATATATATATATATATATATATATATATATGTGATGTGTGTCTATGTATATATATATATGCATATGTATTTATATTTATACACCCAATTCTTTTTTACGCGGTCTTTTTTTACTCGATTTTGAAATACCACGCTTCACCAATGTGTACGTTTTTACACGAATTGTTTGTTCTAATACGAATCACCCCCTCCCTCCCAATTTTTTGTTTTTTTTCAAATATTCAAATGATGTTTTTACCGCCTAATACTGTGATTTCAACGTAATCTTAAGTTTTGTGTAACAGGATATCAAGAATTATATAAACAACTTGAGAAGCCAAGAAAAAAAAAATGTTTAATAACAGACTTTGTAACAACAAAAAACCAACAGAGGCCGTTAATAACGAACAAAAATTCATTTGAATCAAAGCCGACAGTTGTGCTAGATATATCTGATGCATCTACTGATGATAGCGTACTCCAGTACTCCAGTATCTAGTATCCAGATGATAGACCCCAGTACGTGATAAACTTGCACGCATGTTATCAAGTAGCGATTATTAGTTCTTGGTAGTTTTATACCTGATTCCAAATTGAATTCTTAAATGTTGTACCTGTACACTTAATTTTCAATGTATTCTAATTTTAATTTTTTTTTTTTTGTAATAAATGTGAATTGTTTTTTTTTTTATATATAAATATGTAATTTTGATTTTATTATTACCTTTTTGCATGGTTTCTAGATAAAATGCTTATAATTTTTCATCTTACTCAATTTTTTAAAGTTGTGGAATATATCCCTGAATTTACCATATGCCATACATATATTTTTAAGCGAATATTTTTTGCACGGTTTTCTGTGGAACGTGTCTACCGTGTAAGAAAATAGTTGGGTGTATACATATATAATATATATATATATATATATATATATATATATATATATATATATATATATATATATTATAAGTTAAAAGGGGATATAACTGAGAGAGAAAAAAGCCGCTTACGAGTCCTGGTTCAAACATATGTTTAAAATTCAAAAATACGTAGTTATGTCTTTTCTCCTAAATACCATATAAATAAACATATATATCCTTATCAATTCTTTATGTATATATGTATTGACTTTTATATAAGTGTTATGTTTTTATGTGTTTGCGTAATAATCTTCAACTGAAAGGAAACTCCGCTTTCTTTTCTATTGTGTAAAAAGCACAAAGTTCTTTTCAAAACCACTCGCCTAACAAGACCGATTATTTAATATTATTTTTCTGTTTTTGTACATTAAAAAAAAGCATTCTGATTCAGTTTTCAAGAACGACCCGAAGCAATTATAACGTTTTATGCTCAGCTCCTCCACACGCTTCAATGCAAAAATTGCGATTTCAAAGGAACATTCACTTTGTTCACCGAACTGGCTTTTCCGAAACCCTTAAAGATCTTTAAATGTTATTCTCTTGCGCTCGAGTTCCCATGTACTGATTAAAGAGGTTCTCCAAGTTATCGAAGTATGTCTCAGAGGGGGAAATGCCAATAAATCTTTTTACCGATAAGTGTATATCGATTTACTGGTTCCACTCTCCCCTTTTACCGAAACGGAAGACTTAAGGAACATTTTTCTTTATGGTCTGTCCACTTTTCTTTCTTTATTTATTATACAGATTCTTTGGCTTCCTGGCACCTTTTCTCCAGGGACATTTTCTCTGCTAAGCTACACAGTCACTAGTTTTGGCCAGCGTTCAAAAGCGAGAATTATATCAGAGATACTTATTACATTTGCTCTAACTGTAAAGCTGCAAGATAATTCGAGATGGTTTCATTAGCATACATTTATTGTAGATACCAAATTTTACTTATATGCCAAAATTTGTTTCTCATCTTCAAGATTAATACTTGGAAATCAATGGCATGTCTACATCACACATGGAAAGCTTTCTTGTTTGCTGATTTTAAAATTTTATTTTATTTAAGGTCCCTTTATTTGTAAGAAATAGTTTCAAAATTATATATATATATATATGTATATACTAAACGTAAAAGTTATTCAATTCCTTAAATTTTACAAAGTATGCAAATAATATCTTATTATTCTGAAAAATATGGTGAGATCATTAAGCAAACTGAGAAATTAATGTATTGATCTAAGCATTCATTTTGAAATAAACATTTTTTTAATTAAAAATGAAATAAATCTGTGGAAAATTCCAAGTATCTTATTGCTCGGAACCTCACATTTAAGCTGATGGTTCCAAATACGTTTTCTTACTGTCTTTTTAAGGAATGAAACAAATAAAAATACTGATTTATTTTTTGAGGGAAAATATATTATGCTTTGATGTTTAAAATACAAAAATATTTTTTTATAACTCAAATACTTCTAAATGATAAGGAAATTGTAAAGAAAATTAAAACAAATTCATTATCAACACTAATTTCAATTAATATAAAAACCAAACCAAAAATCTTAAGGTATCCGACTAGGTTGAAAAAGCGTTTTTTGATGAAAATTTCGATTTTTTTTTTTTTTCTGATTGTAAATTATAGTCCTACTTTTCAAGATTCCATAACAGTCCTTATTTTTACTTTATGTGAAGTAGAACTCATGATACAGCTTTTTTTAATAAAGCGTAGTTGTGGAAACCAAACCGGAAGTACTGACATTTAAGACCGGATGCAGACGATTTATCCTTTTTTACGGTATTATTTCCCTAAAATAATGTTTTAATCCCTCACAGTATTACAAACCACAGGTTTAGATATAGTTACACTTAATGATATTTTATAGTCACTTTCATATTAAGACATTAATCAATTTTGACGAAAAATCATATGTCAACTTCAAATGATCATGTAAAAATCATTAATGTCAAGTTCGAAAGCTTATGTAAAACTTTTTTTTGATTTATTTTTAACATGCACTGTGTGACACTTCATAGAGATTATGAAGTGTAAAGGCATCTTTTTTTTCAAAACCTAGAGATAATATATGTATATATATTAAAATGTTTGTGATATTATAAGTCTGTTTCTATTGTTTGTCATTATAAAACTTTTCCTAATTGTCAATTTTTGAAAATTAGTCTGTTATCCATGTCAGATGTGTTTCGAAGAATTCAAAAGGTTCTCACTACCATTAACAAAAACTTCCACAAGAGGGCTTAGGCCCATTAGAAAAAAAAGAAGCATCATTACTGCAGATTAGGAAAGTATAACATATAAAACTGGAGAATTTTAAGTTATTTCTGTAATATTAACTTTAAGTAACATATGAATATATTTTTAAATGTGTTTTTTGAAGAATGAATTTTTCACCAAAAGTCATGCACGGAAAACGTGATATCTCCAAAGAACTGCAACTAAATTCAATAAAATTTGGTACACATATTTAATAATTCCTTAGAAGTGTAATAGACCACAGGTTTTGAGATAGTTACATTTAGACATATTTTACAGTCTTTTTCGGTCCAAAACATATTGTAATTTTGATAAAAAATCATAAACATTAACTTCGAATCCTTATAAAATATTTATTTTTGAAAATAATTGTTATTCTGCGGTCAGTTACACTTGACAGGAAGTAAGAAGTATATGTGTGAAATAAAAATCCATTATGTAAATTAATTATTTAGTTATGCTATTTTTCTTAACGTTGTAAATTTTGCTGAATTTTTATTAAAAAAAACATCTTTTTTCAAAAACTGGAGTTTGTATATGTATATAAATGTAAATTTATTGCTTTTTTAGTCTGTTTCTATCATTTGACTCTAAAATACTCTTCTGAAAAGCATTTTTTTAAAAAAATTTGTCTTCGAACCTATAACCCCTAAAGCTTAACATTATATTTGTGATATTGCTAAGCGAAAATACTTATTAATGAGTTAAACAAGAAAAACATTAATTATTTTCATATTTTTAGCAATAACTACTTGGGAAGTGGTGACAAAAAAACATTCTCACATCCATAAAAATTAAAAATGTAAAATATATAAAAATATTATCCTTTCTTCCATAACTATCTGGCTTTTTATTTTACAATCGATAACTACTTAAATAACTACTGAAGGATTAAGCATTTGAACAAATTACTCGTCAGAAAGGACTGTTTAGAGAGAATATCATTTAAAATATATTCTTTAAGAAATTACATTATTAAATATGAATAACAACAAACTATTAATACTAAATGTTAATATTTATAAAGGAATACAATCGCTTTTCACAACTAAATAGTTCATTTTGTCAATACATGCATATTATAATATCATGGCAGAGAAACTAGTTGAAATCAAGTAATTTAAAAAGATGCCGACAGTATTAAAATTTAAACTGATACTATTTAGGATATTTTTTTCATAACTGGCCTTGAAAATAATGCATTTCAAAAAACTTCAAAAGTACTCGCATTTCGAATTTTTGGCGAAATTTGAACGTTAGCAAAGTTATTACCTTGGAATTAAAGGGCATTCTCGGTTTTAGAGTTTACAAATTCCTCATATCGATATACAGATGAAAGCTTTGCATTATTTCACACATAAGTAAAATTGTTTACTTACTTTTAAGATATAACTTAAAATTAATATAAACTATAACGAATTGTGATACGTAAAATAAATTGTAACGAATGTTATCAAGAGATACGGCTCCATAATAATAATCAGCTATAGCTTTTTAACAAATTATATCGGTATTCTCTATCGCGTTTTACCCTTTAACTAATATTTTGAGACTTTAATATGATTGATTTGAATAGAAAATGTTTTCCAATGAATAAAACGTGACTCTCATATTATAATTATTAAAACGTAGAAATACGATTGAGAAACTGCTTTTATAAACAGGGAAGAATTTAATACTGTAGTTAGTGAATGCTGTTAAAAGAAGGAGTGAGTAGATGCTATTAACGAAGGAATAGTTAGTGCTCACACTAACAAGTATAAGAAGTTATCGGATTACTTTCAGGAATTATCTGCATAGGGTTAGTGAATAGGATCTTCAGTTTTAAGCCTACTAAACACTCGGAGCCGAGTCATACATCTTATCTTGTGCAAAATTATAATATTAGTCTTTAGTCAGTATCAGACATGTATAAGGAATTGTTCCCAAATTTAACAGGTTAACTTAAGAATGGTCAAAGATCGGAATAAAAGCTATTTTATATCATTCATTGAATAACTTTATTAAATAAGGACTGTTTTTATTAGTGACTCTAATTATATTTTCTTATGATGAAGTAAAAAAGAGATAGAAATGCAGTAGAAGCTTTGCACAGTTTATTAGGATCTTGAATAAGCAATGTTAAAGTAAATTAATAATGTAGATTGGTTAACTACTCGCTTCCTTAAGGTGATTTTATAATGAGAAATTCTACTACTCTTGATAAATAGATTCAATAGTAGGCTTGAAATAACTAAATTCAATTGAAGTAGACTACTTTTGACGGAATCCGAGTCAGGTAAACGCTCTTAATATATCGACTTACAGTTGTTCGAATTAATACAGTATTCCGATGAATACACATGAAATTCATCCGTTTCCTCCATCATTTTCATTATGTTATTCTTATATAGCAAGACTCCTTTACATTTATCAAAAGGCGAGGTTTTAACGCCAAAATCGTTGTAAAGTTACAAAATATCAAGTTGTAGGGAACAAGAATAGTTGGTTTTTATTATCGACGTACAAGAAGAAACATGAGAGCTATTGACGAAGAACCTCATAATTTTGAATCTCTGTTGACACCTAAGCTGCCTCCCCCCACTCCTATTTTTACACCACGCCAACGGGAGGACTTTGAGCCTCGACAGATTTAACGTGCATACAGCCCCAACTACACGGGGATACTTTAATTACATCAGGCTCGAGCCCCCGACTCCACAAAAACCACCGGCCACGAATCAGTCAACATGACCACTAGGATACCACGGCCGCAGTTGTAGGTAGAAAGAAAGGTATTTGAGTTATATTTTACATTTAAAAATGTAAAATTACCTACTGAATAAATAAAAAGGTGACACAGTACTATTTGAATGGTGCTTTAAAACTAACTGATTTAATATAAATATGCTATGATAATCCAAATAAAGCAGAAATGAAATTTGTTATTTCTTCAAATTTAATCAATAGTTTCCAATAATCAAAATTGTGTAATTTAATTTTTCTGTTTCTTAAATCTGATGTTATATAACTGAATTAGAAAAAAGAAAATTGAAAGGAAATTATTTGTTTTTTTTCAGGAAAATAACATGTAAATGGTAAAGTAAATCAAAACAAATTTGATTTGTGCGTGCTTAAAACGTTATCAAATGAAATTTCAATTACTATTTTACTGAAGTAATGTATTTATTTTTGAAATCTTGTTACTTAGAATAAAATAAATAAATAAGCATTGTTTTTATTTGGGCCAAATTAAATACTATGCTTTTTCTAGAAAATTTATATGTACTTTTTTTTTGTTGGAAAATTGTAGAGAATGATCCGAAATTAAGGTTTAAAGGAAATCTAGTTAAAATATTTTAAAAAATAAATAGAATCAATTCAACTACTTAAAGGTTTAGAAATGTGCGGTAAGACATTCTTTTAAACTAAAAACTAATTTGATTACTGTTTTTTATGGATTTAAAATATGTATTATACTTGTTTGAACTTAAATATCGCATTGTATTTGTAGAATAATATATTTAAATTATATTAATGAATAGCAAATATATCTGCTAAAAAGTATATTTTTTCGATAAAGTTTTTATTTAATAAATTAATTTAGCTACTACAATATTTCCTTTATTTTTACTATTCAGAATGATTAGGATAGCCCTCGTGTTACTTCTAATACTACGTTAACAAAACCAATCAATCAATCAGACTGATTATGCCTAAAATTTACCTCCCTCCCTCCCAGTAAGAAAAGGAAAATATTGTGATGGAAATTGTTATTTTATATCATTTTTATTATTTATGACTCATTAACGAGCAACGAGAAGTAAAAAATATATATATGTGAAAAAGTGAGTTATCAATTTTTCTCTTTTTCGATATGTATAAAGTTTCTTAACGATGACTAATATACTTTAACTAAGTATATGGTAAGTACTCTGAAAATATAATTATTTGACGTAATGGCAAAAAATTGCAGTAAGCTCTCACACGCTCATTCAACAAAGTAGATATCTTGCTCCCAGGCCATTATAAACACCTCGGGGTTAATAACCTAAGTTAATAACTCAAGCGATTTTATCTAAAACACTTGTTTTTGAGTAGCGAAAACACGTAAGGCGATACCTAAGATGTGTACCCTAATTCGCCCCTAACTGTGAGAATCTCCCAGAAAAATATCCATTGCGGAACACGGTAGGCACAAAAAATAGAAAGGAAAAGTAGTGAAAAAAATTAAGATATTTTTTACGTCTAATTAAAGGGGTTCCTTCAAAGTTGACCCTTAACCTTGCCAACTTTGGAGATTTAATAGTTTTCTTACAGAAAAAAAAATAAGAATTTTTTTAAGTGTTTCTGCTTTGGTGTTCTCTCGTAAACTCCTAATATAAGATATATAACGAAAAACCCTTTCATTTAACAACGGCAGTTTAAGTCAATTGCTCAAGTGGATTTTTTGAACTGATAAAAGTAATCGTTGTTGTATTAAAAAGACGTATAATTTGTGTGGAATTTATTCTTCCCTGAAAAATATACGATTATTATCCTCAAGAATATAAAGTCTAATTGAAATTGATCACTTAATTCATTTGAAATATTGTTATCATTTAAATCTTACGTTTACCCTTCGTATTCAAATGTATTATAGCAATTATTTTCAAATAATCCATTACATTTTTGCACTCTAATTAAGGCACATTGACGTAGATATCGTTAAACAATGGAAATTATAATTTATCATTACATTTATGAATTTAAAAACTATAGAGATTAATAAAGATTTCATTGCAGAAATTTTCATATGTTTCATAAAGTAAAAATGAGATTATTTTTGGAATACAGAAGTTCAAAAAAAATGTTTTATACAATAATGAAAGAAGAAATGTTTACTTGTGAATTCAGTTGTGCGTATTGGGGTGCAAAGTTTCTTTTATAGTGAAAGTTTTCTAAGAATTTTTACATAAAACTAATATTTTTATATATACTGCAAAAATACATTAATTTTATTTATATCATTTTCAAAAAACTTTAAATATTAAAATTTATTTATAATTAAAAACTAATATAAAACTTTGTTTAATTTCTTATGTTTCCTGTCTAAATATGAGCGTAACAATCAGTCAATAATATTAAACGTATAATTTGAGGAACATTAATCGTGAACCATATAGTATAAATAAAGAATTGTTTGATTGGTTTTATTAACGTTGCAGTAGAAGAAACTCGAAAACTATTGGAGACGAATTCGTAATTTTGAGTCTCGGTCAAGTGACGAAGACGACATCTGAGACATAAATAAAGAAAAATATAAAAGTAAGGAAAATTGCAACAGGTTTTGTTAGGGAATATGTTCGTAAAAATAAATAAAAATTTATTGTAAGTATTAACTAACTTTAAAATATTAAATAATTGTTTTATTTCTATAAGGTAACAGCTGCAAATATTAAAAGAATGAAATGAATGAAATATGGCACTAGGTATAGCTTTTAAATACAGAAACCGACATTGTAAAATATTTTGTTTAGATTTCATATATATTAATTATTATCACCTTCAGTATACAAATCTTATTAAAAAACGTTATTCACGTTGTTCTATAACTACAAAGCTTCATGAGTTCTAGAGATAGAGGAGGTTGTTCCATTGTTTAACACAGTAATGGAAGTCTTCTGTCAGCTCCTTCTGAGCACGTGCCACTTTCTATTTCACGGTTTCAATGAACTGAAACATTCTCTTAATCCAGATTTCACCTTAGGAAACAATTTGAAGACACATGGAGCAAGATACAGCGAATAAGGCAGATGGTCTAACACTGGGATGCTGTACTCATTTAAAAACCTTTTCACAGACAATGCGGAATGTCTTGTCCTTCCACAATTTGGGTCGTTTTTTCCTTTTTCTTTCACGGAGTTCAGCAAGAATCGGAAGGCAGTAATGTTGATTAATAATTTGACCTTAAAGAAAATCTGTGACGGTACACAATCCCATAACTATCGGGAAAAAATTCATTATTGCTTTGAGGTTTGATTTGCTCATTCGAGAATTATCAGCTCTCGGGGAAAATTGGGCTCTTGTAGTGCATGGATTGGCGCTTCGTTTCAGGATCGCAAGTAAAAAAACTTCGATTCGTCACACGTTATTATCCTTTCCAATAAGTTTGGTTCATTTTCAATGTCATTCAATATGTCAGTACAAACATTTTTTGCGAACTTCTTGTTGAACCGTGGGAATTTGAGGCACTATTTTGGCACACATTTTTTTTCATGTTAAAATTGTTATGTAAAATTGACCGTACGGATTCTTTATTAAATCCTATAGTCTCATTAATCTCACGAATACCTTACCGGCGGTCGGATCGTATCATATTACCAATTCTTTCGATATTGTCATCCGTCTTTGAAGTAAAAGGGCGACCCGAGCGTGAATCATTTTCAACATCTTCACAGCCATTTCAAAAACGCTTAGCTCAAATGCACGTCCTTGCAATAAATAATGATTGTTATACAGTCCTTCAATTAATTATAATTTTCAATAGCGGTTTTTCCAAGTTTCATGTGAAATTTCACAATAATTTGTTACTCCCTTGTCACTAATCCGGCAAAACAAAACAACAAAAATAACTCCATTGCGAGCGAAAGCTACAGGTATACGGATTTGTTTACTGAAGCAAGAGCACTGCATTCCAAAGAGACGGCTTTACGCTAAACAGCTATTGGTCGCTGGCGTTCGGCTCGTGCTTAATACTTTGTAATAGCGTCAATCTTGTTATTTTACTGTCACACCTGGTATTATCAACAATGTTAACAAAATTCAGTATTTATTTCAATGGAAAATGTGTTAAAGAATATATATTTACTTTTAAAGCTAATTTTAAAAGATTGAATACAGTCTATTTTAATTTGGTGTTTTTGACAATGTATGATATGATTATTTTTTGAAAAGGAGTTTATCAGTTGCTTAAGAGGTTCTGGATACATGACACACTCTTTTATGTGAGTCGAGCCACATACCCACACATATTAAATTTATGTTCTTATCAAGCAATGCTATTAAATAATTCTGTGCTAATTAATATGCGTGTTTTATTTTCTCAAATATCTTCCTTCAAAAGCTAATAACAAACAAAAATATTTTGGGAGGAAAAATGGTATCTTCTTAAACAATTATGTAAAAATATAATTGATAGAACATTTTTAAATGGCAAGTAAAAAATATATGTGCGGTATATTTTCGAATACAAGCAAATTGTGTATAAATGTGAGTATATTTTCCTTTCCCTTAATCTGTATAACGTTTAAATCCCGTATATATTCCAAAAACGGAAGGGGGTACAGGAACAAATCCTGTAACCTGACCCTATAAGGACGAAACTGTTTACTAATAAGTAAAACAAATGGAAAATTTTCCGATCATACCACTGCAAAAAAATATATATATATTGATGACAAAGAAGATAAATAATGTGTCGTTGGACTTATTTGTGTTCATCTCTTCACTATCTAGAGAACTTTATTGTAATTTGAAGTCTATAAAACTACAGTTTCTGCCCAACCAAAAGGAAACATAATTAAGAAATTAGAAGAAGAAAAGAAGCACATGGAATTGAATTAGAGGTAGTGACATATAAATGAAATAGAACTGAAACAAAAATGAGGGGAGATAGAGAATAACAAAGACTGGATTGAAGTATCATAATTAATATTTTGGATTGAAATGATTCTTAACCAAGGTACTGAGATTCAAAGCTATTGTTAGCGAAAATGGTTGGAATCAGAACGAGTGATTTAATAAATTAAGACTTCATTATTACTTCGTAATCTGGGATTAGTGGGTTAAGTGAGATTCAAGAGAGGGCGATCATTTTTATTCTTCAAGTATTAAAAAAGTATTTTATCTTGCTCTCGAGGATCTAAAATTGGAGTACAGTAATTATTGGCTGTTGATTTAAAAGGTCAGATAACAGTGGAATTAAATAATGAAGGCAGGATGTCACAAGCATAACTCTAATAACATTTTCCGAAGTTAGAATATTTTAACCAATCAATTGTTATTGTGTATACGATGGGTAATATATATATATATATATACTCGTCTTTTTTAGAGTATTTTTAAGAAAATTTTAAATCTGAAATATGAGTAGAATAAAATATCACACACGGGTACAGCAATTTACAGGTACCACGTTTACGAAAAACTTTAACGACAATTCGGCATTTCTCCTTATATGAAAAGCAAGCTTGAAGATGGAGAAGAAAAGAAAAACGTCTTGAATTAACTGAGATTTCAAATACAAGGATTTAAAATTATTGTCTTTTTAAATTTGATATAGAACTAAAGAGGTTTTAAGAAAATGCTATATTCAGTAATTTATGCCTTGCGAACGTCTACCAAACCAAAACTAACTCATGAAATATTAATGTCAATTTGCAATAATGTCATATTTGCTTCGTCTCTATTTAACAGATGGCAGCACCTAATGATAACAACAATTTACCTTAATGAAGTCATCTGTCTTCAAATATAAAATATTTTTGACCCACTCTTGTAAGAAATTAAATACTTTTAAATTTGGTTGAGATTTCTTTTATAATTTTTTTTTTCTGTGAGTAATTTATTTGGAGGGGGGGCGTCACCGTATCTCCACATACACATATATTTATTTATACATAATGACAAAAAATATTTAAGCTTTTCAGTAAGAAACTTGATCAATAATGAGCTTTTTTATGCTTTGAGATATATCTCAAAAATGTTCAATAGTGACATTATCTTCAAAATTTATTAAAAGAAACATTCCCCCTCTTCGTAAGCAAAGGCAACAATTAACTCAATTTTCTAGCTATCTGGGCCAAAAATAATACTTCACTCCATTCAACTAATTGAAAATTTTACTAACCGAAACAAAAGCTATTTTTCTTCCGCGTGTAAATGTAATTTTTAGATAGAACAGTGTTTTCTCAGTGTCTTCAACAACCGATCCCGTGTTTTACAGCAAATTACTTTTTAACTTGGTGTACTCCGTCAGCTCATCTATTTTTCTGTCTTAGTGCAGTTATTTCCCCCACCACCTCAGATTTCTTTTTTGGCACCCGACCCCGCAAATTTCACACATGCCAGAGGAGAAATAATAGAGGATATGAGTGAGGAGGAGAAAGAAACCGTCTTCCAACCCCACACTTTTATTTCTTCGTTAAGCGAGGTCCCTTCGTCACGGCGATGATTGAAAAGATACCAATAATAACTCCCACCTCAAGGGAGGAGGTAAAATATCAACAAAAAAAATAGAAAAACCACCTCGGATTCCCACGACTTCTATACTGCTTCAAGCCTGTATTTTTCGGGTAATATTTGATGCCGTTGCAAAAGGGCGGGAAGAAAAACGAGGAGCATGAAAAGTTACGCATAAAAGTACCACAAATAGAAATAGGAACAAGATGGGAAGTTGCATAGTTTTTCTTACGAGAGGACGGTAACTGGTTGAATTAAAAACAAACACTTTTTCTTTAGTTTTTAAACACATTATTTTTTAACATTTCAAAACAGTTTTGCCAATTCTTAAAAATGTTTTTTTTTTTTGTATTTAGGCATTTGAATATTCTCGGAATGTTACTTATACATATAAATGTTTAAAAACCCTTAAATAAAAAAAATCGACATGTACATAAAATTAATAAAATTCAATTTTAAGTAATTAACTGCTGAAATTTGCGAAAAGTGTCCCAGAAATTAATATGCATTCTTATTTTTTTTAAAAAAATTGTTTCTAAATTATTTCAAATATATAAGGAAGGAGTGTGATTGCTTATTAATGTCGCACTTAGAAGCAACATGAGGGCTATTGGCGACGTATCTCGTATTTTTGAGCTTCACTCAAAGGAAGACGACGACATCTCAACTGGCCTCTTACTATCGAAACTTCCATATCATACTTATGGGAGGAGTTGTGACCTCGACAGATTCATCGCTCATCATACCCACTAAACGGCGAGATTTTAGTGGCATCAAAGTTCGAACCCACGAATCGATGAAACGAAGTAGCGACTATGACCACTTGGACCCCATAAGACGATTGAAGATACATAGTATTACAGATTGATGAGAAGTCCTCCCATTGGCGTGGTGTGGAAGTTAAAAGAGGGGATGCTAGCTCAGGTGTCGCCCTCGTCACTTGACCGAGATTTAAAATTACGAGGTCCGTCGCCAATAGCCCTCGTGTTGCTTCTAGTGTGACGTTAATAAAAACTAAATTAACTGAGGAACTTATTTCATTAAAAGCGAAACAAATGTTTCGCTAAAAGCTTATTATTATTAAATTAGATTTAGTTCCGAGTCCAATTTTTAATACAAAATACTCCTCTCACATAATAATTTACTTATGTTTAATAAAAGGGATGTTCTTCTTGTATCAATAGTTTCTCATTAATTTAAATAGAACTGAAAAACCAAAATATATGATATATTTATTCTATGCAAAAGAAAAGAACTGTATACAATAATTATTAATTTATCTATAACTGAAAACAAAAGATCTGATACATTCATTCTGTGCAAAAGGAAGGAATTGTATACAACAATTTATTTTAATTACTTGTTGATTCTGAAAAAAAATCAATAATAAGGGAAAGAGATAACTATAACATTGTTATTTTTGAAAGCTAATAATTTAATTGTAAATTTTGTTTGACTCTTCATTCATAAATCTATGCTTCGATAACCCTTAATTTGTAAGAAAAAAAATTATGCCTCTCTATGTTTTCATGAGCCACACATATGTTAAAATAATTCCATAGTAAAGACATAAATATTTCAAATTTTTTAAATCGGCTAAAAAAAATTCGAAACCAGAAGTCTTCACAAAATGAAGCAAAATAGTTTCAAAATTTAGGGTATTATTTTGGAATCATAGAAAGGAAAGTTGAATACAAAATATTTATAATTAAATCGAAAGGCAAATTAATTCCACTTCAGTGACTTAAAGTAATTTTTTTAAAAAATAAATTCATTAAATTTTGTAATGCTGTAGTAGGGTATTTTATTCCTTTTTTAGATGTTTATTATTATTCTTGTAATTTTATTTTTCAAATATTCTTCCTACATCAATTTAAATCAATCAATATTTATGATAACATTAAGTTTATTAATTTATTTAGTATTCGCAGATTTTTTTTTAGATTTTATTTTACATTTTAAATTTGTTTGATTTATTTTCGCTATAGATTTATAATTTATAACTGGATTATACGCTTATTTCGTACTTCTATAAACATTGTTACATTTTTACTTATATATATATATATATATATATATATATACTCGGAAATCCGAGTATATTACGTATCTCCAGATAATTCTGATCAATCTGCACAGTTAATTTTTTTAATCGAGAAGGGAATCTGCATAATTCCATAATAACATTTATTTGTTTCATTCACGTATTTTCAAAAAATATTTTCTTTGCTGGAATCTTCTAACATCTATGAATGTGAAAAAGATTAGTGAAGGGGGAGAAGGACTTACAAATATTTTTGTATAAATCTAGTAACTATCTTAAGTTTCACATCTTTTATTACTAGTCAAATTGTATACTGAGCTACATCGTCTGGATGGAAACTGCAATAAAACAAATTTAATTGCCCTTTTATTGCCTTTCACCACGTGTGATAACACAGTCGTTACGAATACCTGACGTATAACCGAGGTGGGGAAGAGGAAATTAGAAGTTCTGCGATTTCTTTTAATGCTTTTTTCTCATTCTCCGATAAACGCAGATTTTCGATAACCCGGATAGGCTGGACCCAATTAATCCGACTTATTGAAGCATTACTATGTAAAGAATTCAATTGAAAATCTTTAAAGATGTGGCTCTTTTCAGCATACCCAGTATGCATGCTCCTTTTGCTTCTAATTGAATATATTTAACTAGCGAAAACGCTATGCGGGTAAAATGACTTAACGGCTAGCAACGAAACTTTTTTAAAAAAATATTTTTTTTTTGCTTAATAAAGATGTAAAGAAATCCAGCTAGTAAGGAACAGGCTTGAGAGATAAAATTAGATTTGAGTTACTCTCAACGTATATTATATCATTTACATCATAAGTCTCAATATATGATTTACTCTTATCAGCAACATTTTTATCAGATTAATTATAATTATAAGTTTCTGATAACAGGATCATGTATTAAGATTTAAACATATGAAAAAGATTTTCATGCATTATTATGTTAGTAATCATGTTGCATATGTTTAGTTTGCATGAATCACGAAGCATAACATTTAGTGTGTTTTTATTTCACATAATAAATACTTTTTTTTTTTGAAAATCATTTCTTGGTTTAGTTATATTTCGACATATGATTCTTTGAATACAAACTTTAAAATGTTATGTTTCCGTTTTATATTAATAGAAACAATAATGTTTTTAATTACAATCATTGGATATTAAGGAAGGAAATATTAAACTATTATCTCTATAATCAAATACTTTTAATAAAAGAATTTAAGAGTAATAAATGTAATTATATTTATATTAAAAAGTTGTATTTGTAATACTTGGAATATACTATATCAGTTAAAGGATATCTTTAATTTGTATTTTGAAAGTTTAAGTAACAGATAATATTGATTTCAGCAAAAACTCAATCAATGTAAAATATGATACACACAATCGCAAAAAATCAAAATAAATCTATGAATCATCAATGCGGAAAATAATTTTTGTTGTGGATTTTAAGAACTTCATAATATAAATGAGGTTTATATATATATATATATATATATATATAAAATAAATACATTTTTGATATAGAAATGTTTAAAAATTGAAAACTACAGGAAAGCTATGCCCATCATTTAAAAAAAAAATGAATATGTTTCCTGTCAAATAACATTTTAATCTTAGTTCAAAATTTAAATTCTCGTAAAAAATGTGTTATATGTAAGCATTGTTTTATAAAAAGGGAAAATTGTTATTATATAAGTCAGAGCTCTTGTTAATCGCAACTGCCGTAGCCGAGTGATCATGGTCGAGAGTTCATGGCAGGCGTTGTTTCCTTCCAGTCGTGGGTCTTCAAAGGCATCAAGAGTCTACTCTTGCCCTTAAACATCTATAGTGTAGTGAGGTCAATACATCTTGAATCTATCAAGACTCCAAGTTCTCTCGAAGCCGTGATTGAAATTTGAAGAGGGGTGTGACAGCTCAAGTGTACCCCTGTCACTTGACCGAGGTTCAAAATTATGAAACACTTCATCAGTAACCCTCGTTTTGCATTCAAAGGCAACATTAATAAACAAACAGTCCAATTCCATGTATGACTAATCACAACTATTTTATTTTCTTTTTCAGCGTAATAACGCTATTTCCTTTTTATTCATTAAAGTGGATTGACAAGTATTAATGTTTATTAACTTGTCAATCGACAAGATATATTAAAAATTTCAGAATATTATAAAAACGTTAAGAAATATTCTTCCAATATAAAAGATAGCTGAAAAACTATGGCATACGTTCAAAATCTTATTTGAATATTCTAGACCTTTCGTTGTCAAAAACTGCTGGAGTCCTGAGCTGTCAAGTACAGCCCCTTATATTCACATTTTATTTATTACTCTATTTGAAAAAGTTCAACATTCTTGATATTTTTGGAAATATAAATAAAATGTGTTAGAGCAAATAAAAGAATTCAGATTTTCATAATATATTGAAAGATTCTGTTTTGTTCACATGCTCAGTTCATTGCAATTAAATAGTGATTTAACAAACGTTTTTTAAAATGTTTTACTTCACATTTTTAGAAAAAATATGCATTTTCATTTTTTGAAAAAAAAGTTTTCTAAGTCGATGGTATTATGAACATTTGTTTTTTAAATTTTTTTTGGAACATTGAAAATCTACAATATAAACATGCTATCCGGTAATTCTTTCTGAACTATAATAATTATGAATCAATACATATAATCAAATCAAAAATTTCTTAATTATCGCAAAATTCTATGAACGAAGACATTGTAACAAAATAATTTTAAATCCAGTTTTTGCCTTTTGACAGGAATATGAGTTTAAACATAGTTTGTGCATCGAAAACAAATTAATACAAGTTAAATTAAGTATCGTACATATAGTGCAATATTATAAATCAAATTTTTAATTAAAATATTGTGAGCTATTACATCTTTTAAAAGAATCAGATAAAATAATGAGAATTAATCATACGTTTAACAGTAAAGTTTCAAGACATTTAAGATATAAAAGGTTTTCTGGTTTCCACATTCTGGGTAACTATATATTTTTTCTCGTTTGTAAACTTTTTAAGATAAAAGCTCTAAAATTTCTACGTCAATAAGCAGATTATCTTACGATGAAAAAATGTTCCAATTTACTTTGGTTTTTTCACCGCAAAATAGAAGAGCGTTTAATTAAAAATACAATGCCATAATTGTAAAGTTTTCGCTGGCAATCTCTATAATTAATTAAATTCTCTTTAACCCATTTTATAATTAAATGATTTGTGGAATAATATGTCAATCAAAAAGCAATTATTGAAAGATAAGAAATTAAATTAAACATTTAAATTAAAGATAGTTAATATGTTATTATGTAATCAGAAAAATTAAATGTCTGATCAGGTACTTTTTAATAAGCCCTGAATTAAAATTAATTTTGATACAAAATTAAAACTAACTTTTCATTTCGATAATGAAAAAGCTTACGTAAGCTTAATTTAAAAGTATTGCTGAAAAATATTATGAATATACTTATTTTATCTTCCTTTACTTAAACTTTTTACTTTCGTTCATTGTATCGTACATTTGTTATGCTTAATTTTTCAGGACATCCGAAATTACGCTTATTAATTTTGAACCATTAAAGTTCTTGTGAGGATTTAAAAGACACTTTTATCGAAAACTTCTGTGTGAGAATGACAATAAAATTGATTATACTGTTTTAATATGAGCCTTATCTCACCTTCAACGTAGTAAGCTTCATTCACTACTAAAACCTTTAAGAGTAAATTTGTTTGTATTCTTTTACATTAAAATTTTTAATCAGACAAAAATATTATATATATATATATATATATATATATATTATATAAGCTTATATATATATATACGAAGTTTTATTTTCAATTATAAATGTTCGATATGTGACCATTTTGTTGTAACACGATAAACATCTAATATGTAATCAAGTTCATTCCACACATTCTGCGGTATCTCACTGTCAATGGTTCCAAAAGTTGTTCAAATGTGTTAAGTTCTTTTGGTGTTTTAGGCATCGGTGGTGCATAAACAGTGTTTTCGACTCAACCCCATAAAAATAAATTACATGGTGCAAGATCCAGGGAAAACCACGTGATTAAGGGTAAATCATTGTCACCCACATGGCCCATTCATTGATGTGGAAGCTTTTTGTTTTATTAAGCACGAATATTCGAAGACCAATGGGCTGGCCCTTCATCCTGCTGAATCACAAAATATGTCCAGTTCTCACTAAGTAGTGGAAATTATCAAATTTGTAAGTTGTTCAGATAATTACTGACTGTTACCGGTTTTTCAGCATAGAAAAAAAATATCCGCACAACTTTGTTTGTGACAAAGCACAAGAAAAATTACTCTTGATGAATTTCTTTGCAACTGCACAATTTCATAAGAAGTTTCACTATACCATGATATAACATTATGACGATTTACGTTTCCTAATAATTGAAAGGTTTATTTTTCAGAGAAAATCAGTTTATTTGCGAAATCTTCACTTTCCAATTTTTCTTGCAGGCTGACACGAAGTCAAATCAACGAATTTTACTGACCACAGTTAAATGTTGCACCAATTGTAAGCAATACGGCTTGAATTTTTTTTTTCGTAAAATTTACTATACCGTTTACTATGGAATTCCAAATTTACGAATGACAACTGTGATAGACTTCAGTGAATTTTGAACAAAACTCTTCCTCACCCTCTCCACCGTCTCTTCCGAGATGTGTGGACTGGAATTGCTTTTCTCTTTGAGCAAGCAACATGTGCCTTTCAATTGCCAATATCAAAGCTAAATGTTCTTCTGATTTGACACTTTATTTCCAAAGGAACCCTTGCATATTTTATATTGCAACAAACCCTTGCATATTTTAAATACCTAAAAACTCTTCTCTGTCAGGTTGCCATTTTTGGATTTCAATTACTGCTTTTTTTGGATGTGCCGTTATCTATTGTTCGAGAGTGGGGAAAAACTATTTTCTTTAAATCTGTATATTTTTCTTTTATTTCGTGTATCACTTATTGTAATACAAGTAATAGTTTCGAATATATATATATATATATATATATATATATATATATTTAAAAATTTGGTCATTTATTCTTGCTAACCCTGTATAATAAATAACTTTTAGAAATCACATTATGAAATTGATATTTTTAGAATTACCTTAAAAAATTCAATTTTTATTTTTATTTATTTATTTATTTTTAATTTAATTTATTTATTATGGAAGTGCACATTTCCATCTCGGTTCTTAAGTTTGAATTTAAAGAATGGTATACATGTGTTCGAAAATAATAATTATTTTTAATAAGTATTATTTATTAATTAAAAATAATAATTATTTAGTATCAAAGCCACGTACACGGACAGATTGATTTAATATATAGTAATCAAATATCTTAGTTCTTTATATCACATTTAAAGTTATTTTACACAGATATATAATATTTCTTAAATTTTTTTTGTTTGCTTGCTTAGAACTGAAAAGATAAGAAATATTTAGGTAGAAATATGTCTATATTAATCAGAAGTTGTATTATCTTTAATATGAAAATAAATTTTAAAATATTTGTTGGAAACTGCCGCCAGTCATAATTAAGAGTATAAATTAAGTAATCTTTTAAATCCTTCCCATAATTTTTAATACATAAACAGGTAATTCATGATTTCTAAATAGATAAAAAAAAATTAATAAACGAATTAAAACATATAATTTTCTATGTATCTCACATTTATTTTCTAAAAATGATAAAACTTACTTACAGGTTGGCACGACAAGAGAGTAAAAAAAAATTATTGGTAAAAATTATTCTCAATAGATTTCCAACAATTCGATCCACTATTTTAGTCAAAACTATATATAGTCAAACAAATAATTTTAAATAAAATTTTAACGATTCAGTTCAACCTTTCAGTCGAAAATATTCTAATAAAGCATTTTGTTTGAATTACTATAGCTTGTTAATTTAGCTTAAAGATTTTGCTATTTCATTTCAGTTAGCATGTAAATCCTAGGAAACCCAAATGTAAGTATGTACAAAAGAAATAACTATTTGTGAATAACATAAATATTTATACTTTAATTATTTACCATATAACGAGTTTTACACCTTTTATTATCACATTATTCTTTTATAACTATATTTAGTATAGTAAATACTAATAGTGTGACAACTAACACTTGTTTCATTATTTGTAGCATATTTATTCATATTCTCTTGAAATTATTATTTTTTTTCACTCGAAATTTTATTAAAAGTGTATAAATTGAATAACACATTTTATTTTAAAAAGCGCGTCTTTTATTTTTACTATGAGTGTGAAAAACATTATAGAAACCATAACAACATCATAATTGTCCATTCCTTTATTAGTAACATAATGAGAATTACTAAAATTCTCCGATATACCTCATCACCTAATTAATCAATATCTTTTGAATACAAATTCATTTCAAATCTTAAAATTATCTTGTAAAATCTAATGTTAATATTATGACAAAAAGGTACATATCTTAAAACAGAAATCGAAAATCATTCAGTGTTATCTTTAATGATTCAAACAAGAAAAGGAAATATCAGATTTCCTGGAAATATGTAACATAGATAGGATTAAAATTGCTAGTACTAAAATATGAAAGTCGAAAAATACACTATTAATGTAATAACCTACAGTATAACCAAAACGTACATTAATAGAAACTAAATTGGTAAATTTTCAACGATGCTACTCATCCACAATAGTGCAGCACTGAGCATAGAAAAAAAATTCAAAGAAATTTACCTTTATGCCTATCACTAATATATATATATATATATATATATATAGCATAGACTAATGTTTTACAAAAACAAAAATAGAGAAAAGTAATGCATAATTTGGAATATAATAAAAGTAAGAGAATGTTAAAATTTTGGAGATGAAATTATAATTGAATAAACTGAGTTACTTCAAACGGACCAGGAGTTTATGTGTGGCGTCGTCAGATCTATCGGGGAGGACCAGACAGCTAAAACAAATTTTGAACAATCCAGGTAAGAGATAAAAAAAATTCAATTAGCTCTACTCGAGAAAGAGATTGAGCTACAAAGATTTAAAAAAAACAGTCATTGCCTAGTGAACAAACAAAAGTATAGTTTAATATTAAATTTTCAAGTAAAGGTATTAAAGTTTTAACAACTGCGATACATGAACAACCATAAAGGTTCCATCTGTTATTTGCTTCCGTTGAAAAAGCGCTTGCTGAGAAAGATTTTCTGAAACGTTTAGAGGAAGAGATATTAATAAATTTGTTAGGGATAAGAACTCACACATAATATTTTTACATATGTGAGAAAAGAGGAAATGCCGAATTATAACAAAAAAAAATTTAAAATCGAAAGTTCTATGCCAAGTTTTGCAGATTTATCCACTAAAGGAGCGATTTTTTTAAATATTTATTAAATTACTCGATATAAAAATTAAAGTAAACGATGAAATATCGGGAAAAGGACAATAGTAAACTTTTCCGATGTTAAAATTAAAGGTAACTATAACTTATTAAATTGAATATTTTTAAGCTAAATGTTATTAAAATTAAAGCAAATGATAAATTATTAAATTGAATATTTTTAAGCTAAATGTTATTAAAATTAAAGCAAATGATAAATTATTAAATTGAATATTATATCAGCTACATATAATTGAAGTTGAAGTAAGCAATAAATATTGTTAAATTGAATATATTTAAGCTAAGTGTAATTGAAATTGAAGCAAACGATAAAAAATTGAAACATGATCCGGGATGCCAAATTTGATCCAACTAAAACAATAGGCCTTTGGGTGACTAATAAATGTTTTTATGGCTAAATTTCAACCAACACATCGGTGATGTCTTAGTAATTTTAAAAAAAGAGATCAAATTTCAAAAATGTCCTTTCCCATCGAATAATGAGAAAAGAAATAGGACGAGGTGTTGGATTTGCGACGGTTCGCTCAAAGCGCTTCACAAAAAAGGAGGATGAAACAGATATAGATTATTTTGTACCCGGAATTTCGCCGATTTGTATAAAATTCCTTAAACTGAAAATATCGTGTAATGATTTGGAATGTATTGACATTTTTTATCGATGACCAAATGTGTAATACCTTGATCAATATTGTGCTGAATTAGTAGTTGTAAGAAAATGTTTCCCAATAAACACTCAGCCAAAAACATTGGCTCAGGCCAACTGCTTTGGTAACAAAATTATGGCAGAAATTTTGAGGTTTCATTCGTCCTGCACTAAAAGGACAACGATTTAGAATTAACAGCAGATGTGAGCGACCAGCTTTCACTGATATTGCCGTTCTACCTCGTCTTTTGCAAATGCTGAGGGAAAATTAAGACCCCTCCCTTTTCTTTGTTGGGATAGATATAAATTTTGTTCGTTGTAAAGTAATAACAGAGCAGGGAAACAAATACGACATGTGAATACTCTGAGTAGGAAGCCAATTATGATGTTACGGTTAGATGAAGTAACCCAAAATTAACTTCGGCAGGGCCGAAGTTAATTTTAATATACATAACATCTGTAAATAATATATAATAAATACATAACATAATATCTGTAAAAGAATAAATATATAACATATGTAAAATAACTGTTTGCAAATAACAACGCGAACGAGTATGTTCAAAAAAACATTTTATTCGAAGACATTTATGATAGGGATGGATTTGTAGTTCCACATAAAATGAAAACAGAGACAGTGATTGAGACACATGCTAAAGGGCATTTTTCTAGGTCAAAGTTTCAAGACTATTTGAAACAAGATTATCATTTTCCAAATCGGCAGAAATGTGTGTAGAGACAGAATTATCAAACTGCGTCACGTGCGGCAAGGCGGAAGAAATATTAAACTTCATTTCTGGGGAAGATCCCTTTTTTGCTCTTATCACGTTAACTGTATTGGTCCTCTATATGTTGAAAACAATCACACTTTTATAATCATAGATGCATTCTGTAAATTTGTATGGTTTTTATCCTATGAAATTAATCTCAACTTAATATGCTATTCAGAAACAATCAACAGCAAGAAGTCTTTGGAAACCCTTCTTTAATTATAGCAGGCAAAGGGGCAAACTTCATATTGAATTAATTCCTGGAATACTTTGTACTTTTTCTCTGTGTGTATAATTTTCCACTGAAGATCCTTCAATGTAGTACAAACATGTTGGTGCAATACAAATGATTATCAACAGTAGAAACAGTTTGAGTACTTAGTTGCTCTTTTTCTAGTTAATTATCGATGTGGAAATGAATAGAAAAGAAGTTTTGGAGATTATCAAAGTGTCAATAGAGGAGAAATGTATTGCAAAATGGGATGTCATCTGAAGAGGCGAGATGAAGTGAACCAAATCATTTCGAAAATCCAGGAAAATAATTGCAACATATACAACTGTAAGTGGAATAAAGCCAATCAGTACAGCCTAGGTGATCTAGAGGTAATTCGATGAACACAGTTTATCGTTGGAATGAAAATGTAACCCAAGCTCTTTAATCTACATCGAATCAAGGCGGTAACGCAACATAATCGATATGACGTGATGAAAATTGGTAACCATGAAGTTTCAAACTCAATGACCTAGTGAAATCTTGGTCTACAGATTCTAACTGAGCTGCATTGAAATCACGTAAATATTTTTCTTACGTTAATTAACCGTATATTATTATTATAGTTTGTTTCATTTTTGTAATGCATGTACATGAAATTATTCAAGTAAGGCGCTAGGAGTCGTGAGGGAAGCAGTACGCAGTGGAAGGGGGGAGAACGAGTTCTGATCCGCGCAAGGCTGAAAGTCTATGAAATATTTTTTTAAAATTATTCTTTTAATTGTTGTTTATAGTGTCGTCCAATAAATGTGTTAAAATTGTGAATTCTCCAGTCCTTTATTTCAGTAAAAGTTACAGCCCAAATACTATTTATATATAAGTTGGTTTTCCCTTTAACTTTGAATGACCAAACATTTTACCATTCAGCTAGTATTATATAGATTATTATAGGTAAATACATAGAAACACACAGAAATTTTATACCATGTATTTTTATCACCAAACCTCGCAAATTGGTGCTACCAAAATATGTAATTTAAGAGTTTTTAAGTTATTATTGAATATTTCCGTGTCAACCATCCAAAAGCTGTAAAAATAATTTTATTATTAATATGTATATAAATATATTATTAAAATTTATATTTTTATAATTATTTAAGCCTTTTTTTAAAAAAAAACTTAATCTTTTTCTCTCTCTCTCTCTCTATATATATAGGTTTTAAGGGTATATATATATATATATATCCTACAAATTACAAATACAATACCAAACTTTTAAAAAATTTAGATTCGAGTATGTTTATATATATTGATGGAGTTAAGTAATTCCTTCGAATATATTTGGAGAAAAGAAAAATCGAGATTGTTAATAACATACAAAAAAAAAAAAAACCCACGAATTTTCGTTTAATAATAATATGAATAAAATAAAACAGTAATGTAAAGCAGTTTATTGTAAAATATATTAATTATTTTTGTACTTTCATTATGAGTAAGTATTAAGTGAATTCAGCTTAAAACTTAAGTAAGGAAAGAAACTTAAGTCAAGAAGATAATAACTAGGGAAATATTACTTTTTACTAATTAAAAGACTCATAAGTTTATAAATTCTATTATGATTTAAAATATTAAGAAACTACTTCTAGAATTCCTATATTTCTATAAATATTCATGGAACATCTAATTAAAGTTACACTATAAATACTTGTAATGACAAATAAATGTGTGTTTCTGTAATAAGTATATTGTCAAACAATTCATTCACTATAGAAAATTCATTTTAATTAGTGAGATAATTTTTCTGCAGAGGGTAACAATGTTTCATGATCATTGCGTAAAAATATCTGCTGTATGTGTTTTTACGATGCAATGGAGATAAATATCTTGCTTTCGAAAAAAAAAAATATTTTCATTTGATACTTATCTCTACAAAACTAAGCGTCAATTCCGTATGAAAAGAACAACGGTTCTATTGTTTCTTTTCAAATCAAACATTTACACAGATAAGATACATATTCTGTAAAAGAAACAGGATCATAAAAGAAACACGAGATGGCTATCACCCTTTTCGTAAATTTTCTGAATGTTGCCATGCATCAGTTCAAAAACCTACTTTAGGAAATATTTGAACAGTAGCAGATTTATGCCACGTGTCAGATCGTTAAATCTATCTCAGAGGGAAGAGGCACAGAGGGGTAAATACAGTAAAAAAAATGTCCCTTTTGGGAGGCGCATTAATACAGAGCTCTATCACAAGTTCTAGTCACGGAGGGTGAACAAAGACAAACGGTTAACGGAATAGCAAATGCGGAAGAAAGTAGTTCCAGTCACGGTAACCAGTGAGTGGTGATTTCTGATTGAATGGTGGGCCAGGAGTTGTGGGAAATCTATTCAGAGACTGCAATTCGAGTCTATTCATCTAAGTTACGTTTAGATAGGAATGGAAACGTTTTGAGAGGGGGTATGAAATAGTACTTGTGAAAATGGCATTCCGTAGAAAATTGCTGAAGTGGAAAACTTATGCAGGATTATAGGATTTAATTGCTCATATTAGAGACGCAATTAATAATAATAATGAATTTGCAACTAAATGAGCATTTCAAAAGACAGCATTTTACGTAATAATAATTTCAAAGCATTAAAAATATAAAGGGTGGATTTAATTGTATAAACTCAAGCCATTAAATTGAAACTATTAAATACTTTATTTCCAAAAGGATTTTTCCAAATTGAGATACCTAATATTTTTGCTGAATAATGCGTAATTTGCTCTAATAACAATATATTACCAATTTCTGCAAAAAGTACAAAATACTACGAATAATAACAATGTATTACGAATAGAAAAGTTATCAGATTATTAAATTTATGAATAAAAAATTGTACCAGACATTTAAATGTAAATATAGTGAAATGTTGTTGTTGTTTTTTTTTAAATAAAGGATATGAGTTATTGAACTTAAAAAATTGCTTATATTTTTGTGCTGATAAATTAGTAGTAATTCAAACCAATTGACTTGAAAAATAAATTTGTTCCTAAGGTTAAACTAATATTATCTATGCATTTCAAATTAGATGTGGGGGGGGGGATGATGCCCTGAAGAAATTTTAAATTGATATTTTTTGTAAGGCTTTAATTTGAACCTATTTATTAAATTAAAAAATGTCAATATATATTACTGGGGATTTGGGCTTAGTAAAGGATAATGTCTTCAGAGGTATAATAAATATGTTTCAGGATTATGATCTCCAAAAAAACTTCATTACGAGAGGGAATTTTGAAGATGTTTATAATTTTTTTAATCATCGTTACAGCATTCAATGAATAGAGGTACTATGTTACTTTATAAATATACGAATAATACAAATTTTAAGACTAAAGAAGGAATTAACATACATGGTATTAAAAAAACAAATTATAGATTTTCAAAATGAATATTATTTGCTACATGGACAAACTTTCCAAATAGTTATGCAATTATTAATAAACATATAGAAGAGAATAAAAGGTTTATATCAAATTAATTTTAAAGACCAAGAAATCATTAATAGCAATACACTTATATATAAAAATAGGGTTTAAATTAATAAAATTAAATTTCTTTAAATCTTCATAACGCTAATATTTCATAACAAACACACTTATAAATTTAGAACAGTCACTAATGATTATAATACTTACATCAGAATCACATAAATACAAAGCATCTTTCACAGAAAACACAATGACTAAATTTAATAATACTAATATAATTAAAATAGCTTAGATTTATTAATAAAATAAAAGACACAAATTTATTTGCTATCCATAGTTATTATTTTAAAGACTTCTTTAATTCTACAAACACAGAAAATCTAGTTTAGGTACTATTATTTTTGTACGGATTACGATATTGAAATTATTTCTTACGATGAATATAAATCCTTCGCTAATATTTACTTAGAGGAAATTATATTAATCATAAAATAACAAAATTAAACAAATTAGTAGTTTCCCAAAGGTGAACTTGTGAGCAATATTTTGGCGACAATCCTCTTACACTTTAATAAAATATATTATTTTGATGGAGATAAAATTTTATAGTATATAAGTATATTGAATATATACTTGTTTTGAATAATAAACATAACTTATTTTTTTTCCTATATTTTAAATCTAATTCATACATCCGCAGTCATTGCCCACCACGGGGCATAATTCTGTGAAGATTGTGCACAGAAGCTGGTTGTACGCAAATGCACGTGCCTTAATAGTGGAGGTATTTATGGGGAATAGTACATTCAGATACAGACCTTCTTATAAAAATAAAATAGAAGAAAAAAATATACTTTTTTGAAATATCAAAATATTATTTACTTAAGAAACACTCCAAAAACATCTCGTAAACATATATACTCGCAAAAAACGCGCATATGTATGAAAAAATTATGGGAAATCTTTTGGAAAAATATCTGTTCCTGATGTAGAGGAGTCATAACACTATGTGCGCAATACCGTAAAACTATACATCATTTGGAATGTAATTTAATCAAGATAATGTTAGAATTAAATTTATGAAGGAATTGTTATTACAACAGATATAATAAATAAGAAAATGAAGCACGTAGGAAAAATGAGGTATACAAACAATCTCACAATGACAGTTAGTACTTAGTTCGGTAACCTTCAGTCATAATTATGGCCTTACAACTCTATTCCATGGAGTGAACTAAATTTAAGTTCGTCAGCTGTTATAATGTGAAACCAAGTTTTAATTATTGCTTTTAATAATTGAGTTTTATAGCCGAGTTGTTTCTCCCACACCTTTAGTCTACTTCCTAGATTTTCGATCGAGTTAAGATCTAGGCTATTTAAAGGACATTCCAGTAGAAAGGAAAATAGTTATCTAGAAACCACTTTTTGAAAAGTAGCCACACGGCATGGAACGAAATCCTATTGAAAAATAAATGGTTAACTGTTTTAGACAAGAATATGCGTAAAAGATATCAGTTTCAAATATAATAAAGTCCTGATGCCTAACTTTACATGCATAAAGCACTAAATTTTCTAGTTTCGCTGTGAATATCCGAAGTAGCATATTTGCTATGATGGTTAAAAAGCCATTTTGTCAGACCCGGTTATGAGATTAATATTTAGCTTTTATCTATTAAAGTATTTTAGAAATTTAACCAAGGTAGTTAATATATTTTATTGTTTCGAATATCAGAGATAAAAAAAAAAAAAGAAACAAACACAAACCTTTGCCTTTCTGGAGTATTTATTATTTTAATATATTAAATCTGTTTTCTTATTTAACTGTATTATAAATGCTGTAATTTATAAAGATAAATTTAGTTCTCCAAATTTATTGCTTTAAATTTTTAGATTATAGAAATTTTAAAGTAATTAAGAATTATTGTTATTGAGGAAACCTTTAATAATTTGAGCTGCTATTTGCTTTAGTTCTAGATGAAAGAATGATGCTACTTACGAAGACATTTTTAATTACTTGCAGTTCAATACATCAAAATCAAGAAATTCTTTTCAATTACATTTCGAATGCGTGCTTAATCATTTAATTTAATTAAATTCGATTAATACAACCTCGAATTCTTCTCTTGAAAGCGTCAGCACATTTGATAAAATATTTTAATGATAAATTAATGTTTTAACTAATGTCGTCAGTGAGAAAGCATCATTTCACTGTTTCTCGTTTTCCACTCATATGTAAAAGAATAAAATAGATGAAGAAGAAAAAAAAAGAAATGTTGTGAACAAAATAGATAACTAAAAATATTTTAGAAAAAATTATATTCAAGCAAAATAAATACAGTTACAAAACTATATTTCAGAAATTATGAGCTTTGATATATTTTATTTTATCAAGATTAAAATAATAGTTGAATATTACTCAAAACATGTATACAGTAAACGCATAATTACTATAATACAGCAATACATAATAAAATTTATAAATACAATTTTTTTTAAAAATTGATAAATTAAATTAAATACTTTTTTTTTAACATTTAAAACATGAAGAATTTTATGATGAGTATATTTAAATATAAATGAAATGCAGTAAGGATATAGGTATAAATTTGTGTTCAGATAATATAAGATTTACACAAATCTAAAAGTATTAATTTTATGGCTTATTATTAAATTTTCTTACATCAAATAATATTGTATATATAACTGAATGATAAAATTCCGATATATTTTTTTTAAAAAAAATGTAGTATAAAATTATCATGAAACGAAATCACAGTCTAAAGTGAAAAACATGAATTAATTTTTTTATAGGTAAGTACTTCCAAATATTTTCATAATAACTAATATAAAATATATGTGTTTAGCAACGTCACTAAATATTTTTTTTTCTATTTCAAAAATCAGTAGCACATTCCAAGCCACTCAAAGATTTTTTTTCTAGTTTTATTAAATTAGAATAATATTAAATATAAATAACATGCGAGAAAAAAAATTATAAAACTGAAAGTTAAATCTAAAGTATAGAAATCATAGTTTGAATTAAAGTGGAAAATATTTAATTCTCCTTGAACCTCTTGAGATTCTATCTAAAAATGCTGTTTCTGAAACACCGACTTTAAAATAAAATACAACAGGAAAAACACATCTTCTTTATTAAAGATTCGATCTGAATAGCAAATTATAAGAATATTTCTCTTCGCTTCTTTTTCTTTTGCCATTTGTATGATTTTTCTTTTTTTGAAATCAGAAGATTATATATCTTGTACAGTTCAACATTGTACTTGATAAGTTGATACTTTCTTTTTTAGGTTACTGGAATACATAAATAAAAAATACTCACTCAAACCATTTTTAACTTCTTTCTAACACATCATTGAAATTTTAAAATATAAAGAACTTTTCATCAATAAATAGAGAGAAACACTTAAATAAGTTTCATATACAGTTTTATTGATTTCAATAAGGGAAGTACATGAAGACAGGAAGCAGAAAGAGACATCCATATCGATTATAAAGGTGTACATAAAAATACAAATTATTTTCAAAAATTGACACAGTAAAAGGAACATAAGAGTTTTACACTTTTAAACACATAAATATTGAAAAAAAATTTACAATGGGCATTAATGAATGCAAAATTGTACGCTTTTTAAAAAAAGTTTTATATTTTTCATTCAAGATTAAATTCTAGATATAAGTAACCTTAAGGGATCATATTCAAATAATGAAAGGCATTAAAATTTTGCAATGATTGTCAATTGCAAGTGTAGAAAAATATCATTTGAAAGTTAAATTCATTTAGACTTAAAATATTCAAAGAATATGATTTAAGTAACAGTGAAATGTTTCTACAGTGTCACAAATTTTAAATACAAAGGAATATTTAAATTCAAAAGAAATTTAATTTTTCAATGTTCTTAGCTTTCAAAAATATCTATTAGTGTCAAGTAATACGTTTATTGTGTAAATATATATTTTATTCGATTAGATAAAAAAAAAATTCATATGTGTCAATACAAATGAGAAAGGATAGAAGTGTGATTGCAATACAACATTTTAGAGGAAAAATAATAAATTCCCAGTATCATAAAAATCAGGTACGATTAGTAAAAATGAATGTGAATTGATGTGTGACCTTTAAATGGCGAGATTCCATTTTTTATTCATTTCAGAAGGATTCAACTATTTTAAGTTATTCAAGAAAGTTATCATTATTTCTATATCCTAGCCGAAAAGAACATATTATTTTGAATTGTTCTGAAAATAATGATCTTAAATTTATAGCATTTTTCAGTTTTTATTTAATTTACACGTTTGTACTGTGTTGAATTAAACCTAATATCAGTTATTATTTTTAATAATTGTAGGTTTTTTTATATTTAAATATTCTCATTCTATTATTAATCAGTGACAATATAAATGAATAGTAATTTTATTGATAAATTAAAATGTATCTTCAAATTTCAATAATCATTCTTGATGTTTTGATATTTTTGCATTATTAAAAGCTCATATTATACCGCAAGATAACCTTACTAGCTAGTAAAAATTACAAAAATTATTCATACGTTCTCACACCGAATGACTAAAAATCAACACAAAGTCAATAATACCAACTATGCTATGTATATACAACCTTTCAACAAAAATACATAACTAAGAAAAACTAAAACTGGCACTAAAAAAATTTGTATCTTTTGAATGAGGAAACTGTGTAAGAAATAAATAATTCATGATACAAATGACATGAAAAATGAATAAAAAGAAATGATGAAACTAAAACACTAGACACAGCATGACATAACTAAATAATGGTAATAAAAGTGAAGAACTGTGGCTTATATAATATGGTACAATTATCTTCAGTTGTCAGGTTTAAAAAATGATAAGGACACATGCACACGTATATTTCACTGATCAAAAAAATCTGTAAGAAAAGGAAAATTTCATTATTCATACAGTGTACGCACACACACACACACATATATATATATTCTATAATATTGTAAATAATTATTAAAGTTAATTAGACTTAAATTGAAATTATAAAAAATCATATCAAAAATTACAGCCTTAAAAAATTCATTACCTCTAAATTGAAATTTAAAAGAGTTATTAATACTAAAATTCCACAAATACTGAAAAATTATTTGAAAAAAAAAACAATAAATTATTAAAATAACAAATCAGTAAAATTAAAAACATTATTCTAAATTAAAACATACAAATTATTATAATGATAATAGTTACAAGTTCACTCAAATACGAATTATACAAAATAGTTTTCAAATTCAGAGCTATATCTTTTCGATCTCGTGGAGGGGTGAGATACTAAACCTTGGTTGCCACCAGCGTTTTGAACCCTGGACCAAAAGGTCCGAAGAAAAGTTGACAGGTTACTTTTAGCTGCGCCCCTTACCAACTAGGCTAAAACAGACATTTCTCTCGAGCTACTTATTAAGGCAGTTTAACTTCAAGCATGGGCGTTGAAGAGACCCGCCAGTATACACCCCCTCTAATGTTGTCGTGATGACACGAAGAGGAACATTCTGAACGATATTTACTGAGGAGGGGAGTCGCTTTTGCAGCCAATACTGCAATTGATATGCATCCTTTCCCTGTTGTATTTTCTCTTCTTTTTTTTTTTTTTTTTTTGAGGGGGGGGAGAGGCAGTTTCCATTTGACATCATCGGCTGTCTTGAATTAAATGACGTGTCTCTTTGACCAGAGCGCCGTAGCCGACATATCACTAGTTGTAATTTATGTGCAATTTTCTTAGACACACAGAGGCAGGTGTTTTTGCGTCGGGGGCATGCGCAGTCAGTAGTTCTAGACTGTACTCCCTCTACAACTAGTGTTCAATTCCTGGGTAACCACTTCAGCACTAGGTGGTTAGCTGGTTGATACCCTCAATTTCCCTGTTCGTTGATAACTTGACTGGGCTCTTTTTGTAGTGCTCTTAGCAACTAGATTTAAAGTAAATCTCTATTCGGGCTAGTTATTAAGGTTTTTAAATCCTGAAGTTGTTGTTGAAGAGAACCACCACAAATTGAAAAAATATAAAAACCATTAATTAAAAATTATAAATTATTCTTTACGGATCAAACCATCACATCTTCGATAATTACATTATCATTAATGATATAAACGAAGTATAATTAAAATTTCAGAAATATACAGAAACTTATATTCAAAAAAATCAAGACACGTTAGCCAATAAAATTAAAAGCAAAATAAATAAGCGTAAACTTACAAATTATCCATGCTCATTAAACATTTAAAAAAAAAAAACCTCTTTTTTTTAATACTAAGAAAGTTATAACTTCTTCTTCAAACAAATTCGGTGAGCACAACTCAGTAGAGAGAACATGATATGATTTATAAATAAAGCATTACCTTTTTTTGTATTAACTAATGTTTGATAAAAAAAAATAACATATTTTTGTGAAAAAATTGAATAAATAAAAATAAATAAGATTTAATAAAGTATGTGTCTGTCTCTAATATAAATGCATTGGAAGCATCGACTTTCCATTCTATTAAACAAACACTGAAATTGGAGCTAACTTTCATACAAACCTCGTTTTAGCTCATTTAATAGCTACAGAAAAGGACTTATGGGAATGACCTGCCTACCAATGTAGTCCCAAAGATGACTCATTGCATTAAAATCCGAGATAGATCAAATCCTTGTCCATCAAGGCATTCATCAACACGTCTTTCTGGATGAGATTGAGAATAATCAAGTATTTGGAGGAATTCATTTCCAATAGCACCATTGTATGATGTGATGTATATATAAAACAAGGATCTCATCCCGATATTTCACTGAAGTCAGAGTTCTACCAGTAGCACATGCAAGTCAGCATCACCATTCAAAGATTCCAGCCAAAACCATGATTCCAACTTCTTCAAAATTGTGCCTTTTTATCAATGTTAGATTGATAGTATCCTGTACCCTGATCTCTCTAGATTGGCAAACAACCTGAATCCCTCATCGAAATTAAATGAGATACGTCTGTGAAGATTACAGAAGCCCTTTGTTGCCTAGTCAAGGTAACATTCTCCCTTTCCCAACATAAACGGGCAGTCTTGTGTCTTTGATTACGTGGAACATTTACAATGGGTATTATTGAATAGAGTCCTCAGTAGTGAAGAAGTAATCATAATTCTTGATTTTTAGTATTCATATTGATCTCAGAATCTTCGAATTATTTTATAAAATACATTAATACCATCTTATTATAAATTATATTATCCGTAATCTAAAAGAATAATGTAAACAGAATCTCATAAAAATGGCCAACAATATCTTAGTATCAAAAATTAAAGATTAAAAAGCAAACTTTCTTTATTAAAGAAAAAAAAAACTTTTACAAATTATTTAAAGAGAGATTTTTTAATTTCCTCCAATATCTATATAAGCATCCATTTTTTTAAAGTAATAAGTATCTTTGATTCATAAAGTTTTATTAACGTTACTTATTATTAATCACATAAACTTTTTTTTAAAAAAAATTTCGTCTTTTAATAATAAGTGTTGCAAAACTTGTTGTACCTGAACTTTTGAAGAAATAATAAAATAGTCATATCATTGGAATTTAAAATTAAATGTTTTCTTTTTTTTAAATTTGTTCGTTTTGAAAAAATAAAATAATGCATTTACGATAGTAAATTAATATGACAAATATCTACTCGAAAAGAAGAAAGTCTAGCGTAAGACACTCACATTTCATTATTGTTAATCAACGATTTTATAACTTCTGTATTCTTATAAATTCAGATATAAATGTAATAATATATAAAAAAAAAGCTTTAAGTGATCACCTCTTATTCAAACTTTGGTATTTTCAATTAACAATTCATCTTCTTTTTGAAGACTTTTTAAGTTTTTCAATATTGTCTTCGAAGTTAACATTTTTCATGTTCCGATAACACTTGTTTCTATCTCAAAGCTTCTCTAATATAAGACTTCATAATCGTTTTTCTTTCGAGATGCATATTCAAATGATGTAGAAAAAAAAAGATTTTCCTGTTTATATCCCTGAAGTGCTTTTACCTTCCGGGTATGCAATACTTCTCTATATATTACCATAGAAGGATTTCATCTTATTTTACCGTAATGTCATCACGTGTTTATTTCAAACCTAGTCAATTAATCCCTATAGGTAATAAGAACTTTTTCTTTTACTTCAAAAATAACAATTCTAACTGCTCTTTATTTATTCTGAAAGAAAATTATTCAAAAGTGTGTATCAATGTATGATTCAAAATTCTCTTCTCATATTTTTAGATCCTTAGAGACAGTGAGGACGAGAGCGGGTTTTTCTCTCTCTTTTTTTTCTTTATGTTGTGGGAAAATAATTAAGATTAAGTAATTTTAGTAAAAATAATCATTTTGAAATCATCATTCTTTTTGTCTTTTCTTTTGTTCTCATCATTCTTTTTGTATGAGCGTTTATGTATGCATACTTGTAAAATAAGAAAAATCATTAACAAATTGAAAGGCAAAGCGAGTCTGAAGATACGGTAAGATTCAGAATGGAATGCAAGAATAATATTTTCTACATATATTTTCATAATAATTACATCTTTATTCCATATTTTTCTTTATTTTTTATTTATACTTCCTTAACATCGATTGATATTAAACACTCATAAAATATTTATCAAAAGCACAATTTAAATTAAACTGATTCGACTATTTATAAGAGTTTTGTATTATTACTATCAAATGCATTATTATTTTTAATACATTTGTTATTTATATATATTAGTGAATGAAAACACTTATTATTATTTTCAAAGAAATACATTAAAATTAGTTTAATTTAAAAACTTACCATTCCTGAGATTTCTTGTGACAAATAAAACAATAAAATACAAAAATTGAAGGTGCAGAGAAGACAAATAAAACGCTTAATGTACAATAGGATGTTTGAAATCTGAAAAATAAACAAATAAAATATTATAAATAAAATTCAAAACTTGAAAACCATAATATAACTTCATTTAAAAATACATATATGTAAAATTACGCTAATTTCCCTTATGGATATGAAAACGCAAAATATTTTAAACATTTGTAATATTACAGTGAAATAAATATACTTCAGCATAAATGTGAAAAAAAAAATGAAGCATGTAATTAACTGAAATAAAAACCATTGTAATTAATTAAGTTAGTATAGATTATGTTTAAAAAGAAATTTAATGTGTTTCAGAAATTTTATGTAATTTTTTAAAAAATAAGAAATTCAATACAAGTCCATATTGTATATTTCTCATTAAATCTAGGTATAAATAAATAATTTTATATTACTTTTAAAGTGAATCATTTCCATGCAAACGAATTTTTGAAATTTTGATAGTTTATTCCTGTTTAATATATGTTGCTTATCCAATAAAAATGTTGAATTACAGTATGTATTGTAAAAAATATTGTTATTTGAACAAAATTATACCTCAGCAGGATCTCCACACTACGGTAAAGGTACTCAATTAGCTTCTCATTTATATTTTTAATTGATAATACACTTTATAATTAAATCATGAAAACAAATGAATACATTTTTATTATGAAAGATTAAATGACTACCTAGTTGAAATTTGAAGTATTGATATAAACTGAACACACACATACAACTGATATAAATGTTTTTATCATAATGAATGCAAAATATTATTTATATTACAAATCATGAAATACGAAACGAAGTTGCTTTCTTTATTTCTTAAAGAAATGCTAAATATAAAAATGCATCATGTTTTATACTTCTAAATCTTGACATCTTGTTTAAAAAAATACAATTTTCAAATCTAAAAATGATTTACTAATATTGTTTTTTTATTACAATAAATCCTTTTGGAAGCATGACGAGAAACATGTGAAGAATTCCTTCATCTTTTAAAGGCCTTCTGAGTCTGGTGCCTATCAAAAACGGAAGAGGGAAATAAAGGTGAAAATTGAAGAAACGAAAGAAAAAAAAATCGTTATAAGGATGAAAAAACTATTTCCTACAAGATTTCTGTCGAAGTGCCACTTTACAGCCTTGTTTCTGCCTGCGATTTTGATATATTGCCTCTAAGTTGCCGCTTAAGGGCTCAAATTACACGGCTTTTGGTGAAAGCGAAGACACCGGTTGCACGAGATCAACGTTGGAAAAGTGAAAGATAAAAAACATTTATACCATGTGAATTCGCTTTCCCTCAAAGAATATATTTAATAAGTGAAGTGTTATACTTCAGTTTTTTCAAACACAGCAGGGTGGTCTGAAATCGGAATTATAAAGTATAAAGATATCTTTCTTTCCTTGCGGTTTTTATTTCAACACAAATGTCTTTTTTATAGTTTCATGTTTTCCTTAACCATTTGATACAATATACTTTCTTCTATTCAGAACAATAGTTCCCTTCTTTGGAGACTCAGATATATAACGAGATATATTTTTGAAAAGCCACAAAGATTTTTAGCACATCTTGTTAATCAGTGAGAAGTTTAAATGTTTTCCCATTGCCCCACGCGATAAATACTTCATCGTTTAAGATAAGAGTGAAAGAGCTTTTTAGTCACATATAACGAAGTAATTTTCCCTTAACAGGAACTTTTAAACTCTCTGTGTTATTTATTACTTGATAACGTTCCATGAACAATCATTCTTACAATGAATTAAATTTATCTTAATTCTCCATAAACATTTTTTAAACAAAACAATTTCAGTTATATGATGTCTTCCAGTTATTGTTCCCTTTCAACATTTTACAAGCTTATTTAAATCTCAATTTAATCATATTATAATTTCTAGGTCATAGCAATATGACGATTTTAAATACAAATGTATGTATTACACGTAATGTTCGAAGGTGAAAATGTTATTCCCATGATTTTTTAAAAGACGTGTATGTTTTCCAAATCATAAACTTTACATAAATCAGTCAATACATTATAACTCTCGCTTCAAGTCAAATGGAACAGACTATAAATAATAAAATTTAAACTGTCCGGTAGCGATAAAATATATCCTATTTGAAATGTGTATTGGTTTTACTTAATAGTCTCGAGGAGGAGAGAGGAGGAAACATAGCAAAACATATTTTGTTTTTCACATCCAGTCTGAAATGAAACATTATTCTAAAGAATGAGATTAAAATACACAATAGGCAAACGTATATTCCTCATTAAATGACATCGTTATAACTTACGATTTATTAAAATTATTTTATTAAATTTATTTTTACTGTTCTGTATCATTTTGACTTTTTTATACCATCTTTCAAAAATATACTTTCACTAATTATATTAACTAAAAAAAGAACATATACATTTCTCCAGGTTATGGTGAACAAGTTACGATAGAATAACAATTTTACTTGACATTGAAGCCTGAAAGTTAATTAATAATTTATTTTTAGTAATAAACAAATATAATAATAATTTTAAAAATAGACAAAGTTTATTATGAGTCGCACTCAAAATACAATAAAAGTCTCAGTATATGACCGTTATTAATTGACTGATTGTTTATTAACGCACTTGGAAGCAAACGAAGGCTATTATCATTGAACCTTAGAATTATGATCCTCAATCGAGGGACAAGGACGACACCTGAACTAGAATCCTCTACAAACTTCTCTCCACGCCATGGAATGTCTTGCAGCCTCAGGACTCGTACCTACGAATCGACGAAAACCGTTGACTGCGATTTAGACCACAAAGATACGGCAGCCACATTATACTCAGAAAGTAGCAAAAATATAGCTATATTTGAAATACAGGAAATATATAGGAGCGAATACAACAATTTATTAAGAAAAAACCGTTTATGTATTTCAGAAGAAACTAATGTAATCCTATCACATTTTTATCATTAATTTTAACATGCTGGTAAAATATAATGTCTTAAAAATTTGCGCAAGCATTACTTTTTGTTTTTTTATATTTTTCTTCAATTTATATCACAGTGCTTCGTAAAAATTATGAAATTGTTAATTTCATAATTAACAATTCAATTCGCTCAAGACACACGAATGAAGGCATTCATAACATACGAGTAAAGTGTTCAAACAAAATAGTAAATGCATTGCTTAACATTGTATTAAATGTTCTACATAATAATATGTATAAAGAATTTTTTAGTGACAATAACATAAGTTTCAGCCTAAACAAATTTTCAGGAAATACAATTCACTGTTAGAAGTATTTATATTATGTAGATTCCCACGGATGTTTATATTCCGCCTTTCTGGAAATCCATGCCGGCATTTCCTTAGGTGAATCGTTTAGCTTTCTTTATGTCTCCTATTGCGCCTTTATTTCTTTCTAGAGTAGATACATGCGCCATTTCCGATAAAAATAGCAAGCAATACGTTGCTCTTGTCTGCAAGTTGCATGCTTCTGACAGCTGTTGGAACAGCATGGAAGTTCTTCGTAACGCCAACACTTAGACAGTTACAAGGTCTCTTAAGGTTTCCTGATGGCGGTCATTTCCAAAAGCTGTTAGTGGCTAGAGCTTCGTGGACTATATCAGTAAACAGATGGTTTTGGCAAAAGGCGTGAAAAGTGTTAGGAAAGTATCTGACAAACGGTTAACGCTAATCAAGAATTAATGAACTTAGAATAATTTATTCAATAATAATTTTCTTGTTTCTAGCAGTAAAACACAACAATAATTTGAAATAGTTTGACAAACACAAGTGTTCATTTATATATATATAATATGGTCAATAGTTAATTATAACAATAAATCAATTATAATCTTTCCATCAAGCAACCGAAAAATATATCATTTTAAAACGTTTTTCTGAATTTCACTTGATGTGTGTGTGTCATCAAATTTTCTATCGTTAATTTAACCAACTTCCCATCAAGCTAGAGCTTTGAAATTTTGGGAATCGTTCGTACTCGCCTAACAATACAATATTTAGACGTTTGCGACAAGTTTTAACTAATATTTCAATAATTTTATTAAGTCAAAATATTCTTTCCCCTCGACGCTTTTAGGATTGAGGAAAAAATTTCTTTCCCCCTCTGGGAACACCGGGCACTCCCCACGCCGCATGAGGTATCGTAAGACTTTTGTACTCACAAAGGGGAGATACTATCTCCCCTTTACTATCTCCGAGATATTAAGGGTTGCTGACTTTTAGTCAGTAATCATTCGCAAGAAAGAAAGTTTCCAATATTTGGCGCCATGTCTTATCACAATAATTTTTTCTGAATTCTGGTTCCCATTTTTTTTTTTAATAGAATGACTTACAAACTTTCAAATGCATGTTTTGATTTTATGAATATTATAAATTTTTTAATATGTTCACAAATGTCTCTTTTTAAGTAAATTTTAAAGTTAAAAATAACTAACAGTTTTAACTAATATTTCAATAATTTTCTCTGATAAACTTTGCCACCATATAAAAACGTTTTTTTTTAAAACGTTGGTTTTTATATAGAATTATTTATGAATAAACTCTGTTTTAAATACTACTGAAATAATTCTTAACGAATTATGTGATAAGTTTAATCTAAATCAAGTAATTTTCAAAACCAACATTTATGAATGTGTTTATTGGATATATTTGCTTATGATTTCACAAAATCATTTTTCCGCTGGTTATCATGTATAATCAAACTACGAAGCGAACTTTCAAGATGCATTACGGAAGGATACAAATAACTACTGTGTTCGTTTATCATAATTCCTAATTATAAATTATTTAAATTAACTTTCCTTTAGAATGAATAGAAATGACTCATTTAGAATGAACTTTCCTTAGTTCCTTTAGAATGACTTCGTTAAAGTTTCAAATCGAGATAAAGGTTTAAATGAAAGAAAATTATAGAAAAAGTTACTACATTTTTTACCAAGAATGCTGCTTAAAATTTTTACATGTAATGATAATAAGGGAATTTACCGGAAATATAAGCTCCAACAATATCTATAAAAAGAACAGCAATTTCCATTCAGAATAAAGTATTAATTAAATAGATATATATTTTAAGCGGATATATCTTATCATTATTATAACATCTGTATTATAATATCTGCATCTGTATTATAATATTAAAATTTAAAATATTTTAATAAACACACACTTATTACGATAGAGGATATATCATGCCATATAATTTTAATAATAGAGAATATTTCATAATTTATTTTTTGTAAAGGGAACTTATATTGAAATACATATTGTTATGAAGCTACTGATAATTTCTGTCACCTTTTTAAATAAACGCACTCGTATTGTATGTACATGGAAAGTTAAAAAAAACTATTTAATTATTAATTATTTTTATTAATAGGTAATTTTTTCCGTTACATTAATCGTTTCACTGATTGAAAACCATTCATTTGTAACTTTATTCAGATCACTCGTACCCGTTTTCATTTAATTGTTAGTAATTATAAATGAAAAAGAACACACATTCCCGTGCTTTAATGCGAACTCTATCAAGATTTTTTTCTGCAACACCGTGATGTAGTGTTGTTTGAACTGAAAATCTGCCAAAAAATGAAAAGTGTTTAACGTTGATTCAATACAAATTCTTTAAATGTTATAAATAGGTTTGAAGAATAGCACTTATAAAGCAAAGAAATTAATACTACAGTTAGTTGGTTGGGGGTAGTTTAGTTTGTGTAGAGATAGTGAGCTGAAATTATCAATGTAAGGCATCTGTATCTTACTTCACTAAGAATAATTCGATATAAAAACCAACGTTTTTAAAAACAACGTTTTTATATGGTGGCAAAGTTTATTAAAGAAAATTATTGAAATATTAGTTAAAACTGTTGGTTATTTTTAACTTTAAAATTTACTTAAAAAAGAGACATTTGTGAGCGTATTAAAAAATTCATAATACTCATAAAATCAAAACATGCATTTGAAAGTTTGTAAGCCATTCTATTAAAAAAAAATGGGAACCCTAATTCAGAAAAAATTATTGTGATAAGACATGGTGCCAAATATTGGAAACTTTCTTTCTTGCTCATGATTATTGACTAAAAGTCAGCAACCCTTACTATCTCGGAGATAGTAAAGGGCAGATAGTATCTCCCCTTTGTGAGTACAATAGTTTTACGAGGCCTCATGTGGTGTGGGGAGTGCCCTGTGTTCCCAGAGGGGGAAAGAAATTTTTCCCTCAATCCTAAAAGCGCCTAGAAGAAAGAATAGTTTGACTTATTAAAATTATTGAAATATTAGTTAAAACTTGTCGCAAACGTCTAAATATTGCATTGTTAGGCGAGTACGAACGATTCCCGAAATTTCAAAGCTCTAGCTTGATGGGAAGTTGGTTAAATTAACGATCGAAAATTTGATGACACACACACACAAACACACACACACACACACAAACACACCAAGTGAAATTCAGAAAAACGTTGTAAAAACACTTCAGGAAAGAACATCTAGAGGATCTAATAAGTGTCAAGGATTCGAACCGTCATCTATAAATCTTCAATGGATTTGAATTTGATTGTTTCAGAAACCTTAAGTTGTAAGTTATTACATTAAATATTAGATTCTGCCGCGCACAGGGCATATCTATATTTTTAGTAGGATATTGAACTGAACTTAATTCATTCATAGATTCCGAATAAAATAACATTATCATCACCCCTGCATGCCTTTTTTTTTATCTTTCATTTGACTATTGATTAGTGATTATTTAAATAATTAGTAATAAAAAGTGAAGGAAATAATAACAAAGCGTTAGAAGCTTAGTGTCTAAAATATTTATTGGTATGCAATATTGTTATCACTTAAAATTAACATATGTTTTTATAACTGAAAGATAATTTTTTTGTAATATAAGACATATTACATATCATGTAGTCAGTACAAGTACAGAAATAAGATTCAAAACGTATTTCGAATACAAAAATGGAGTAAGTGATTTAGTATTAAATTTACTGGGATGGTAACAAACTGCAATAACAAATGCGGGAAAGAGCAGAAAAAGAAAACATTTCACACAAAAAGGTAACAAATCAAGGTGATATTCTCATTCAACAGTTGCCGTTGATCATAAAAGGAATGAATAGGTATTTTTCCTTTTATGCTGAACAATAAGATAACCGTAATATCTGACACTGTCTGGATACCAAAGGTATCCATTCGTTTATCAACAAATAACCAATAACTGCTAGATGAAAACCAATATACCGTATGACGTCAATAGCAGAAGCCGAGTTTGAGCGGTCAGCCGTGACTGATTAGATTTATGAGAAGAAAGGAGAACACTAAGAGAATATGTGGATAAAAGGAGTTTGATACATTTTAGAATTATGGCTATATTATATAATGCTTCATTGATGCAGAGATCTGAGAGAAAGAGCAAAAAATAATATATATACATACATACACGAGTTATAAAATATAGATTAAAATGAAATAAGGTTTCCAAAAATAGAAAAATAACGTTCAAGATTTAAACGGTGTTCCATATATTGGCACGAGGAAAGTTTATTGATATTTTTATTCACTTTTTACCATTCAAGTCGGAAAAATTCAAGCAGTTGTAGAGTTTTCTTGTATATATATATATATATTGTATATACAATATAAAAAATTTTATGATAACAAATCATTTGAATGAACATAATGACAAAGTTTTGACGTTTTACAGACAGAGAAATTTCTACTCAAGTCAAGTAATGTTAAGTTTCATTAAAAATTTAATTATTTCGTTAAGTTTTGTTATAATATTTGTTTGTTTTCGTTATTCGTTTTCGTACAAAAAAAAATTATTGTCATTCTATCTTTTTCCATTACAATTTTTTACCGTTCTATAATTTTAATACACTATCGTTTAAGGCAATTATCTTGTATTATACGGTGAAACGATTTCATTTATACAATACATTCTACTTTAAATAGTTTTTAGAACAAAAAAAAAAACTATTTAATTTTCGAGGAAAAAAATTCTTTGAAATGATATTCATTTTCTCTGAATTCACAATTGTTAAAAAGGTAAATATCAAACATATAACAATTCTTTAAAAAAAGAATTTTGAAATGATTTTCTGAGTTTATGCGTGTGTTATATATAAACTTATTTAAATATTTTAAAAGTATTTAATTTAAAATAATTCAGCCAATAAATTTATTTGCCTTCAGAATCTTATTTGAGAAAAAAAATGCACAGCATAGCATTAAAACATGATCCAGATAATATAGTTGTTTATCTGTTCTTTTTTTTTTTTTTTTCTCTGGTGCAAAAAATCCATTTGGTACTCAACAATCTGTGAAGAAAATTGCACTCATGGGAGAAACAATCTCCTAGAATGAGGACATTATACAATGACTTAGAGCAAAGAATGTAATGAGATTGTTTCGAAATGAAGTGAACAATATTTTCAAACGTACTTATTAGTATCAAATCATCATTCCGGTACGTTTCAATGATAAAAAAAAAGTCTAATTGCATAGATTTTCTTTTTAAGAAACTAAAAAAGTTTTTTAAGTCGTGATTGTTCCTCAGCACATAAAAAACGATTTATGTGTAATTCCGAAGGGAACTGTTATGATTTTTTATTGCAAAAACACAAAGAAAAATGAGAAGATTTATTTTCAGCCACTGCCTTGATAAAAATTTAACAACGTATGTTTTTCTTTAAAAAAAAATGAAAATTTTGCAGCCCGATAAGTTGCTTCCTATCGTGCCAAAAAAGGACTGTAATTTTTAATAATTAATGAAGCTTGAATTTATGAGTCTTAAGGATGCAAAATTTTAGTTTTGCTCAAAAAATACACGTGAATTACGCTTACTATTAGTAAATTTTTATTACAAATATGTTTGAATGTGATAATGAAGATTTAAAACCTTTATGTTTTTTGTGAAAATCTCATTTATTTATATAATTGCTTTTCGTATATTCTTAATAATAAAAAGTTAACAAAACGCCAAAGTTTATTAGTATTTTTGTCCATTCATCTTTAGAAGTAGTTCAATTAAATAAAAAATATTATACCAAAATTTTCAACGATTTGAAATAAGAAATTTTAAATTATACAGATAAACAAATAATAATTTAATTTTTTAAAAACTATATGCATTTTCGTTTCAGACATTTATGTTAAGAAGATGAATTAAAACTAATATGTAAATGTTTGCCACAAAATAAGTTTTCATAATTATTTTTTACTAATTGTTAAAATTTTACTATAAGTAAGAATTACGTGTTCTGTTAAAATTAATACAGAATGTATTATGACAACTCAAAAACAGCAAAAAAAAAAAAACTTGTAATATTTTAGCACTTCAGTACGTATTAAATTTCGACCACAACAAATATATTATGTTTCACACAATATGTATCTTTAAAATACGTAAAGATACATTATTTACAAATTTTAAGCCATTGTTATTTCATTATATGCTATTACCAGCATTTATTTTTACATTTCACAGAAATATCAATATATTAAGATAAATTAATTGAATTTATATAATAATTATAATTAGTGAATACATTTTTGGTTAGAAACTAATCTACAGTGGCAGATTTACATTTCGCACACATACACATACAAAAAGAATTTGTTTAATTAATATCATGAATAACATTTAGGAAAATATTTTACTCAAGATCCTACAATACCAGATGAAATATTTTTGTTAATATCATAACTGTAACTGCCATAAAAATCAATTTTTTTTTCTTTTACGGAATGAAAACACATTGGTTATAAGGAATCTATCGGAAATATTCTGCCAATTCAGCATGCTTCCTTTCAATACGTTGATTCATTCTTTCATTCACAAAAGATCAAAATATAATAAAAAGAAGTAGAAATATTGGCATTATAATGTTAATCACCTTTCATAAGACGTAATGACGTTCTTTATTTGAAATGAGTGTCACCTCGAACTTGAGGCAGTGACTGTGAAGAGGACGACAAATTGGAACGCGACCATTGTGTTGAAGGAGGATACGAAACGTGAGGAACTTGAAGTAGATGCTGCATCGTTTTGCACAGCAGCGTGCTTTTCACCTGAATGAAAATAATTAATACTTTAGTAATTCAAGAATCCAAATATAATAGGAAAAATATCTTTAGCAGAATAAGAATCATAATACAGGAAATAAAGAATAAAAGAAATTTTGCTTTGAAAAATGCTATCAAAATTAAATACTTCTAAAATAACCAAAAATAATATCTTATCAATATAATTGCTTTCAATTTAACAGATTAGTTAACCATGGAAAACACAAATGAAGAAAAACATAAGCTTTTATTAATGTAATTAGTATGTGTATATTGTTTAATGCATAAAGTTACTTAAAATTTGAACTTTACTTAAAAATAACAGAAAAAATATCTCACGTGTAATGTCTAATGAAGTACACTTTAAGGAATTGATATATCAGACAACAATTAAACTAAATTAGTATAAACATAATTTAATTTAATAAACTCACATAAAATATAAATTAAATTAAACATAAATTAAGTTAATAATGTATCATCAACAATGATTTCATTTTATGTTGATAGTTTTGATCATTAGATGTTATTCATTTTTCTAACATACACAATTATCAAGAGAATTAATACAGATTTACAAAATGTATAAGGGAGAGCATTTATTTAGAAATTAAACAAATGCATAAAATCAAAGAAAATTGAATTAAATGTATTTGACTAGAGTATACAGATTAAAATATTTATGATTTCATGTAGAAAGTAAAAGAAGAAATCAAAAAGCCATTCATGTAAACTTAAGTGAAAGTATAATGAATATAATTAAGAATGTACAAATGAAAATTGTTTTATCATTCACTCTTATGTCAAAAAGAAATGATAACATGAATTCAATAAAAAACGCAGTTTTATTAATTCATATAGATAGTTAAAAAATAGCTATAAATATTTAGCAACAAATAATTTCAACTTTCATTTGTATAAAGCTTAAAAAGATACTCTACGAACTTTTTTATGAGCAAATTATAACCATTATATTTCATTGTATTTTAAGTGTTTTGTTTTAGTACTAACAAAGAAAAATTTTACAATTACATTATTAACGTAAAAATCAACAGCAAAACACAGAGCGTTAATAGAAGAAAAAGCAATAAAAATATAATTTTATTAAAATATATAAATCTGAATTAAATTATTTTTTCAACTATTGGTTTCATAACTTTTAAATATATAAGAAATTTTTCTGGCCCTTATCTAAACCTTTTAAGCCCTTTCAAAGTAATGTTACGAATTGTATATAATATATTTTAACAATGGAACTAGCTTCAATTAAAAATTTCACTAATTTGATAACATTAACACATCAATCAATAACTCCCGAGTCTAACATTGAAAACAACATTTTTTTTGCAAATTATTTTTTTATTCATCAACATAACACCTTTTGTTAATCACCTTTTAGGGTGATACAATCGTTGCAACGCTTTTCCAAATCTTTTTTTTTTTTTTCCGCAAGAAATCTTTTTTGTTGCGAGTAAATAGCGATAAACAGCTTTCTGAATCATCGACTCGTTGCTGTTTTTGTTCCATCGAAAGCAATCGCGGCACCCACTTGGAAAAAACCTTTTTCACTTCACTTCAAAAAACCTTTTTCAGTAAATACACTTCCATATGATATCTGTGTCATCTCAGCAATCTCACGGAGCTTCACTTTACGATCTTTCAATATAATTTTTGTCACTTCACTCACATTTTCCGGTGTAACGGCTTCCACAGGTCTACCCGAGCGTTCCGCGTCATTTGTGTCGGTACGACCACGTTTAAACTCGGCAAACCACCGACAAATCGTTGCTTTTGATGGACAAGAGTCCGGGTAACATTTTTCAATCCATTGTTTCGCTTGCACGGTGTTTTTACGCATTAAAAAACAATGTTTTATCAGAACACGAAACTCGGTTTTTTCCATTTTTTACAAACTACAAAACGACTTTACTCCAACCTCGATAACTCAGCTGTTTCTGGTCCGATCGACTTAAAATTTTGACACGTTTCAAGCAAAGGTTAGTACTTTAGAAAGACCTGACCTGGTTACTGGTTTACTACGAGCGCCATCTCTGGGTTAGTCTCGGGAGTTATTGATTGATGTGTTATTTCTAAATAACAACTAATTTCTAAATAATACTTTTAATAATAGATAAAATTTTAACTACAAAAAGATTTTCAGCAGCACAAATTCTTACTTACAAAGATTACATTTTACGCATATTTTAACTACTAAATTAATTAATTAATACAACATATAAATATTTTGAATACTATTGTATTTTATTATTCTTGAGCACATTACCTTAGAAGGCGTGCTTTCCTTGTTTTGAATAATATACAATAAGAATGAAAAGATAAAATAACATAAAGTACAATAAATCAGATGATTATAATTAGGGTAAACTACATAAAACTCTCGTTTTGTACAGTTTTGTAAATTTTTTTTTAAAATTCTGTTTGTCGTTAGTTATAAAAAGTTTCAGAAAATTGTGCTTTAATACATTAAACCTACGAGTATAAAGATTGAGAACAAACTTATTTCTATTTGGATTATAAAAAAAACATCTGTACAGAAAATTATGCTAAGCTAGTGCTGAATACTAAATTATACTTTAAATATAAACAAACCACAATTTGATTTGATGAGATTCGTAGTTCATCGGGTTTAAAGACTATGAGTTCACGATACAACAACTTTAAAAGTATATTAATAGTTAATCATTAAATATATTTTATAGTTGCAAAAAATACTTTTTCCATCACAAACTATTCATTTATTATTTACTTAACAAGAAGTTCAGTGTTTTTCCCTCCATGAATAACTTTAGCTTTAAAATTGAAAACTTGTGCAACCAAATGTTAGAATTTACTTTTACATGTATTTCATTATTATATTACATTAAATATTCAGTAATTATTATTTTTACAATTCGCATTTGAAAAACTTCACGTGCTTTCACAGGCGAAACTCCTACCTTTCAAAACATGAACAAAAATACTAGCCACATCAGCATTCGAAGGACTGCATGAATAGTTTCCAGAATCTGAGGCTTCTGCGTTCTTAATTCTGAGTCTACTGATAGCTGTGTTGTTTCCGGCTTTTTGTAGAGCAATGTTTACTCTCCCAGGGTCGAAATTTATCATCCTTGAATCGTGGTACCAGAATACATAGGCTGGAGGCTCTGGACAATCTGTGATCACGCACGTTAGATTGATTTCGCTTCCAACGCTCACGTAGAAATTTCCACTGCCGAGTATTTTCGTTTTGGGAACTGTAAGAACGAAATTAAATGATTCAAGAAAAGAAAATAATTCCAATGTGTGTGTGTATTATTTATTATCCAATCAAGTATAACTGATATTTACCAAACAATAAAAAAGATAAAATTCTGCTAAAATGTATTTTTCTAGTTTATGAAAAAAATTTCTAACTTATGATTCTCAAAGCACCATAAATATTTTAGCCATTTGTAAATAAATATGCTTCTATATAGCTCTCAATTGCCGCCTTCACACGCAAAAGAAGAACCATTTGTAAAGTAATTTAATATTTCTCTCATGGACTGTATTTGTCATCTATAATAGAAAAAAATAAAGGTGAAATCATAATAAAATTAATTTATTTTTGATGAAACGAAATTTTTAAGCAAATTGCTTAGAAGAAAACTTATTACGTTAAAATAGCATTTAAAAGATGAAATCGAAATTTAAGAATATAGGGTTTATTTAATTTCTTTCAAAAATAATCGACATAATCATTTTTAATTGCATTGAGTTCAGGAAGTTTATTTTAATTTACATTCGAAAGAATATTTTTTTAATCAGCAAAACACATATAAGTTTTAAAAATAATTATGAGGACCAAAAATACTTTCATTCAAGCAATAATTTTTATTAAATTAAATTTATTTGAAATTTAATGATAATAAGAGAGAGTTATATGACCAAAAAAATTCTTTCTCAATGTATTTCGTTCAATTTGTAATTTTATACTCTAAAAGTAATTTCAATTACTTGAAACTTTTTTTAATGCTAAGATTAAATTAATTTCAAGATTTGATTTAGTGAGTTCTGCAAAAAAAAAAAAAAAAAAAAAAAAAAAGATGTCTTCGAGAATCATCAAATGAAAGAGAAAGATTTGAACGAGAAATATTTTTTCTTTACATTACATGTCACAAAATACATAGCACGATTACATTCAAGAATAACAAGTATTAATTTAAATAAGTTAAGAAATAAAAGTAAAATGATATTTTAAAATCTATTAAACTATATTAGGTAATGATACATTCAAATATAGATAAAAGAAGAAAAGATGATCGTATTCTTAGTGTTAGTTAAATACTTATAAAACATTTTAGCACTTAAAATAACTCCTAGTGGTAAAAAAAACAACGTAACTCCACATATTTAACCATTGTATAAAGATATATAAGTTATCAATAAACAATTATATATATATAAAAAAAAAATTCGACCTTTAAGGGAATGTAGGCAAATGATATGCATTTTTAGGTGAGTTGGATATACAAAATTTCTTATTGAATATAGTTATTAGTCTTTACAAAACAGTCTTGAATGTCATTAGATAAATGTATAATGGTTTTACTTGTTTATTCCAGGAAAAAAGTAATCACCTAGGACATTGCAATGCAAATGTAAACTTCCATCATGGAGCTAGGAAGCTGCAAATTAAACGTGATGTTTACAGCGAAATTCTTCTTCGGATGCTATATTCCTTTTTTGATAGCAGAGAATAATATTAACAATTAACTATCCTTTTTATAACGCCCAAGACATTATCACAGTAAATTCGTCTTGAACTACGATCAAGAATTATAAAAAGAAGTAACGCTAGAAAGGAAACTGGTATTTCTTGGATATAGAGAGATGTTAGTAGTGGAATGGGATCTTATATTAAGAAGGACACTGTCAAAACACATTTGTTTTTACTGTGGTCACAAGAATGATAAGGAAAATAAACTATAGAAGAAATTGGCATTATCTGCCAGCAGAATCCTATTAATAGATTGTTTCCATAATGGACGCTATCAAAATAAATTTGTCAGTACTAACGTCCTGTCTAAAAAGTATGTGTGTACAAAACTTCCGTAGGGTGTTCAATAAATTTATCAGCAGATTTTCTGTAAATAAGCAACATGAAAAATGTCAAGGAATTACACAGTATAAGATTTGCAACATTTGCAAGCAACATATTTATTATAAATAAAATTAAACACTGCAAAATGAAATCCTTCAAAAACAACAAAACTGAAATCAGCTTTATATACACGTTTTGAAAATTTATGTGTAGGTGAAAATGAGAACATATTTAAATACTAAGCATAAAGGTATATTCTCTGTTTTATGTTTGTGAAAAATTATATTCACTACACATTTAATAATATAAATATTGTAAATCTCAGGGATTGATTCCTAAATATGAAATGATGCGTTTTAGCAAATTGAAGAATTAGATTCATTTTTTTTTGTAACGAAAATGTGTACTTGTATTATTTGCTTAAAATGAAATCTTGAAGTAAAAATAAAAGTCCTTTTTTATGACAACAGAAATGTGATTTTTTTTTTCAAAAAAAAAAAAAACTGTTTTTCCTTTTCATTCTCTAAGGTCTTTTTTTTTTAAAAAATAATGCAAAAACAAGGGGGAAAAATATTATAACATGTACGCTATAAAAATTAATTTTATAATAACATTTTAACTACGAAAAAAAAACGTTAATAAACATTTTCTACAATGCCAAGAACCGCTTCATGATGACCTAAAAATAAGAATTCTCCCTCATAACATCTATAACGCAGAATTAAAAAAAAATAGCAAAATTCTTAAATAAAATAAAAATTTCATCTAACAGAAATCTAGTTTAAGATTGCACAAATAAATTTTTGCAAAAAAATTCTCCTCGATTTCTATAACGATAAAAATTTGAAAGTATTTATAAAAAATATTACTACTTACCTATAACTTTCAAATAGACATAATGACTAGCTGGAGGGTGAGAGCTGACCTGGCATTCGTACAATCCTTCATCAGAAAGTTGAGGATATTTGATTTGTAATGTCCAATCTGTAGCATATTCATTGTACATTGTTTGAAATCTTGTGTCGCTGGTATATGTATACAGACCAACAGTGAGCAAGTGAAAATCCCTGAGTCGAAGCCATGAAACCTGTCATTAAAATAATGAAAAATTAGAATAAGTTCATTATTCTACACATGAATGTCCCTTCAATTTTGTTAATACGAATTGTGTTGCACAAATATTTTATGTACAGATAGAGAACTGACCATCGAAATGACTAGATCAATAATGAAAATAAGAGCTTATGGTTCCCGTTTACCGGCCATTTTGATTTCTCTAACGTAATGTCAATCCTATGAAATTCCTTTTGCCGTATTCAGATATTTACACTTTTACCTATTTGAATGCAAAATGTTCATCCGAAAGAACAAAAAAAATTGAAGAAAATTATAATCCCACAAAATTGTATTTTTCCTCCAATTTTTTTAAAAATATTTTTACCCCTATTTTGATGTATCTTTTGTTGAATTTCCAGCCTTTAAAACATATCTTTAAATATATTCAAAAATTATTGAGAAAAAAATTATTTTTTTTTGCTATATATATATATATATATATATATATATTTCTATATCTTTGCATTCAAATAAACCAAACAGAATAAACTTGATGACGGCAGTAGAAACTTCATAAGAAACTATTCTATAGGTTTCCATTACGTTCACACAATCAAAATGGCCGGTAAGCGGGAGTCTTAACGTTATAACAGTATGGAAAAATAAAACTCTCCAAATGATTATTTATTTTAACTTTTACAAGAAATGGAATTTCGTATTATTATTATTTTTTTTATATATAATCACTATTCTTTTTAAAATGAATGTTTCTTTAAGTAAAGCTGATTAAATTAAATAAATTCGCCTAGAAATATAATCCTAAAATTTTTATTCCGCTATAAGATTGCTGCGCGAAATAATGAGAGTTGCTATACTTCAAATGATACTGGAATTCAAAGTTTCAAGTGCTGTGATATATATTCAGAATAAGAAACCAATTTTAGTATCATTTGAGACACTTGATCATAATTCAGAATTACAGGGACAGTAATAAATAGTTCCTTAGCTGAGCTAGTGCAACGTTAATAAAATAAAATCAAAACTTTTTGAACTCTCGGGAGTATTCAGCACGTAAAAACTAATTAATAGGTTTTCTTATATTTAAATTCATGTATTTAATACGGAAAATATAAGCAATTTTCAGTATACAAGGAGCCACTCTTAGTACTATTTTGAAAAATTAAAATTTAATCAATTCGCATCAAATGTTTGATAACCTCCCTTTGAAATATGCGTTTTTTTTAATTAGTGCGTCTTTTTCAATGACGTATACCTTTGAAAATATTGACTATTTTCATAATTCATAATAATTGTTTCTATTTCTAATCAAGTGTGATTAGTTGGCTTTGAATTTTGTGGTATATGTCAAGGATCCATTAACCGCATTAATCAAAGGATCCCTGTAATATAATCATTGCAAATTTAAATAATGATTAAGATTCCTTCTATTAAAACGTTTTGATTTTTTTTCTAAAACGACTGCGTGATTCATAAAAAAAAATTCTATAATTATTCAAAACATAATTTTTGTCTATCATAATAATGTGATTCACTAGGCTATGAATTCCGAGGAAAACGGAGCTGTCATCTAGTGACAACAATATTGCGGAGGATGACGGTTGTCTATGTACACCCTATGGCTAGGTTTCCTAAAGAGCGTTAATGGTAAGGAACATTTTGTGACGTCATTCACCGTGATATTACAACCGCTAGGCTATGGTTAAACACGACTAAACTGCGGTTTCTTACGAAACCGTATCTTTAACCATGTTTTAAACATCGTTTAATTCCCTGATTGTTTAATCCCATCTTTATTAAAATAATTTGCGTATAAAGTAAAAGATATTTTTATTAGAGTTACTAATATTCAAAGTAAAATATTCAAATCTACTTTCTTATTGCGGGAGCTTACATAGCTGTACATATTAACACTTAACTTGATTTAATATTAAAATATTACTGATAGTATCAGAAGTCAAATAAAAGCTGAATCTGCGTGAGACATGAAAATATTGATTATGTTTAGACTTGTGAATTTATATTGCTAATTTAAAATTCCTTGCGGGTATTTGATATGCAATACAAGTTTCTACTCAAGTTTATGCCGAACATTTCACGGGATAAGCTCTTTTCGATGCCTTCGCTAGCGATCAAAATAGAAGCAGACACAGCTTATGGATAAATTCTGAGGGATAACAGATATGGAATAAATTTCTTGAGGTTTCTCACATACTGGAGAACAATCTCGGAAGTTTCTTGACCCGGATTTGGATCAATAAATTTTCATCCAAAAAACTCGATTCTGCATCTGATATGTTTCTAATACAAGAGAAATTTAAATACTTGAAAAATGTAATCTATATATTTTTGTTGCCTCCTGTTTTGCTGTATTTCATCCAACAAACTTTTGTTTTCTCACAAACAGTCGCAGATGAGTTGTTTTAGTTCTGGATTCCATAGGATCAGGTATTTTAAAATGCTTAGGCAGTTCTATTTCTTTGAATAGATTCTCGATATTAAACAACACTTGAACTATTCTCAAAAGAATGACGGTTTATATCTAAACAAATTATTAAGCCATTATAGTTATAAAAAAAAATATAACCAAACGGTTAAATTTTCATTTTTTTTTTATATTTAAAGCGAAACAAAATTTTATGTATTTAATAAGTTATCGGCAACCGGTGGTTTTTCCGACCCCGAGGAGGGAGGAGAGAGTTGATTGATGACTTTGATGCAGCGTTGTTTCGAACCCTGGTCCAGTGGGTTCGAAGGAAAGTTGACCGATCGCTTTTTTTGCATGCTCTTTCCAACCAGGCTGAAAAGACATCTCTTCTGGCTGGTTGAGTAGGGCATTTTAACTTCTAACATTGTTGTAGAAGAGAGTCGCCGCATACTCCCTCTCCAATATCATTGTGATGATAAGAAGAGATACATTGGTTTATACAGAAGGTTGCTTTTTGATTTTTTTTCAGCCGTTACTGTAATTGATATACATCCCCTCCCTGTTGAGTTTTGCTTTCCATTTTGAGTCATCGACTGCCTCGTGTTGAGTGGCGGATCTCGTCGACACGTGCGCCAGAGCCGGAATATCACTAGTCATGATTTGTGTGCGTTTTTCATAGTTAGACGTACTTTTAGCAAGTGCTTTACGTAGGGGCATATGCAATCAGTAGATATAGGCTGTGCTGCCATCTAGTGTTCAAGTCCTGAGTCACCACTTCAGCGGCCGGTGGTTTTCTGACCCCGAGGAAGGAGAAAGAGTTTTGACCTTGATGAGGCAGCGTTGTTTGGAACTATGGACCTGTGAGTCCGAAGGAAAGTTGACCGGTTGCTTTTTTTTTATGCTCTTCCCAACCAGGCTGAAAAGACATCTTATCTGGCTGGTTGAGTAAAACATTTTAAAGTCAAACGTTGTTTTAGAAGAGAGTCGCCACAAGTTTATGAATCTTGTAAACTTAATTTGAAAATTAGAGTATATTTTTTGATCTGTTTCAAATCAATTTATATTGCTTTGCGTTTAGTAAAATAACTGACAAATATTAGATTAAAATCGAAGTACATTTTGGATACATTGAATAAAATTCCGGAACTTGAATATAAAGCATTTCACATGATGATAGTCAAATACAAATCTAAACTTGTTTATTACAATTATTAAATAGATAATAATTGGATACAAAAAGATTATTTCGATCCAAGTCAAAAGTCGATCTTAAATGACTGTACATGGGTGATTTACTTTCTTTACTGCCCCCTAGGGACGGGATCGCGACAAACATTTCTTCCCCTCCTCCAGTACACCCCCCCATCCACTTTGAGTTTCAGGGGTGTTAAGCAGCCACATTGCATGGACAGATTCATTTCCCTATCATTTGTAAATTATGATAGGATTTATGAAAGTATTTAGTCTGATATATGTGATAGTATTACATAAGTAAAATGCATTATGTGTTTTTTTGTTTCATTTATTTAAATAATAATAAAGTAGATATTATTGATTAGTTCAGTAACATACAAAACTGCAATAAAAATTACAAAACTAGTTGGGATTAATATGATTATACATCATTCAAATAATTAATTAGATGCATTGTATATATATTTATGTAGATGCAAATATGTTAAAATATAATCAATCCTTTAAACACGACATTTTTTAGGCCATTAAAATACATAAAAAGCAATTAAAAAAAAACGAAGAAAATATTCATTACATTATAATGGTATCTTTAATTTTAACGATTACGAAATGTCAGTTTCAATTATAATTAAAATTAGTAGACTATCAGTATTTCAAGCAGTACAAATCGTATTTCATAATTTGCTTTCAAGATATTTGGTTTTCATTTCAAGAGAGAGGTTTAAATTTTTTCCTGAATTTGCCATTTCTAGAAAATGTCGATTTTACAGAAATTAAAAATGAACGTCATTTCTTTAGTGTATAATGCTGCTTTGAATATGAAATTACAAAATTATAATAATAATAATAATAATCTCCCATATAGAAGACAACAGTTCTTACATATTTGCTAATTTATCAATCAACAAATAGATAAATTCATCCCTTTCAATAAATACACTTTTATATATCCTCATTGCGTGAATTCCAAATCTTTCAGTCCGCTTCTACTGTAAGTTCTATCAGTTAGCTCTGCTCGTTTTAGATGTCTTAAAACATACAGCAATTTAACTTATTAGTTTTCTTAAGTTTGTATCTTTCGTTGATTTTGTATGTAAAACATATTCCATTTATTTCAATATTTTCTGTCTTTATCTCTTGTCTGTGTGGCCATTCTCACAATTTCCAAGCTCATATTGAGAATAATAAGCAATCAAGGGGATTTAATGCGTTAAATGAAAACACTCAACTGTCCAAACAATATAATTATATGCGATCAGTTCAATTTTCTTGAACAAGATAAATGGAATAATAAGTAGAATTTTACAAGTGCTTACTTCACCATATTTTTTCTATAATTATTTTCAATTTAAAAATGACTTAAACAACAACAACATCATCATAATTTCAATTTTCAGCTGATCTATTTTAACAGTATTAACAGTTAGATATAAAAATAATAACAAATACCGTAAAAACACAATCGATGAAATGACGTAATACAAGTCATTTTAGCAATGAACTTACTAAAATGTAGCAAGGGTGACTGGAAAAAAACAGGTGGATGTGCGGGATATTCCTTACTTTTCTCACTGTTATCTGACAGCAATTCTTTCCTTTTTTCCTCTTATAGGAAACTGGGTGCAAAACAGACATCGAAGTAGAAGGAAGAATTTGGGCCTGGAGGAGAAATATCTACGCCTGCATCAAACGAGTCAAAGCGTACGCAAGCGATGTGACGTTGGAAAGCCTTTTATGTCGCCATCTGTAAGTGACGGATGAATTATTTGGCAAAGGGATCCTATCTTTTCCCAGATGTTCCTTTATCTGTCTTCCTCGTTATTGCTGACAGATGTGAGACGAGATACAATTTTCTTCTCAAGTATAGATGCGGAATTTTCAGCTTTTCACTGAATTATGTGTTGGAAGCTCACGTATGGAAACTTATTAAAATAAATAATTGTGGTAAGTTAAAGAGGAAAAAAAATCCCGTAAGTTAATATAGATTTCTAAAAACTGAACTAGAAATCCCAGCATGAAATAATCGTTTATCAGATTATTGACATACGATTGGCAAGAAGTTCAAGTATGGAAACATATTAATTGTATGTAAACATAAACAACAGTTGATAATTCAGTGTTAACGAAAGGCAAAGGATGTAAAAAAATAAACAAAACAACTAGAGTACTTCTAACATTTTAATAAATTAAGAGTAAGAGCTCTACACACAGAAGTTTTCAATTTTAACTTTCATTGAAATATTGGTAAGATGCAGATAGATGTAAAGGCATATAATATTCTGCTGAAATACGCAAAAATGAAACGGAAAAGAAAAGAGAATGCAGGAAAAAATTTATTTATAAATTCGTTACACGAAAAAATTTTCCAAGTGAAATAAAATTTACTTTTCTTTCAGCGGATAATAAGATTTTCAAATCCTTCTCAATGATCAGCGTATGATATTGTAACAGATGGATTGTTTGTTTACTAACACCGCAATTGAAAGAAACACGGAGGCTATTGACGAATGACCTCATAAGTCTGTGCCACACTCATGTGAAAGGACAACATCTGAGTAAGCACACTGTCCAAACTTCCACAACACGCCTTCTTAATGATTTTGAATCTCAAAAAATTTAATGCGCATCAGCATCTCCAAACGGCGAACTATTAATGGAACTAGGACTCGAACAGGAGTTTCACTTGACAACCAAACGAGCATACTACTACGGGAAAAATTTATTCAAAAGAGGCATTGTTCATTGTTTGTCAATATGAACATAAATATGTGTGTGAATATGTACTAAACTTGGTTACCGTTTTTTTTTTCGAACATAAGTCGACTGCGTGTATTAGCCGAGACTGCGATATTTATTAATTTTGTTCCAAAAATGATCCACATTTCAAATTTCGTACTTCAGACGAAATGAAAAAAAAAAATCCTGAAACTTTCAGACGCGCCTGTATTGTGACTTTTTTAACAAACCATGAATGATATTCTATTATTCTTTTTTGCAAACGTTTTAGTACTTTTGCTTTATTTTGGAGCTCATTTTGCCCATATCATATTTTTCATTTGGTGTCGACTGAAAATACGAGTATAGAAAAACTTTCAAACATATATATAAGAATATATATATATATATATATATATATATTCTCATAAAAATAATGATAATTTCATTCAGATTTGTTTTCCTCTTTAACATAAGATATATAAGCTAAAAGAATAAAAGGTGCTAAATTTGACGATCTTTCGCTCGCGCACGCCTAAAAAACAAGTACACGTTGTTTTTTAAAACGTTTTTCTGAATTTCACTTGGTGTGTGTGTGTGTGTCATCAAATTTTCGATCGTTAATTTAACCAACTTCCCATCAAGCTAGAAATCTGAAACCTTGGGAATCGTTCTCACTAGCCTAACAATACGATATTTGGACATTTGCGACAAGTTTTAGCTAGTATTTTCTTCAATAATGCAGTTTATCCCAACCACTTGGCGCGATTTCAAAAATTGGCATCAAACTTGGCGATTTTTTTGTTTGGCTGAACGTTAAGTCCGTAAAACGGACCAGGGTAGCCACATTTGGCAAAATACTGCCAAATAATTCTTGTCGCCAAGAGTGATTGGGTTAAACTGCATTCCAACCATTTAATTTACCGAATTAATTAATTAATTTTAGTTACTTTTAACGTTTTTATGTATTTCACTTGGTTCGTGTTTCTGTGTGTGTGTGTGTGTGTCATCAAATTTTCTATCGTTAAATTAACCAACTTCCCATCAAGCTAGAGTTCTGAAATTTCGGGAACCGTTCTTACTTGCCTAACAATGCAATATTTAGATATTTGCGACCAGTTTTAACTAATATTTCAATAATCTTTCTTAATAAATTTTGCCACTATATAAAAACGTTGTTTTTAAAAACGTTGGTTTTTATCTCGAATTATTGCCCCTTTTTACGGGCTATCAGATCCATATGTAAGCCGATCCTCCTGATTAAACTCAGAAAAAGCTTCAAATATATATATATAATTACCGTTTTTAACTTTCTTCAAATTGGTTTCAAACTTTCCAAAAGCATATCTATGAAGCGCATTTTCTTTTTGAATTATTGTAAAATTATTTTATATATGTAACTTAAAGCCACTGTCTATTGCATTTAATGAGGATATATTAAGCGACTGAAGTATTCTCTCGAACAGGTGAGTATCTATTTTAATGAGTTGTGTTCACACAATTAAATCTGATAAAAACTGTAACTAAAATAAAGAAAAAGATTGCAAAAATGTTTTAAAAAAATTACTTTGCAGATACATATTTCGAATGAATTTTTATTCATTGCTTCAAAATAACTAATTCACTGTTGTACATGAAATATGTGAATGATTCGCTCGAACTTCATAATTGGAGTTTTCAGAATTTTCTTGACTACATTAACCCTATTTTACACACACCATTATTTTCATTCACGAATAAAATTACAAATGATTATGTCTAAAAGAGTTTAATAAACTAATAGCTTATTTCCCTCAATAAATAATGCTCCTTAAGTGGTTCACTTTTAAACATTATTTTAATTGAATCAATTTGTTATATTATACTAGTTAATGGATTGACAAAATGACATCCTATTATTAAATGGCGTCCCAAATTAATTTAGGTTTAAGTAATTTCTGTAACTCAAATGGAACTTAAAATAATAGTTATTATGTGGTTATTTTTACTAAGGATAATTTTGAATATGCGGAATTGTCATGGTCTCATTTCCATATTTGATGAATATCTCCTTAATGTTTGAATAAAATTATATAAAAGAGCTATTATTGAAATTTTCTAAGCTTTTAGTTTTACATTTAGTTTCTTTCGCAATATTTTTTTACTTCACATTTTCTTTTATATGAACTTCTATTCGTGTTATTTATATAAATTCTATTTTATTTATATAATATTCTATTCATGTTATTTATATAAATTCTATGTTATTCATATAATATTCTATGCATGTTATTTATATAATATTCTATTCATGTTATTTATATAAATTCTATGTTATTTATATAATATTCTATTCATGTTATTTATATAATATTCTATTCATGCTATTTATATAAAATTAGTGATGGCAAGTTTCATCAATTACTTCAAACATGTTTGATAAGCAAAAGAAATTGCTCAATAGTGAAAAGTTATATCTTATGAATTAGTAATATAGTTATATCGTTTTAATATGTTAATTTAACTGCATTGAATTATGTTCTTAAATATCAATGTAGAATTAAAAAATAATTTCAAGAATTCTGAGTAATTTAAATAAATTGTATTATTTAAAATACTAATTTATTAAGTTATAAAATCGTTGAATAATTTGAATTATTGAAAATAAATAACTAATGAATAAATAATATTTCTTGTTACATTTAAAATGAAAATGGTACAAAAAGTAAAATTATGACAACCACTTAACAAATGTTTTATTATCAGTATTAGACAAGTCTAAAAAAATTGAAAATAACAAAATTGGAGAGCTTAATTAAACAATTATTTATTATTTCACAACTGAAACTTGTGCGTATTTTAGCATGAAAAGGATTCAGGAAAAATACATTCCTAAAGTAATAAAATTACAATATGTATTTCAGACAACAAAAATAAAACTAATTTGAGAATTGGATTGTAGGTTTAAGAATTTTTTTTTACTAAATTGAAGAACCTCGAAAGGAAATAAAAATGTATTTATAAGAATTAAATAAAAAATATATATATAATAGCAATTTTGTAGGTTATGTAATACCAAAATAACATTGAGAATAATAGCAATATTATGTTTATTCAAAGCAATCAAATAATAATTATTTTTGCACAATCAATAACAACTCAAAATTTCTGTAGAATATTTCACTATTCCAAAACTCTAAATCAGATGCAATTCTCTCTTGTATTTATTAAACGCAAAATAATAAAAAATAGCATATTTATGTAATTTCTAATTTTCCCACATGAAGTACTTAAAGTAAAATGATGTAGTTACTTTTAAAGAAAGTTCATCACCGTTATTATTAGTTTTATTTAATTATTCTGAGTGAATGTTCCCATCCTCTGAAAAGAGTAATTAGAATCACAATTTCTTTTAAAAAATATGACTCTAGTAACAGAATATTTCCATAATTTCTCATTTTGATTAGTTCTTAAAATAAACATGAATTATTAAATGAATAAATTACAAACGAGTAATGGGAGAAAAAAAGATGAACAGCTGTAATTTTTTCAAGTAAAGTGCAAACACTGAAATCACGCGAAAAACACATTTAGATAAATTTATTTTATTCCTTCTGTAATCCGATCCCATCTAACCTAAAACATCGTTAAGAAGTCACAGCAAATGCGGTTTTCTGAGCGCAGAGATTAGAGAAAACCTCCTATGGGACTAATCTGGCTTAATAGGGATTAACGGAGTTCGTTTGCTAATGGATATTTATTGAACTACTTTTGCGCCGTTACCCAATTGAGTAGTTTCTAAGATAAAGCATGGAGCATTTCCATTCGGTATGTTTCTCCACGGATACGTGAATTTAAGCAATATAATCTTATCCTAAGTGACATCACTCTTGGAGATTTAAGAGGCTGAAGATTCGGAGCTGGTATAGAAGAAGATTTTTATTAAAAAAAAAGCCCAATATTCTAAGATTGGAATGAAACAATAAGTAAAAAAATATTTGAAGATTTTCTTTTGGGAATATTATTAAGTTTTGCAAAATGCATAAAAAACTCATTTATCTAAGTGTCCAGACTCAAGTCAGTGCTTATAAAAATAAATGCATGGAAGCGCTTATTTATCATGGGTTAATAAAGATATAAGAAACGTGAAAAAGCATTTAATCATTTTTTCCCAACTCCTTTTTTATATAAAATTTAAGATAAAATTAATTTTGATGCAATGAAATTGCTTTAACTTAGTGGGATTATTAATTTTACTAATATCGTAATTACGAAATGTTGCTAACAAATTCATTTAGCAACAAAGTTCAAAAATCTTTGGATTATAAATTGTGTAAGAGATCTCGTTATGAGCGTATTCAGATTTAGAAGAAAAATGAACATGTCATATGGGTCATATTTTATACGTAAAGATTACTTGTTTCTGCATGTGTTTTATGGTTTTAGCATTCAATTCATTGCTTGTGACTTTGAGCTACAGGCAGTTTTCTCTTTACTAACCTTGGGGACATTTCCTAGTTTGTATTGTATCAAATTACAACATCTTACCAATAAAATTAAATGTGGATAGGTAAATCAAATGAAGATAAAAAAGTATTAAGAATTGAATTAATTATATTCATAATTCTGTGAAATAGAACTGAAAGGAATAAAGAAAGGGGTACAGATAACAACGAGAAACTGATGCTTGTAAGTAAATTGAAGTGAAATGTTGCACTTGATCGCTAGTAACAAAATTGATTTAAGTGATTCTTGGTTATAGAGTAATAGGAGCCGAATCCGTTGTATTCAAAAAGTGTCCAACTCGTTGCGACTGAGTTGGTAAGCTAAGACTTCATTGTATAATTCTAAGATAGGATTTAGGATTTAGGTAAGTTAAGAGAAATTTAAAAGATAGCGATCTTATAATTTTGCTTTGATATTTATAATTTGTGCCCTCCTTTTTATGACGCCTCTTCAATTGGAATCGTGAGAGGATTGAGTTGGATTTTGCACTGTTAAATAATGAAAGGCTGCTACTACACACTTAACTCCAGGATTTCTTTAAAATCATGAAACCTGGAAGGGTATTCTTCTCTTTGCTAAAGTCAGATGGTTAAATCAAGGTAACATTTTTAAAAGACGTTCCATGATTTACGAAATAAAATCAAATTACTGACTGAATCAAAAACAAAATTCAAGTTTATACACAACTGACAGTAAAAATTGGTTGCTAAATGTGTCATATTTATTAAAATTGCCCATTTATTTAAATGCATTAATTATATATCTTTAAGGTAGAAAACTGATCAATAAAATATTTCATACAGAACCGGCTTCATATATAAACAGAAACACAAATTAATATCATATTTAAATAAACAATTTCATGCATTTCAAACATATGAATATGCAAGGTCCTGAGAACAATATGCTATAGGAATCGAAACAGGAATTAAAGAAAATGTTTCAAGATTTCCAGGAAAATTAATAATCTTTTGATGCAATTTATTTCAAATTTCTAATCGAAATAAAAATATTACCCAACAATTTTCAAATGAAATCCATAGAGCTACAATCTGACATTCAAATTTCATCACGTCTATTTAACGGGTGTCTATAATAAGAAGACTTCAGCATTTATTTATTAATGTCCAATTGACTTGTAACTGTACAAAGGTAAAGAAAAAGTTGCATATGTTGAACGCTTTTAACCTTATGGGATGCAGTATATAATAAACGGGTATTTGTGATATGATGCATGTGTAATATCAACAGAAGTTTATATCGATACAGATATAACAATATCTGAAGAAAATGTTTCGTTTCATTGATTAATATTGGGGAATAATCATATCAGAATGAAATTTAAAAAAATAAAAACCTACGTTCAGGATTTTTTTTCAATGTAAAAAAAAAATAATATCAAAATAGTGTTTAATACAAATTAACATCTCAGCGTGATTGAAACACATGTATTGGTTTATCATATAGTGAACATAAAAAAATTCTGAATATATATATATATATATTTTAAAGTAGTCAAATACACTGGGGGAAAATAAAATTCTCTCAAAAAGGAGTTGTTCATGATAAACGAAATTTGGGAGGCGTGTTTGAACATCCGAACGATTACTGCTATTCATATTTTGTGGGAGCTGAGTTAGGGTGGAGCTAAAAACACCGCTATAAACGTGTAAATAAAGTTTGCTTTATATACGCGAAGAGCACTTCGTGAGCTGTTTTTACCTTCCCGACTGGGAGTTGGGAGCTAAATGTGAGTCGAAAGGGCCTTTAAGGAAGCGAAGAAGGCGTTTTCAGTTGTTTACTCAGTTTGAACCAGGATGTGTTATAGGCCAGAAAGTATTATTTTCTTTTGTAGATAATAATGAAAAACTTAGCAGGAATATATCCACTATTCATGACTTAGGAAGAAGTAGTTAGGAGAGGATACTGTCCCTGAAAGGTTGGGTTCCGATCAAACGCAAGACGTCACTGAAAAGGTCGATCGTCTCATTTATCTCACGGTTGTGATGTGTCGCAATGCATCTCCATCAGAAAGTAAAAATTTCATTGGTACCAAAGTGATCAATGATGATCGAGGGGTTGCTCCAAGATAGACATTCTGTATATTTTCTGTTACTAACTCCAAATCACTGTCATCTTCAACTTAAAAGATATCGAGATAGAGATCTTTGAAGAAGTGGAGATATGTAGCATTTCCAGTTGAGAATAATTTTTGTCTTAGTGCCAGTGACGGCAGTATGTAGGTTAGGAGGAGGTCAAGTAAGGGCTTGGAACCAGACTGTCTGCGGCGTACACACTTTGGAACTATACCAGAAGTTATGATCAAGGAAAAATTTTTCCTGTGACAACACGAGCATTCTTGCCATTATATCAAGCATATTAACAGCACATTTGCACGTCAAATGAGGATTGAACCTTTTGTCTTGCAATTCTTGATCACTTCTTCAGAAAGTATTTTCCAACAGGATAATGCTCTTTCTTATATTGAACCTGTGCAAAGAATTTACCAAATGCCTTGGACTGTGAAATCACCATATTTTTCGCCCACAGAAAACACATAGGTCAAGGGATCCTTTTAATTGTAAAAATATAAAAATTGGTATTTTGTTTCTGTACAGAAAGCGCGAAATCAAATAAATGGCCATGGGATGAAATAAACATGCGTAAATACTTTTCCTCTGTTGACAAAATAGAACACAAAGTAAAGAAACGTTAAATGTGTTCATAATTGAAATTATTTGCGAAATTTTAATAAAGTATGTATCCATTAGTAATGTCATTGAATAAACATATAAATGAAGGGATGTTTTAAATAGAAAATCACCAAATTCTAAAAAAGATCTTTACAAAAATGACTGAAATACAAATTTAAGAAACTATTCATATCTTAGGCCTTCTAAAACGTTAAGCAAGTATTGATACGTTAATGATTTTACTTTTTAAATGTAGATATCGTTTTTATATTATTCTGAATCGAATACTATATATCACTTAATCTACATCGTCGTATTCTTATTTTGCCAATGTGAACCAAATATTTTGTTGTCTAGTCATACTGAGCTCTCTAATGAAGATGTTTAAAACTTTTTTGGGTACTTTTATATATTTCACTGTACTTCTGGCAATAATTGTCTATTTTCTATCAGATTACAAGTATAAATGAATTAGCAAATGCAGAAAAATTAAAGATGTTTATAATGAAAAAATGTACTTTTGTACTGAATTTTGTAATTGTACTTTTGTACCTAATGCTCCATTATCAGGTACAAAAGTATAATTGTACATCAATCAGAGTAAATAAATGCACTGTTACTTATATTTTTGAGTACACGCTATGCGAAGAAACATATCAAATATAAATTCTTCAAATTACTCCATAAAATATCAAATTTTCAATATATTTTTGAATTCAATTTAATGTAACAAACAATTTTAGTCCTTTTGATGATTTTATTCTACACAAGTCGACATACACACCTAACTTCAGAATTCATTAAATTCATGATATTAACTTATTTCGCCAAATTTTTAGTTTCAGGCAAATAAGAATTTAAAAGTAGTAAGAAAAAACAACGAAAAATGCTTTCAACGAGAATGCGAAAGGAATCTGTTATTGAAAACATTTAGTCTTTGAAATCATCTTTGCATTTTATTCAATCATTACGAATCACTAAGATCCATTCATTCAATGAAAGATTATCAAAGTAGAATTTTTCGACGAAAACTATCCTTTCAAACGAATTCAAATTAGATTGGTATGAAATCCAGAAAATGAGAGAACTAAGCCTGTGCTCTTTAACCTTTATTTTCATTTATTTCACAAGAACATTATTTAATTCACGTCGTTCATGTTTAAGAATACCTCATACAGAATCTCACCATTCTTTTTATTCAGCTTAGTTACGCGCACAAACACACACACACACACATATATATTTATATAAATATGTATATATATATATATATATATATATATATATATCCCCGCATCAATGACTCATCCCATTCAGCAGTTCATCTTCAATATTCAGTCTATTCTGAACTTCGTTGTCTGAAAATATTTCGGAACTTTTTTTTGTTACGCTTTTTTAATCACCTTAACATCAAAGATATCGGTAATGGCATCAAGACGAGTTTCACTATGACGCAAGTATGAAAAGGAAGGAGATTTTATATGCAGAAGAAAACGGAAACAGAACAACGGGCAAAAAATTTGATACGAATGAAACAAATAGACGTCGAATAGCTTAAAAAACATGATATGAATTCGGCTTATAAATCTTCAACAAAGTCTTTCACAGGGTCAAAAAAATGAAGATATCCGGAAATAGAGTTGCTCAATTTGTACGTGACGCTCGATCGAAAGCACTGACAGTTACAATAAAATTGCTACAATGCAAGAAAAAAGAAGACCTTCATAAATTTAGAATCGAGTGTTTTAAAACATGAAGAGGCTAGTGAGAAATATTTCTGAGTAGGGAAGGAATTTCTTTCAGACGGAGAACTTTAATCTGACATAAACTTCCAACAGATTTCGAAGATAAACTCATGTAGTTTCAATGACATTTTTTCGGTTTACAGACAAGATATGCGTATGAATTCAAGAACATTGGACCTAACACCCTTCCAACTGTACTTTGATATAACACACAATTATACAGAAAAATCAAAGGGTGAGAAATAGTGGGAAACTGGTCGATACATCATGTTGATCTCCAGGTCGATCGTTCAAAGTGTGCCGTCAGAACATATTGGGAGTAGTGGACACGAGATGGTTCCCAAGTGCGGGGAACCGGGTCTGGAGTGATCAAGATGACGACAAAGTGAGTGGATCTAAGGATTGTACGGCAAGCATTCGTGAATATAGCGGTCATTCCACGATGTATTCAGATATATGGCTGCTAGTTGTTCCACAAAACATTTTCACACGCCTTGCGGAAGAGAAACTAAAGTATATACACTCTTTTCATGTACGACCTTAAACATCGAAACATTGGTGACTCCTTCCTCAGAATTGCCAGGCAAGAGTGATGCGGAACGCCGCATGTTGACAAAACGTGGTATTTAGTGATGAATCCGGTGGGTTTAGAGGACAGATGATAATCGCATACGTATACGGATGAGCCCTCAAAAAGATACAGTTTCACCAAAAACAAGGTACAGCAGACAGGTACAGCAAAGGTACTGTTTTCAAAAGGTACAGCAGACGTCTCTCACACTTTCCAACATCAGGCCTAATGGTCTGAGGAAGCTTAGCATGTAACGAAATGGCCATTCTAATTGTGGTAGTGAAACCTTAATGGGCCAGCATTATACTGAAGACATTCTTCGACTCCACGAAGGACCATTCATTAATGGTCTTACAGGGGCAATTTTACAACAAGATAATGCTTATCCACTTACAGTTCGAGTAGCTCAAGAAATTCTACATCATGTTCAGACTCCTCTGAGGTCGGTCCGCTATTCCTATAGAGCATTTATCCTCCTCCAGATTTGGAAGTGGTTGTTCAAGATTTGTGGGTCCATCTGCCTCAGGGCAACATCTTAGGTCTTATCAATCCAATACCGAACGATGTTGCAGCATATATTACAGTAGGATACGGTCCGAAGAGCTGTTGAAGTTGCGCTGTATTTGTCAAATTGTACACACTAATTTTGTTTAATTGTCTTAATTTCTTATATCAAGTGAATCTCTCATCTGTATTATTATATGTATTAAATTTAATTTCAATTCAAAGCTCCCTTCTTGGTGGGCTATTTTCAATATTCCTTTGTGTATATAAATACTTCTGACGATTAAAAGATCATAATGAAATTAAATATTAAACTAATATTTCCTGGTTAATATATGTTTACAATCATTTCGAAAATTTTCGTATAATTCATTGAAAATAATTCACATTTATAAGTGGCACTTAACAAAAAATAATCATGGGTCATACTTATATTTAGAGATGTATAAGTAGCGAAAACACGGAAGATAATTTTCATTATTCGAAATAAATGTGCAAGACAAATTGTATTTCTGACAGTAATCTTAACTACAAATTATTAAAATTATGTTCAGTGGATGCTTATCTCTACTTTTCTCATTTTAAAACTTACCAGCTAATGTAAAAAAATTATGTCTGTTGAATTCTAAAATACTTTCTGATAGCTTAATGGATATGGCAATTTCATTACCTTTAAATGTGAATCTATCTTGAAAAAATAAAATAGTTTTATTGTTTATTGCCATCTCGTCGTTCCACCGAAAGCATACAAGTCTCCGAAGTGTTAAAACAATGCCAACTTTAGGCAATAAAAAGAATGAAACAAATGATTTTGTAATAAAAATCAAATTATTATAAATTAAATATTAAAATTATATCAAATGATAAAATATTAAAGCTGACAATAATATTGTGTTCATATATTAAGATGTATGTAAATGATAAGTTAGTAAATTTAATGTATCTTAAGAGAAATATACCAATTGTTGCTATGTACAATGAAAATCTAAAACAAATCATCACCTACTGATATTTTCCAAATAATCCTCAATAAAATGATTAATTTATATTTTCATGAACTTTCTAGTTATTATCTTCTTGCTTATTCCATATATTGATAGAATGCACTCGTAGAACAAAATTATACAACAAAAAAATCGCACTAAGTTCAACGAGAAGCATCTTTAATCGGAGGGCTTTAGATTTTCAACTGTTCCTTTCTTTATTTTCCACTCAACAGTAAGCAGCTATAACTACTCATTCCAACCGCTCGCTCAGCGAGGATAAAAGAATGCCGAAACCCGAATCTTCTGTCAAGTAAATGGGACTTGTGCTATTTTTTTATACTCTTTGTTTTCTTCTAAAGGAGAGCTTTTATTTGGACTTTTGATCTTCACCAAACGAATGTGAACGACACCCTGAGAAACACAACGACATACCTTTTCGCTAGGAAGGACGGAGAAATGCGATTGGCCGAAGATTGCCTCTTTCGCTATTTCGAACGTAATCTTCTATTGCCACAGAAGGAATGCGACCGATAAATTATTCTTCTGTGTGTTTTCGAAACTTACGAGAGACAGAAAAAAAAACATAAAAGAAAAATTCGTATATAAGAGTTTTGAGCGGGATGTAACGACGAGTGGTAAAGAAGATAGAAAGAAATAAAAGGAAGTTGAACCCTTGAGATTGCGAAAAGGCACAATAGAAAAAAAAGCTTTCAAACAAAATTGAACAAGTTTGAGTTAACTGAAAGTTATAGAATAAAAGAAGTTGGTAACAATTTGGTGTTAGCTGAGTTATTCTAAATTACGCCTAAATCAATTCTGTCTGAGCAATTGTTCTACCAATATTTTTCTCGAGCAATAAGTTCTTTTTCCTTTGAAACGAAGAACTATTTGCTGTGGTAAAAATCTTTGTCACCTAAAAATTCCATTCTTTTTTAAATCAGTTTTATTTTAAAAATAAAATTGTTATTAAGGTCAATTCATTCACTCACTGTTTAAAATAGATTCCAAAATAAGAAATTTTGATTAAAAAATTATATATGTATGATATAGAAAAAGTAGATAAAAATATAAAGAAATACTTTTAAAAAAAGAAAATTCTTTAAAAGTTTTGAAAAATTTAAAAAAAATCAAAAACTATAAGAAACTTTGAAGGCAAAAAGAGATAATAATACAGTGAATGTTATAACAGGTTTTAGATAATTATTCAGTTTTATTCTAGAATTATAGTCCGAACTATCCCCATTAACAAAATATATTAAAAATGGTGAAAAACAAAAAAATAAAATTGCAAAAATTCTAAAAACTGAAATCCAAAATATAAAATTAAAAATGGAAACGCAAAAAGTAAAAAAAAAAATCTTTTTAATCGAAGCTTAACTATAACACTCCACGTGTATTAATATTGCACACAGGAACACAAAAATGTAAAAACAAATTTAGAAATTTACGAGACAGAAACCAATTGTGTATATATATATATATATATATATATATATATATATATATATATATATTACAGAAGCATGTATGTATATTACCATATAATTCATATTAGAGTTTTTTCCTTGTAACGTAACGTTTCCTCAGTATAGAAATGTATGTAAATAAAATATATGAATATTATTCATATATTTTTCTGTAAAGAGGAATATGCATTTGAAAGGAATAGGCAGCATTTATCTTAACTTTAGGCAGCATTTATCTTAACTTTAGGCAGCATTTATCTTTACAGAGTTATCCTACAAGCAAAGGGTTATATAGAAGAATTTGGATTTTTTAATACTACTACAGTCAGCAGAATACGATTCTTTAGTGAAAGAAAAACTTGGAACACATATACAGTACTCTCCTGGTAATCCGGCAGATATCGGACCTAAACACTGTAGGAATACCGAAAACGCCGGATGACTGAAAATCTGTTTTAACAATGCTTTTAAACAGCAAAATATCTGCATTAATGCATGAAGTAAAATACAAGATACGTGAATGAAGTGTTAAAAACTGACGGAATAAATAAAACTGCAAAAATTGTACTGCTGCCTACAATATTACATTGCAGCAGAAAACAAAATAACAAAAAACAATCTGTGTAAAAACGATCAACCAGAAAGGGAAAATACTGGATTAAGAATAGAATAATGTATTTTTACAGAGTTATCTCAAAGAAAGTGATGAAAAAAGGGTGTAAATAATTGTATTTTATCGCAATCAAGATGTCTTATAAAAAGAAGGATAATTCTATTTTATCGTATTTAAGATGTCTTTTATAAAAAAGTTAAATTAATCAGAGAAATATTGTTTGTATGTGATCCAATATAAATAAAGAGATTAAATAATTTTCATAAAAACAGTACAGTAGGCTGTTCTTTACAGAATAAAATATTACACTTACTGTCGTGAAAAGGAGGTGATAGAGTGAAAGCTATAAATTACCGTTCTTGAAGATAATTCATTTCCTCTTCTAGGAAAAAAAATCCGGCGTGTTTCATTACTAGTTTGAACAAGATAATGCATCAATTCACACAACAAACAGCATGATGGACTGGTTTTTAGCTAATGAATTGCCCGTGAAAGAATGATTAGTTTAATTACTTGACTTAATACTCATGGAAAATGCATAAGAATTGCATGTTAAACTTTCCTTGCTTGAACACTATGTACTATATCATTAATGCTGAATAAAAGAACAATATTTAAATGAGAAGAAATAAATCATTTCTTGGAAACTGAATGTCTGATATTTTTATAGTTAAACTAGTTTTAATAAAAAGCTACGCTATATATTTTCATCAGATATAAACTCTACGAAATATATAATTCAGCACTGATTTATTTGCAGAAATTACCCTACAGCTTTAATCTTGTTATTAAGGTTGCAATTAATAATTAATAAAATAAATTAATAAATAATATAAATTTACGCTTTATTTTTCTCATTTTAGTTACCTTTTTTAACATTATTTGAATAATTATTATTTTTTTTTATAATTCAAACCATACGTTATATCATAGAAGTTTTTCCAATGGAGAGTGTGGTGTATTATTTTTTGTTTCTATACAAATTATTTATTTTGTAGTTATATTATCCATTCATAATGCATATTTTATTTATGATCTTAGATATTTTATTTTGTATTTGTTATTATATTCTTTTCAATACACATCTAAAATTATTTTATTAAGCAGCTTTAAAATTCAAGAAAGTAAAAAGCAGTTAATTTATTTAATCCATCTTATATGATTGAGTTTAATAATAAAAACATGCATATTTATTAAAATTAAATAAAAAGGGAAAGTAAATAAAATTTGATTAATGTTAAAAGTTTTTTCTTCAAAAATTTAAATGAAAAAAAATCCATGTTTTGGGTCAATGTGATAAAATTTTTCAAACTAGATTTTTATTTTACATCTCGACATAAAGTCAGTCTTCAGAATATTAATACAGAAAGTTAAAAACTTTGTTGCGTATCCTATTATATATATATATATATATATATTTTAAAAGTACACCTCAAAATGAAATATTTTCATCTCATATTAGACTAAAAATGTTTGAATGTTAGCTTTTTTTTCTGATGGAAGTTGAGATAATTATTTAAGCTTTTTTTTCCTATCAGTATTAAAACTTCAAAAAATGGTTATGCAACTTATGAAGATCAATATTAACGCCCATATCATAAAAATAAAAAATATTTTTTTTTATTTAATTTTATACATGAATTTCACTTTTTATAGTATTATTCCAATTTGTGTAAGTATTATATTTATTTGTTTTAAGATACGTTACGATAAATATGTGAATTGCTTGTTATTTGCATCATTTCTATAACCTCCTGTTTAATTGCATACATACAAATAAATTCTTTTTGAAAATCCAAATCCAAATCACAGAATAACATACAATTTTCCACATTTTTTTTTAAATGTAAAAGGAAAAATTAAACGATTTTCTCTGATAATTAAAATTGAGTGACTTAAAATTTATATTATCTTTAAAATGACGCTATGAAATGAAAATTTACTAACAATTTTTGTTGCTTACAATAGCTCTATTCTTATATAATTGAGTTAACCATTCGTTTGACATCATGGCACCTGTTCAGCCATGTTGTGAAAAAATTTCATATTTACTTTTAGCGTGTGATATATTTCTTACGTTGTTAAGAAAATTAGTTATTATTCAAAGGAATTATGGTGCATGTCTATTTACAGTTACGATTTGTAATAACTTAATAACACTTTTAATTACATGTGAGATTTATCTGAGAGAGTATTTCAGTCCCAAAAAATAATTCCTTAGATTCGTAAAATGGAAATAATTTTTTCCGGTAAGGATGAGTGGTTTAGAATATCAGTTACACAGTTATATATTTGATACAGCTTAAAATTAACAATGATATTTACGACTTATTAAAATGTAGAAGATATGATTACTGCAATTATTCTTCAACATTCTTCAACTTTTTAAAATGTGAATAAAGGTGGTCATGTTAAAGATGTTTTCAATTGGGATAATAGCCTTTGTTGATCAACAATAACTCGTATCAATTTATTCCAAATTTGATTTGATACCTATCAAAACTATATCCGAACGTCAAAACATTTCGATAAGAATAATTACTTAACAATTAATAATATCGCAATAATGTTATGGGGTATTGATATTTAGGACATGAATCCCAGCCAGAATAAAACTGAGAAACTAAAGAAAAAGCAACTTATTGAACTATTAGAGTAAACGACCTGTGTAAATGTACCAGCTGAAGAGTTGTAGTAATATCATTCTCAATCTAAGATGATTCATATGAGTTAGACCTTACGTATTGAAATCATTTATAAATTTAAATTGAGGGTATGTGTGTGTCGAATTTCAATATCTTATATAAGAATTATTGAATAAACAAAGCGTATTAGACTTTCACTTAATCCTATGAACCGACTCGTCTGCCATCTTAATTGTTATTCTAATGACAAATCTAAATTTCAGTTTAAGTTCAGGCATAGATAAAATAGTTAAAACAGAGAGTAACAAACAAACAGTTGGAATCAATTATATTTCAAAATAGAATTTATTAATTCTCTAATAAGGGGAATGCTCTCAATCTAGTCAAAGTTCTGGTTGCGAGTACTAACAACTTCTATAACATATCAAATAATGCACTTACCGGAATTCGATGTGAGTAAATCTTCCTAACAGTAATTCTTAATGTCATCAAATGACGTAGACACGCAAGAAACCACCGCACACTTCATGCTTGCACTCCTCCTATTACCCTGTAACCCTTTATCCTCCCTCATATTCACTCTAATTCTATAGTTTAATTAATTTGCATAACCACTTTTCATTTAATTGGAAATAATTTGGAAACTTAAAACATAGAGTCAGAAAGAAATTCCATATGTTAGTTAAGGGATGTTTCGAGAATAGCCCAGGTTACAATGTGATTAATATGAAGTAAAGTCGAGATATTCTGGGCGTAAAGTCTAGGACTTCATGGTCGGCAGTTTTCAAGTTTGATTCCAGATTTGATCACGGGGAATAATGAAGACAAATTGTACAGGATATTTACATCTTGATGTGACAAGATAACTCTTTGAGACAAATAACTTCCTCAAGTTTCAACATGATGTTCTGATAAGCAACTTAATTAATTATTTATTTCACTGAAAGGAGGATATTCCAGCAAAAGTATTTCATGCATGTTTCGAAACATGATTGCTATCAATATTTCTGGTAATTGTCGATGTTTGAAATTTTTTGAAAATTGGGGAACTAGAATGCTTTTACATTATCGATTCAGTTTCTCTCCCGAACAATAATGAGACACTCATGGTTGATTACAAGTAAAGATTGTGGACAAATAATTATCACTATATTCCTCACAACGTTAAATATTAAGTTAAATATTAATTGAAGTTGTCTTGTGATCTTCTATGTATCGTTATGGAACCAACTTACTGCCAACCTTATGAAAGTCTAGATGTCAATGGTTAACATCCCATACTAAGCTACCTGAAAGTTCAAATTGTTTCGAAAGTTGCAGAAGAGTCCATCGTCATCCTTGTTTCATCGCTAAATCAATGTTATCAACACAACTCGAGGAAGTTGGTTGAAGGTCGTCCGATTGTTTTATTGTCTAGAACGTTAATCCTTCAATTATGAAATGTGCAACACTTATTTCCTTACATGTTGTACAGTCATAAAACTGTAAATGGCAGTAATTTCGCGACTGATTTCGTAGGCCAGCGTCTTTTTGGTCGCCCCCTCCACACACCACATACTATAAAAACGAATAATTGCTCGCACTTCTTTCTTGCATAAGCTCAGTTTGCTCGACTTCTTTCTTGGATAATAAGGTCAGTTTGCTCGTCATTTTACATGTATGCCAAATATATATGTATTGCTTCTCCCAGATGGAATGAGATACGAAATTTAATTACTATGATACACTATCACATCTATTGAAGATTATGTGAACGATATATTTGACGGAATAAAAGAAGGAAAATTTTATTGTGATAAACTTACTGCCGCTGATTTGTAAGCCCTGATTCTATCAAATACTCCTCGTGAGGAACAAGCGAGGTTGCAGTATTTTATAAAAGAAATTAGACCTTAAAATCCTCACATGCAAATTTTAAAGATGAAGTAAGATCTCAGGTATCGTCTTAATAACATGTTCATGACCCTAAGTTAAGAGGTTCACTGACAGCAACCTAGAACCGTATGGAAACTGCAGAGCTACGTTGATTCCAATAAAAAAAATCGGTTAAGTACTCTATTTCTGAAAATGTTTTCTCGCTCTTTACTAGGAAAGAACAATAAAGTAAACTAAATTCAGAAACTGTTATAAATAGCAACTACATATGTATTTTTAATACGAAGGAATACTGAATAAAATATCTTGATAAAATAATAATTTTATTCATTTTTTCTCCCGAATGGTACGTAGAAAAGTATCAGAAGTTCAAAGCACTGATATAACTAATGGTTAATCAATTCTTAAACCTTGACTGGTATCATTTTTCTCAATATAAAGAGGGGAAAAAATGATTGTTTTAAACTTATCATTTTAAAATTACGTATTGTAAATGTTCAATCCTTGTCTACAGAGCAAAAATAAAGTGAAGAAGCTAAACCAAATGGTACTGTCGGTTTGTCGTCTTAAAATCAATTGATTTCCTATAATACGCTCGCTTCTGTCAACAACGAGGAAAGATTCCTATATTCACATGATTGATTACCCCAATAATAAATTATTTTTAACGTGTGTGTCCAAAACACGCATTGAATTTCCAGTTCTGTGAGAATGTTTAAATAAAAATCAATCTCAGCATCAAATATATATTATTAAGGTATGTAAACTTATCATTAAAAAAATAATGGGAAAAATACGACGCGATAATAACATATATAATTATGTGGTATGTGAATCAAAAAGACATGAAATGCATCTCAACGACTGTTATTAAGGAAAGTTACCATAAGTTTGAAACTTTACTTGATAACCGTAACTTACCATAAG